>NDFG01000136.1:103941-118704 GCA_002167245.1 Sporophila hypoxantha
AGAGAGAGAATCCCTGCCACCCCAGTTCGCTGCCCCCAAATCGCCTAAATTATTACCCAAAATCTACCTTTTTGGTCTTTCCCCTGAGCATGAAGGTGCACCCGCAGTTTTTAAGCGCCCCAAATCACCTCATTCACGCCGCCAAATCTTTTTTTTTGTAGCCTTTCCGCCCCCTCTTTTTCACATACCCTGAATGTGATTGCGACTTGTTGGCCCCAAAATTGCTTGTTTGCGCCCCCAACCCTTTTTTGGGCTCTATCTTCCCCTTTTTTAACCTCTCCACAACATACTCCACTTTTTGCTCCCACAAATTGCATGCAATCTTCAACCCAAAAAAATCTTTTTAGGGCCCTGCCCTAATTCCCCTCAGGATATCAACCGGTTGTCCAATTTTCAAGCCCCAAAATCTCCTCATTTCACAATTTTACAAAAATCACCTTTTTTTGGGCCTTGCCGCTCATTTTGTCCACACAAAGTGAACCCCAATTTTAGCACCCAATGCCTCCGTTTTGCCCAAAAAACCAACAAACAGTTGAACCCCAGCTTCTCATTTATTCCAAAAATTCCCTTGTTTTCCCCCTCAAACTCTCCAAGCCCCCAATTCCCATTTTCACCCAAAGCCCTCACAGGCCTGGAATTCCCCTCAAATGACCTCAGTGGAGGGCAGTGGCCTGTACTGGTTTTACTAGTGACTCTCACCCCCCTATACTGGTCATACATGGTGCAACAACCGCCCTCTGCATTCTGTACCCTCCCTCAGCCCATTTTTGGGTCATTTTGTCCGTGTTTTTCCGCCTCATCTACCTCACCCCTTCACAAAACCAGTGAGAATTTTGGGGTGAAATTCTCGGGTGTTCTGGTTCGGGAGGGTGGGGGAAGGCGTTTTGTTTTGGGCGGGGAAATTGTTAAAAAAGCGCGAGAAAAAAAAAAAAAATCCTAAAAATTTTAAGAAATAAAAGCGTGGCTGATGCGGCGCCACTCCCAATGGCGGCCCGGACCCGCCACACTAACAACCTGGGCGACGGGGCGCCACGCCCAAGATGGCGGCCCCGCCTCCGCCCGCACACGCCTAATGGGGCGTTCCGTCCTTCCAAAAATGGCGCCTGCGCCCCTTCCCAAGATGGCGGCGCCGAACACGGCCAAAATGGGCCCGGGCCCCGCCCTTTCCGTCCCCGTTTCGCGTTTGAATAAAACTTTCCCGGGCGGGCCCGGAGGCGCGCGAGCCGCGGCCGGCGGCAGCACCGGGCTCGGGGGCCGGCAGCGGCGGCGGCGACCGCGCGGCGGCGGAAGGAGCGGCCGCGAGAAAGCGCTGGGCCTTTGCCGGGGCGGGTTGCGGCCTAGTGCAGCGCGGGAAGTGGCGGGTGGGGGGGGCGCAGGCCTCGCGGCGTCCCACGGCAGCCCGTCGGGGGGGTCGCCACCGGCCTTGAGGGGAGGTCGCGGGCTTTTGGGGGTCCCCAAAGGCTTTTAGTGGGTCTCGCGCGGGTCTTTTGGGGGGTCTCGGGGACCTCGCAGCGGCCGGGGGGAGGGGCGGCCGGAACACCACAGACGCTGTGAGGGGACCCCCGGGCCTGCGGGCGCTTTTTTTGGGCGTCCCCACACAGCTTAGGAGGTGGGGGGACCGTCTGTGGGCCGCGTTTCTGGGGGGCTCTGGGTCCTATAAAACCTCGGGAGGGGGTCGCCAGAGCCCTGTAAACCCCTTGGAGGGAGTCTCCTATCACCTCTAGACCCTTTTGGGGAAGTCTTAGGCCCTCATTCAATACTGAAAGGGGGATCCAAAGTCCTCCGAGCAGCCCTTTTGGGGGCCCCCGGCCCGTACAGGTTTTTTTGGGGGTCCGTGCCCCCCACTCCCCTCAGGGCTCCGCAAGCGCCGCGTTTTTGGGGGCGGCTTTTTGGGGGTGTTTAATAGGAGAGCAGCCCGAGGGGTTGGTTTTGGGGGTTTTTTTGGAGGGAGTTGTTTGGGGGGGTGTTTTTGGGGTGTTTTTTTTGAAGGCTTTTTTGGGTTTTGCTGAGGCTGTTCTGAGATTTTGAGGCTGTTTTGGGTTTTTTTGGTTTTTTTTTTTTGAGGCTGCTTTGGGGTGTTTTGGAGGGTGTTTTTTGGTTGTTTTTTTTTTTTTTTTTTTTGAGGGGTTTTCCGGGGGTCAGCGGGCAAGCGCGCGATGTCCCGGGCCGGGGGGGCGCGGGGGTCCGAGGGTCGGGGGTCGCCCCGGGAGCCCGGCCAATGGCCTCGGTGCCCGTGTAGCTGCCTGTGCGGCCTGCCTACGATGTGGACCCGCGTTTCATGATCGAGTGCGATGGCTGCCAAGACTGGTTCCATGCAGGTGGGACTGGGACGAACTGGGGGGTGGGACTAGGGAGCACTGGGAGTGACAGGGAAGCATGGACAGAGCTAGGGGAGGAACTGGGGGTAGTGGGAGGCATCTGGAGGGTGCTGGAGGGAAATGGGAGGTGACTGGGAGGCCACTGTGGGGTTGGGACTGGGAGGCACTTGGGGGGGGACTGGGAGGCACCTGGGGGGGACTGGGATAAGTTTGGGAGGTTAACTGGGAGAGTGTCTGGAGGTGCTGGAGGGGACTGGGAGAAGTCCAAGGAGTACTGGAAAGGGACTTGAGGGGTACTGGGAAGGACTGGGAAGAAGCCTGGGTGGTACTGGAGGGGCACTGGTAGGAGTGCCTGGGGGGGGTACGGGATACTGGGAAGGGTCTGGGAGGGAACTGGGAGGTACAAAGAGACTTCTGGGGTGTGAATGGGGGTTACTTGGGGAGGTGCCTGGTGGTTACTGGGAGGCAACTGGGGGGTTACTGGGGGTCCCCACAGCTGCGTGGGGTCGGAGGGAGGAGGCGGCGGCCGAGTAGTCGACCTGTAACACTGCCCCCAGTGGTGCGCGTGCTCAGGGGGCCTTCTGTCAGTGAGTGGCACTGGGAGCTTACTGGGAAGGGACCTGGGAGGGACTGGGATGGCGGGGGACTGAAGTCCTCTGTCAGTGAAGTGGGACTGGAAGGACCTGGGATGCACTGGATGGGAGTGGGGCGAGATGACTACTGGGCTCCCATGTGGGGATCCCCCATTGTCTCTGTCCCAGGTTCCCTGTGTGGTCCCTGTGTCCCCCTGTCCCCAACTGTGTCCACCTGTCACCTATGTGTCCCCCTGTCCCGTGTGTGTCCCCACTGTGTCCCCCTGTCCCTGTGGTGTCCGCACACCGTGTCCCCACTGTCCTCACCGTTTGTCCTGCTGTCCCTGTGTGTCCCCACCAATGTCCCTGTGTGTCCCACCGTGTCCCCCTGTCCGCAGTTGAAGCGGCGCCCGTGGCCCGGCCAAGGGCCCCGGAGCAGGACCCCGGCCGTCCGGCCGGCCACGCGGCAAGTGCCCAGTTCATTCCGGGAGCTGCGGGCCCGCCCTTCCTCCAGGTGAGGGCAGGACAGGCCGTGGGTCCAGTGCCGGGCGTGGGTCAGTGCGGGCGTGGGTGCCAGTGCCGGGCGTGGGTCAGTGCCCAGTATGGTCAGTGCCGGGTGTGGGTCAGTGCCCGGTGTGGGTCAGTGCCAGGCTGGTCAGTGCCACGTGATAGGATGGTTTCTTATTGTCTTCTCTGGGTGTGGGTCAGTGCAGGTGTTGGGTTAGTGGCGCACGTGTGGGTCAGTGCCAAAGTGAGGGCCAGTCCTGGGGCGTTCGTACACTCCTGGGTGATGTTGGTCATCTCCCTAGGGGGCTGTTCGGTCACTCTTAGGGGGTCTCAACCCTCCCTGCACTGTCCCCCAGTGTTGGACGGCAGGTGTTGCTGTGGCCCAATACAATATAGTCAGGAACTGGGGGGTCCCTATAGGAAAACTGGGGGACCCTGTTTAGGGGTTGGGGGGTCCAGGGTGGACTCCTGGGGGTCTCACCCCGCTCTGCTCTGCCCCCATGTGCAGACAAGGTGCCTGCTGTGGCCAGCAAATGCTCAAGGGGTCAGGGGGTCCCTGTGGGGGTCTGGGGTCACTCTGGGGGGTCTCACCCCCCTCTCTAGGCTCCCCCAGTGCGGAACGAGGTTCTTGCTTCGGCCCAGGGGGAGCACCCAGGGGCTGGACCGAGTGGAGTATGTATCAGCGTGGAGGAAAGAACAGCTTCAAGTGTGCCCATCCTGGTGGCACGGCACGAGGGGCTGGGCATGACCCTGCCCCCCTCATCCTTCACCCCCAGACGTGACGTCTGCACCACGTTTGGTCCAGTCTGGGGGGGGGGGTTTGGGGGGCTTGGGGGGTTTTCTGGAGGGGCTAGGGGGCATCAGGGGGGTCCCCGAAGACCCATATTAGGGACAGGGTCCCTACCTTTAACTATCACCCCCTTGGACTCTCTTGAAGGGTTCCCTGGGGGGACAGGTGAGAGTCCCAGCACGTTCCCCATTCATGAATTTGGGGTTTCTGGGGGGGTCAGGGGATGTCAGAGGGTCCCAGATTGCAAGTAGGGGCAAGGGTCCCTCTGTAACCTCACCCTTGGTTGGCTCTTACACCCTGTCTGGGGGGTCGCTGGAGGTGTCCAGAGAGTCCCTGTTCAGGGTTTTGGGATGCACAGGAAAAGGTGTATGAGGGATTTTGGGGTCCCCACAGTTTGGTTTTTGGGTGCTCAGGAGTTTTAAGGGGATGTTTGGGCTCCATCAGATGTTTTTTGGGGTGCTCAGGCAGTTTTGGGGCACACAGAGAGGTTGGGGAGTTTTTGAGCGTCCCTCAGTGGTTTCTGGGGTGCTTGGGCAGTTTTTGGTGGGGTTTTTGGGGGTGCTCCGGCCGTTTCTGGGTGCTCAGGCATTTTGTTTTGGGCCCACAGAGATGTTTTGGGGGGGGGTTTTGGGGGTGGCCCTGCCGTTTCTGGGGTGTGGCCTCAGGCAGTTTTGGGGCCCACAGAGATGTTTTGTGGGGTTTTTTGGGGTGCTCGCCGGCCGTTTTCTTCTGGGTGCTCAGGCAGTTTGGGGCCCGCAGAGAATGTTTTGGGGGGGGTTTTTGGGGGTGCCCTGGCTGTTTTCTGGGCGCTCAGAGCCGTTTTTGGGCCGCAGGAAGCTGACAAGGTGGTGGCCGTGCTGGACGTTGGGCCGC
Organism: Sporophila hypoxantha; assembly: GCA_002167245.1. Taxonomy (NCBI): domain Eukaryota; kingdom Metazoa; phylum Chordata; class Aves; order Passeriformes; family Thraupidae; genus Sporophila; species Sporophila hypoxantha. The sequence goes on from NDFG01000136.1 coordinate 109,002, forward strand.
CAGGCCGAGCTGCGCATGGCGCCTCGGGGACTTCGTGGCCTACCTGGGGGGCCCCGGCGCGAGCGCGTCTCAGCGTCAAACCGCCTGGAGTTCTCGGAACACGCGGTGGGTCCCAGTGCTCCCAGTTCCTCTCCAAGTGATTGCCCAGTGCCTCCGCATGTATATATCTCCCAGTCCTCCCAGTGCCTCCCAGTGTCTCCCAGTGCCTCCGGCAGTGCCCCCAGTCCTTCCTAGTGCTCCCAGTAACTAACCAGTCTTCCCAGTGCCCTACCAATCCTTCCCAGTGCACGTCCAGTGCTCCCAGTCCTGCCTAAGTCCTTCTCAGTAACTCCAGTAACGTCCAGTTCCCATCCAGTGATGCCATCGTCCCTTCCCACTGCCTTCCCCTCCCACCTCTCCAACCCGCGAGGGAACCTAAAATCCCAGATCTTTCCCCATATTTTTTCCCTCCTTCCTCCAATCCCGGGCGACCCCCTAAAGATCCCAGAGCCTCCTCCTTACCCGTCCATCTTGCAACCAATGGGACCCCAAAATCCAAGATCCTGACACCCAATCCCAACCCAAACCTAATGCCCCAAAATCCAATCTGTACCCTAAATGACCCCAAAAATCCGCAAATCCTGCCCCCAAGTCCCCAAAATCCCAAATCCTGTCCCTAATGAGCCGCCCAAGAAATCCTGACACTCTGCGCTCCCCATCATCCCCTGCTGCAGTCCTCTCCCTGGGGTACTTTGTTGCCCCATAGGGGGGTTCCCCAGCCCTGACCCCCGTTTTTTGGGGTGCCCTGCCACGAGGCCTGTCGAACCTGGTGCAGACCCCCGCGGATCGCTGCGGAAGCTCTCGTGGGTGGAGAACCTGTGGCCGGGGGAGTCGGCCCGGGAAAGCGGCCGAGCGTGCAGAAATTCTGCGGATGGGGGCCAAGGACAGCTACAGCGATTATTCCACATCGACTGTGGGGGACCTCGGCCTGGTACCGACGTGCTCAGGGTACGAGGGGGGTTTGTTGGGGATTTGGGGAGATATTGGGGGAGTTTAGGGGATTTGGGGGCAGTTATAGGGGATTTGGTGGGAGTTATAGGGAAATTGGAGCTGGGGGTGTGGTGGTTACAGTGACTTCCACATTGGACTGAGGGGGCACCTCAGCCTGGTACCATGTGCTCAGGGTGAGGGGGTTTGTTGGGGATTTGGGGGGAGTTTAGGGATTTGGTGGCAATTATAGGAGGCTGGAGGTATTGGGCTACAAGGAACTGTGGGGTCACCTGGCGCTGGTACTACATGCTTAGGGTACGAGGGGGTTTTTGTAGGGGATTTGTGGGCAGTTATAAGGAGATTTGTGGCAAGTTATAGGGAAATTGGGGCTGGGGGTGTGTGTGGTTACAGCGAACTTCCACATTGTGAAAGGGCACCTCAGCCTAGTACCGACTTTATAGGGGAGTTATAGGGCTTTTGTGGGTTTATAGAGAAATTTGAGGGAGTTAGAGGGGAATTGGGGCTGGGGGTGTTGAGCTCCCAGCATTTCCACATCAGCTGTTGAGGTACCTCAGCCTGGTACCTCATCTTGGGGTATAAAGAGGGTCCTCTAGGGGTCTAGGGGATTTTAGGGGCTTGTAGAAGGAATTGGTGGGGATTTTAGAGGGCAATTTGGGGAAACCAAACCTGGCGCTCTTATCTGTCCCCAATGTGCCCCTCACTCTGTGGCCCAGGGCGAGCAAGATCTTTTACCTGGCGCGTCCTCGCCGCCAACCTGGCGGCTGTTCGAGGCCTCGGAGCAGCTCCCGGAACCAGCCCGAGCTCTTCTTCGGGGGACCAGGTGGATCGGTGCTCCGGTGCCACCTGCGCCAGGGCCAGACCCTCTTCATCCCCACAGGTGAGGGGGGGCTTGGGGACACCTGGGCACAACCGCGGTGCTACCTGTGACAGACACCAACCACACCCCCAGATGTCACCTGTGTCAGCTGTGCCAGGGTCAGACCCTCCCAAAACACACCCCCAGTGTCAACGTGTGTCACATGTAGCAGGGTCAGACCCTCCCAACACACCCCCAGTGTCACCTGTGCAAGGGACAGACACCCTCAGTGTCACCTGTGCCATGACCCTCTTCATCCCCACAGTGAGGGGAGGCTCGGGGACACCTGGGCACAACCTCAGGGACACATGTGCCAGGACACCAAACACAACCCCCAGTGTCACCTGTGCAAGGGACAGAAACCCCCAGTGGTCCACCTGTGGTAGGGCCAAACCCCAACACACCCCCAGTGTCATCTCTGTCACCTTGTACCAGGGTCAGACCCCCCAAAACACATCCCCAGTGTCACCTGTGCAAGGGACAGACATCCTCAGTGTCCCCTGTGCCACCTGTGTAAGGGACAGACATCTCAGTGTCACCTGTGCCAGCTGTGAGCAGACCCCAAACACACTTCCCAGTGTCACCTGTGCAGGGCCAAACCCTAAACAACAGCCCCCACGTGTCCACCTGTTGCGTGCAGGGCCCAGACCCCCCCTAAAACCCTCCCTAGTGGTCAACCTGTGTCAAACCGGGTGAGGGTTTGGGTGACCTCAGGGACCCCCCAGCATCTCTGGTGGGGGTCAGACAAGGGCTCCCAGTTTCGCCCCCCCAGTTCCGTCCCCAATGCCCTGTCCCAGTTTCTCCAGTTCCCCGTCCAAGTGCTCCCAGTTCCCCCAGCTCCCCAATGCCCTGTCCCAGTGCCGCCCAGTGCTCCCCCAGTTAAGCCCGTGTGTGTCCCCAGGCTGGATCCAGCCGTGCTGACCCCCGTGGACTCGCTGGCCTTGGGGGGCACTTCCTGCACAGCCTCAACATCGGCAATGCAGCTCCGGTGGGCTGGGGGGACTTTGGGGGGGGGGGTTTGAGGGGTTTTGGGGGCATTTGGGGGGTTTTTGGGGAGAGTTTTGGGGGCGGGTTTTGGGCGTGGTGCATTTGGGGGAACGTTTGGGGGTGGGATGTATTTGGGGGGCTGGGTGAAAGTTTGGGGGGTTTTTAAAAGGTTTGGGAGAGTTTGGGGGGCGGGTGAAAGTTTGGCGGGGTTTTTAAAGGGTTTGGGGGTGCGGGAGGGGTTGTAGGGATTTTGGAAGGGTTCTGGGGTGTTTTTGGGTTTTGAGGGGATTTGGGAAGTTTGGGGGGCTTTGGGGGTGTCTTTGGGGAGAGTTTTGGTGGGGCTGGGTGAAAGTTTTGGGGTTTTTAAAAGTTTGGGGGGAGTTTGGGGGGGGGCAGGGAGGGGTTTTGGAGATTTTGGAAGGGGTCTGGGGGTGTTTTTGGGTTTTGAGGATTTGGGGAAGTTTGGGGGGTTTTGGGGGTGTATATTTGGGGAGAGTTAGAAGGGCTTGGGGGAAATTGAGGAGGATGAGGGATAGATTGGAGGTTTGGGGAGGGGATTTGGAGGGGTTGGGTGAGAGTTCTGGGGTGCAGAGAGAATTTTGGGGGGTCCTCAGCCCAGCAGGTGCTGTTGGGTGCTTTGGGGTTGCCCATGCGCCCCCCCAAAAAGTCTCCCCCTGACCCCCAAAACCCCCCCAGGGCGTACCGAGGCTGCAGCGTCGCCTCAACACCCCCGCACCTGGCCAATTCCCCAATTTTGAGACCTCTGCTGGTACGTGCGGGACGGGCACCTGCTGGACACCTTCCGAGGTGGGTGGGCCCCTCCTGGGGGGCTGGGGGGTGGGGGGGGCTGGGAACGACACCTGGGGGGTGAAACATGGGTGAACTCACCTTTGGGGGGTAAACCACGGCGGGTAAACACTGGCTGAAACCGCACCTGGAGGGGTGTTAAACCTGGGGAGAAAACCCTGAGGCGACCCTGGGGGAGTAAACCATGGGTTAACTGGGGATAGGACACTGGTGTTAACTTCTAGGGAGTGTGTTATTCTAAGGGGGTTTAAGCCATCTGTGGGGGCTAAGACCCATCTGTGGGGGCTTTAAACCCACCTGGGGGCTTAAACTTCATCTAGGCCGGTAGGGCTTAAAAACCCATACTGGGAGGTTAAAAACCTGTCTGGGGGGGGACATGGGGGGTGAACCCACCTGGGGGGGCGGCTGGGGTTTTAAACGCCACTGGGGGGTTAAAACCTGTCTGGGGGCGGCTCTAAATTCAACTGGGAGGATGGGGGAAGCCACTGGTAGGGTGTTTAAACCTTGTTTGGGGGGTTTTTAAACCCATTTGGGTGGCTCTAAACCCACCCTGGGCATTTAAACTTCAACTTAAGGGGCTTGTTGAACCCATCGGGGGCTTTAAAACACAACTGGGGAGCCTTGGGGGGGCTGCAAACCTATCTGGGGGCTTAAAAAACCCTTTCTTGGGTGTTTAAATCTGTCTGGGGGGGAACTCTAAACCCCATCTGGGGGGTTGGGGATCCCCTCCAGAAGGAATCTGGGGGTCCGATCTCAATTTCTGGGGTGCTCCCTGCGTTTCACATCCTGATTTTGGGGTGGTGTCCTGTGGTCCCCACACTGTTTGATGATTCCTATCCCCTTTTTGGGGTGTCCCTAGGTTCCATGCTGCATTTGATGGTTCCCATCCCAACTGGGGATTTTGGGGTTTTTTTGGGGTGCAGGACTGCGGAGAACCGCCGGCACCCCGCCGGCATATATTGGTGCTGGGAGCCGCGAGCCCTGACCGGGGGGCCTTCCGAGCCTGGCCCGCCGAGAGGTTTGGGGGGGTGCCTTGAGGGGTTTTGGGGAGTCTAGAGGGACTCTGGGGGGCTCCAGGGGGATTTGAGGGGGATTTTGGGAGGGTCCAGGGGGATTTTGAGGGGGTCCCAAGGGTTTTGAGGGGCTCCAGGGGGATTTGGGTGGGTCCTGAGGGATTTTGGGGGGGGTCTCAAGGGGCTTTCGGGGGGTCCCAAGAGGTTTTGGGGCATCCAAAGGGAGTTTGGGAGAGTCCCAAGGGGTTTTGGGGGGGGCTCAAAGTGATTTTGGGGGGCTCCAGGGTGATTTGGGTGGGTCCTGAGGGGTTTTGGAAGGGTCTCAAGGGATTTTGGGGGGGTCTCAAGGGGTTTTGGGGGGGTCCAAAGGGATTTTGGGACAGTCCCAAGCGGTTTTGCAGGGGGCTCAAAGCAATTTTGGGGGTGTTCCAAGGGATTTTGGGTCGCTCTGGAGGGGTCCCAGGAGTGGGAGGTCTTGGGGGGGAAGTTTTGGGGTCCCCAGGTTTGGGGTTCCTCTCCATTTTAACCCTTTCCCCCCCAGGTCTTGGCAGAGCATGAGCAGGAGATCCCCGAGACYGTCCGGCCAGGGCAGCTGATCAAGGAACTGGGCAGGGAGATCCGGCTGGCAGAGGTGAACTGGGAGCACTGGGAGGGACTGGGAGGGACTGGGAACAACTGGGGGGGCATTGGGAGGGACTGAGATGGACTGGGAGGGCACTGGGATGGATTTGAAGTGCACTGGGGAGGGACTGGGAGGAACTGGGGAAACTGGGGAGGGACTGGGAGGGGTTTGAGGAGGTTTTGGGGTTACTGGGAGTGACTGGGAGGGGTTCTGAGGAGGTTTTAGGGTTACTGGGAGTGACTGGGGAAGGACTGGGGGCGGTTCTGAGGTAGGTTTGGGGTTACTGGGAGGAACTGGGCCATACTGGGACATACTGGGAGCTCTGTATCCCCTTCCCACAGGAGCTGTTCCAGCAGAGCACGGGGATGTCGGGGACCCCCTTTGGGCCCCCCTGGGGGGTCCCAGGCCCCAAAAAGGGGGGGCCCCGCAAGCCCCCCCCCAACTCCCGCACCCACGATGAGGGGGGGACCCTGAACCCCCCCCCAGCCCCCCCCGAGGAGGATGAGGAGGTGAGGAGGCACTGGGAGGGACTGGGAGGGACTGGGGGGTGCTGGGAGGAACAGGGAGGGGGCATGGGGAGGGACAGATTTGGGGGAGGGGGGGATTTAGGGGCTGGATTTGGGGTCTCCTCCCCCCAAATCTCGGGGTGTTCCCCCCCAGATCGACCCCCCCAGCTCCAGCCCGGAGGAGACGGACCCCGACTCTGAGCGGGGACCCCCAGATCCTCGTTGGCCAACGGGTGGTCTCAGGTAGGAAACCTGGAGGGTTGGGGGGGGGTGGGTGCTTGGTGTCCCGAGAGAATCTGGGGGGTCCCAGGTGTGCTGGGACAGAGACTTTGGGGGAGACCCAGAAGGATTTTGGGGGAGGCCTGGGAGGGGTTCTTGGTGCGGTTTGGGGGCAATTGGGGGGTCAGGGAGGGGGTTTAGAGGCACGGCGTTGTGGGGGGTCCAGGATGGATTTTGGGGGGGGATCAGGGATGGATTTTGCGGGTCACGTCTTCCAGGATGGATTTGGGGGGATCAGGGGATGGATTTTAGGGGGGATCAGGGATGATTTTGGGATTCAGGCGGTCCAGGATGGATTTGGGGGGGAGATCAGGGTGGAATTTGGGCTCAGGGGCTCCAGGATGGATTTTGGGGGGGATCAGGCGATGGGTTTTGGGGTTCGGGGGGGTCCCCCTGACGCCCCCTCCCCCTCAGGCCCTTGCCGCAGCCACCCTGGGCCGGCTTCTGGGGGTCTCGGCTGCCCCCATTCCCCCCCCTGCTCCCCCCAGGCTCCCCCTAGGACCTGGCGAACCTCGGAGGCAGGGAGCTGCAGATCGACGAGCCCCCCGCGGCGGGGGCCCGCGCCCGCCTTGCCCCGTGGCGTACCCCAAAAACAACCCCAAAACATCCCCAAAAAACATCCCCAAAAACAATCCCCCAAACTACCCCAAAAACACCAAAAACATCCCCAAAAAGAATCCCCAAAAAACACCCCAAAACAACCCAAAAGCACCCCAAAAACATCCCAGAAACATCCCCAAAAAACATCCCCAATAACCCACCCCCAAAAAACACCCCAACAACACCCAAAACATCCCCAAAAAACATCCCCAAAAGCACCCCCAAAACATTCCAAAACACCACCAAAACATCCCAAAAACATCCAAAAGCACCCCCAAAAACACCCCCAAAACATTCTCCCAAAAACATTCCCCAAACCTGACCCCAAACATTCCCAAAACATCCCAAAATCAGCCACAAACCTGACCCCAAAAACCTGAAAACCATCCAAAAAAAACCCTAATCTCCATTTTGGGTATATGCCAATCCCATAATTCCCGATTGGTTGAAGTGACCCAATCCCATTTTTTGGGGTCTGCACCCCAGTCCTGTTATGGGTGACCTTAATCCCCAATCCCATTTTTGCGGGTCTGACCCCCAACTCCCTGTTTTTGGGAGTCTACTTCCCAGTCCCCATTTTGGGGTGACCCCAATTCCACTTTGGGGTGTCCCCAGCCCCATTTTGGGGTGACCCCAATCCCATTTTTGGGGTGACCCCAATCCATTTTTGGGGTGTCCCATCCCGTTTGTGGGTGTCCCCATTTCCCGTTTTTGGGGTGTCCCCAGTCCCTTTTGGGATGTCCCCAATCCTGTTTTTAGGAATGATCCCCAGTCCTGTTTGTGAGTGTCCCCAGTCCCGTTTTGGTGGTGGACCCCAATCCCACTTTGGGATGTCCCCAATCCCATTTTGGGGTGTCCCCAATCCTACTTTGGGTGGACTTCCAATCCTGTTTTTGGGATGTCCCCAGTCCCCCTTTTTTGGTTTGTCCCCCAGTCCCATTTTTGGGGTGACCCCAATCCCGTTTTTTGGGATGTCCCAGCTCCCATTTTGGGTGACCCCAATCCCATTTTGGGATGTCCCCAGTCCCATTTGGGATGTCCCCAGCCCCATTTTGGGCTGGTTTGTCCCCAATCCCGTTTTTAGGGTAACCCCAATCCCATTTTGGGGTGTCCCCAAGCCCGTTTTTTGGTATGCTCCCCAGTCCCATTTTTGGGGTGTCCCCAATCCCCGTTTTTGGGCGTGACCCAATCCATTGTTTGGGGTGTCCCCAATCCCGTTTTTGGGGGCTGTCCCAGGCTCCCCGGAAGCTGCCCCGGGCCAAGCCCTGCTCTGAACGCCCCAAACGAGTGCGGAACCAGGGGAGGGTTGACTTCCTACATCGAGGTTGGTCTGGGGTGTCCTGGGACGGCTTGGGGGCCTCTTGGAGGGGTTGGGGGTTAGTTGGGGAACAGGGGGTGTCCTGGGGTGGTTCTTAGGGGGGGTTTTCTGCGGACGCCCCAAAAATGGTGTTTTGGGGGGGTGTTTCTGACCCCCTGCCCCTCAGAAGGACAGCACCACAGACTGGGGTGGCTTTTGGGGTATTTTTGGGTGGTTTTTTGGTGTTTATGGGGTGTTTTTTTGGGTTGTTTAGGGGTATTTTAGGGTATTTTTTGGGTATGTTTGGGTATTTTTGGATATTTCTGATTCATGGCCACCCAGGAGGGTTACACTACAGACTGGAGTGGTTTTTGGGGTATTTTGGGGTATTTTTGGGGTATTTCTGACCCCCTGATCCCCAGGAGGATTACACCATGGACTGGAGTGGTTTTGAGGGTATTTTTGGGGTATTTTTGGGTTTTTTTGTGCTGTTTCTGACCCCAGACCCTCCAGGAGGATTACACCATGGACTGGAGTGGTTTTGAGGGTATTTTTGGGGTATTTTGGGGTGGTTTTTGGGGTGTTTCTGACCCCCAGGAGGATTACACCACAGACTGGGGTGGTTTTTGGGGGTATTTTTGGGGTATTTTGCGGTGTTTTTGTGGTGTTTCTGACCCTATACCCCCCAGGAGGATTATACCGTGGACTGGAGTGGTTTTTGGGGTATTTTTGGGTGGCTTTGTGGTGTTTCTGACCCCATACCCCCCAGGAGGATTACACCACGGACGAGGAGGACGAGGGGGGCGCGGGGGGCAGCGCTGGGATCCTGGACCTGCTCAAGGCCAGCCGGCAAGTGGGGGGCTCCGAGTACCCCCAGCTCAGGTTTGGGGGGGTCTGAGGGGGGGCTGGGCTGGGTTTGAGGGGTCTGGGAGAGATCCCTGTGGGATTTTGGGGGGCAGCTGTTGGGTTCGGGTTGGGTTTTGGGGGTCCCTGGGGGTTATTTGGGACCATGAGTTGGGTTTTGGGGGTCCCTGGGGAGCTGGGGGGGTGCTTTGAGCAGGAGCTGGGCTGGATTTGGGGGTCCCCAGGGCTGGGGGAGGGATTTGGGGGGGGTTTTGGGGGGTCCCCAGGTGTTTTGGTAAGGCTGGGGTTGGGTTTTGGGGTCCCTGGGGGCTTTGAGGAGGAGCTGGGCTGATTTTGGGGGCCCAGATATCTGTGGGGGCTTGGGGGGGTCACAAGTTTAGTTTGGGGGGGCTGGGGTTTGGTTTGTGGGGGTCCCTGGGGGTTATTTGGGGTCCTGGGTTGGGTTTTGGGGTTATTTGGGGTCCCTGGGGAGTTTTGGGGGTCATTTCTGTGGCTTTGCCCCTCTCCATCTCCTTTTGGGGCTGTCTCTCCTCAATGTGAGGATCCCAAATGTRCTGTGACCCTTCCCAAACCCAAATTTTTCCCCTTTTTTTCCCCACAGCGAGGCCCCCGCCTCCCCCAGCACGCGTGAGGCCATCCAGGGCATGCTCTGCATGGCCAACCTGCCCGCAGGGACCCCCCTGGGACCCCCAAACTGGTGGGGAGGGGGTGGGGGCAGTGAAAGGGGGGGTCCTGGGGGGTCTGGGGGAGCCCGCAGAGCCCCCCCTGCCCCCCGGAGCACCGACAGCGAGGCCGAGGGGAGCCTGGACGAGCAGGACAGCCTGGGGGCCTGCTTCAAGGATGCTGAGTACAGTGAGTGTGACCCCAAAAATACCCCAAAAA
>NDFG01000136.1:125679-140609 GCA_002167245.1 Sporophila hypoxantha
TGTTTGGGGAGTGGGGACATTGGGAAATGAACTGAGGGGGGTTTGGGGACATCGGGGGGTGTTGGGGACACYGTGAGGGGACAGTGCTGAGTTCCGTGTGTCCCCCAGCCCGCCGACTGCCGGGCCCTCATCGAGAAGCTGAAGGGCTGCAGTGATGAGCAGCTGGTGACAGAACTGCAGCAGATCAAGACATGGAACATTGGGAAGGTGGGAGGGGGCCCCAAAACCTGGGGGAGGGCCCCAAAACTTGGGGGGGMGAGGCAAAACCTGGTGGGGGGCCCTCAAACATGGGGGGCTCCTGAGACACGTGGAGGTTCCCCAAGAGATTGTCCACAGTTTGTCAGGGTGATGCTGAGCTTGTCCCCAAACTGGTCACTGCCACAGAGGGGTGGCACCCTGGAGCACCCCCAAATTGCAGGGAGAACCCCCAGAATGAGGGGGGGGATGACACCCCAGAATGGTCCTGAAATGAGGGGGGGGTCCCTGGTTTCAGCTGAGTCCCCTCAGCCCTTGCGGGGGGCAGTTCTGGATTTCCCTGGAGGTTTAGAAATGGGGGGGTTTCTGTATTTCTTGCCGCCCATCCCAATGTTGGGCCCCCCCCACTTTTTATTTACCCTTCCCCAAGCTGGGGGGGGTCTCACCAGTGTCCTCACAGCCCCCCAGGAGTGCCTTTGTCTCCCATGGCCTCAGGGGAGGGGCTGTGGCCCCATGTGGACCCCAAAACTGGGCAGGGGGTCTGCAGTGTCACACAGCCCCCCTGGCATGGCAGGGGCACCCCAAAGTTCCCCAAGACACCGAGGGGGGGGGTCCCCATTTTTCCCCCCAACCTGGAGCTGTTTGGGTGTGAATTTTTTCTCACAGATTCCTAAAACTTCAAGGAGGAACCCCAATATCCCTAAAACAACCCCAATACAGTGGGGGGAGCACCTTGTGGACCCCGAAACATGTGGGGGTACCTCAATTTGCCCCCAAACACCTGGGGAGGACCCAAATTCTCTCTCAACCTCCAAAACTCCATTTTCTTGCTCTTTATTGTGGASGGGGCTCAGCTGCAACCTAGGCAGGCTGGGCTGGGATATTGGGGTTCCTCCTTGGAGTTCTGGGGGTCTCCCCTTGGATATGGGAGTTCAGGGGGGGGTTGGGCTGGGTTGGGGGTCCAGGCTGGGCTCAGGTGGTCTGGGTTGGGGTCCAGGTTGTGCCCCCAGCCCCACATCTCCTCCCTAACCCCCTCTCAGTGTGAGCAGTACCACTGGGTTAATGTGGGGGTCTGGGTTGGGGTCCCAGGCTATGCCCCCAGCCCTACATCTCTCCCCTAACCCCCTTCAGTGTGAGCTGTAGCACTGGGGTAGAGAGGGGTTGGGGGGTTGTTTTGGGGTCCCAGGCTGTGCTCCCAGCCACACATTCTCCCTAACCCCCCCCTCAGTGCGAGCTGTACCCCTGTGGGTCTGGSTTGGGGTTCAGGCCATACCTGAGGGTCTTGGTTGGGGTCTGGGCTGTACCCAGGGGGCTCAGGGGGTCCCAGGCTGTGCCCCCAGCCCCACATCCCCCCCCAACCCCCCTCAGTGCGAGCTGTACCACTGGGTGGATCTGGGGGGTTCATGGGGGGCTCAGGGGGTCCCAGGCTGTGTCCCCAGCCCCACATCTCTCCTCTAACCCCTCCCCAGTGCGAGCTGTACCACTGGGTGGATCTGGGGGGTTCATGGGGAACTCAGGGGGTCCCAGGCTGTGCCCCCAGCCCCACATCTCCCCCCTAATCCCCCTCAGTGTGAGCTGTACTGCTGGGTGGATGTGGGGGGTTCATGGGGGGCTCAGGGGGTCCCAGGCTGTGCCCCCAGCCCCACATTCCCTCTCTAACCCCTCCCCAGTGCGAGCTGTACCACTGGGTGGACCTGCTGGACCGCTTCGACGCGCTGCTGGCCGAGGCGGGCCGGCCGGTGGAGGCCATGAGCTGGATGCTGGCCTGCGACCGGCCCGAGCGCCAGCCCCTCAAGGCCCTGCTGCTGGCCCTGCTCAACTTCACTGCCCTGCTCATCGAGTACAGCTTCTCCCGCCACCTCTACAGCTCCATCGAGGTGGGCACGCCCCCAGAGCCGCCCTCTGCGTGTCCCCAGGYGTGTGTGACACGCTGACACATGCCTGTCGTGTCCCCGCAGCACCTGACCACGCTGCTGGCCTCCTCGGACATGCACGTGGTGCTGGCCGTGCTCAACCTGCTCTACGTGTTCAGCAAACGCTCCAACTACATCACGCGCCTGGGCTCCGAGCGCCGCGGGCCCCTGCTGGCCCGCCTGCAGCACCTGGCCGAGGTGGGCGGGGTTTTTAGGGGGATTTTGGGGGGTTTTAGGGGGGTTTGGGGGCTCGGTGGGGTGGGGCTGAGCTGGGCTGGTCTCCCTGCAGAGCTGGGGCGGAAAGGAGAATGGATTTGGGCTGGCTGAGTGCTGCCGGGACCTGCACATGATGGTGAGTGGTACCCGTGGGTCACCTGAGCTCGTGTGGGTCACCTTGTCCTGTCCTGGGATTTGTCAGAACTCATCTGTGTCACCTTGTTCTGTCCTGGGGGTCCCCAAAACTCACCTGTGTCACCTTGCTCCCTCCTGAGGGTCCCCAGAACTCACCTGTGTCACCTTGCCCTGTCCCAGAACTCAGCTGTGTCACCTTGTCCTGGGCTGGGGGTCCCCAGAACTCACCTGTGCCTGTGTCACGTTCTGTGTTGTCACATCTTGGTGTGACCTGTTCCCAACATCACMTCGTGTGCCTTTGTCATATCCTGAGACCCCTTTGATGCCACCCTGGTGTCCCCAGCACTGTCTGGTGTCCCCTCAGGGTGTCCCCAGTGCTGTCCTGTCCCTCCGTGTCACCTCCCGCAGTCCCCAACACCCTCCCTTGTCCCCCAGCACCACTTTGTCACCCCCTGTTGCATCCTGGTGTCCCCTTTCCCCGTGTCCCAGTGTCCCCCAGCCTGGCCCTGTCACCCCAGGGGAGGGGACCCTGCTGTCCCCATCTCACCCCCACGTGTGCCCCCCAGAAATACCCACCCAGTGCCACCACCCTGCACTTCGAGTTCTACGCTGAGCCGGGCGTCGAGGTGAAGGTGGACAAGAGGGTGAGTGACACTGGGGACATTTGGGGGCATTTGGGAACACGAGGAGGCCCCCAAAACACCGGGGCCACCCCTTGACCTCTTGTGACCCCTCCAGGCCACCAGCACCACCCTGCACTACATCCACATAGAGCAGCTGGACAAGGTGAGTGTGGGGGCACCTTGATTTTTGGGGGGGGGGGCTCTGCTTGGCCCCCACATCCTGCACTTTTGTCCCCATCCCCTCAGTTTTGTTCCCTACACCCCCATTTTGTTCTCTGTTCCGYAGTTTTTTCCCTACTCCCCCAATTTTTTCCTCACTCCTCAATTTTGTGCCCTGCGCCCCAGTTTTGTTTCTTTGTACCCAGTCTTGTCTGTCTACACCCCACTTTTGTTCCCTGCCCCCAAATTTTGTCCCTCCATACCCCAATTTTGTTCCTCCACACCCCAGTTTTGTCCCCTGCCCCCCCGTTTTGCTTCTGCTCCTCCCAATTTCTCTTTCCCTCAGATCTCAGAGAGCCCCTCGGAGATCATGGAATCCCTGACCAAGATGTACAGCATCCCCAARGACAAGCAGGTGCGTGGGGTGACATTGAGGGGACCCCCACGGATTGGGGGGTGACCCCCAGACCCTCCCTGACCCCCCCAAATCCTATTTCCCCCCCTCAGATGCTGCTGTTCACCCACATCCGCCTGGCCCACGGCTTCTCCAACCACAAGAAGCGGCTGCAGGCGGTGCAGGCGCGGCTCCACGCCATCTCCATCCTGGGTGGGCTTTCATTAGGGCTTGTTTTAATTGGGGGGATGCTTTGGGGGGTGGTCCTGGGGCAGTTTGGGTGACCCCCCCTCTCCGCAGTGTACTCCAACGCGCTTCAGGAGTCGGCCAACAGCATCCTGTACAACGGGCTGATCGAGGAGCTGGTGGATGTGCTGCAGATCACTGACAAGCAGCTGATGGTGAGAGCCAGGGCGAGCCCTGTCCCCTCACCTGTCCCCTTGTGTCCCCRTGTGTGTCCCTTCAGCTGTCCCCTTGTGTGTCCCTTCATCTGCTCCCTTGCCTGTCCCTTCATGTGTTCCCTCACCGATGTTGTGCTGCACACGCTGCTCACCAAGGATGTGAGTGTGACCCACCTGTCCTGCAGCTGTTACCTCACCTGTCCTGGTCTTATATCTGCACTGCTCCTGTCATTTCATGTGTTTTGTATTTGTTCTTTCACCTGTGCCTTCCCCTGTCACATCTGTCCCCTTGTGTGTCCCTTCGTCTGTCCCCTTACCTGTCCCTGTGTGTGTCCCCTTACCTGTCCCTTCGTGTGCACTGATGGTATGCAGCACACGCTGCTCAGCAAGGATCTGAGTATGACTCACCTGTCCTGCAGCTGTGCAGCTGTCACTTCACCTGTCCTAGTCTTCTATYTGCACTGCTCCTGTCATTTCATGTGTTTTGTATGTGTCCCTTCACCTCACCTGTGCCTTCACTTGTCATATCATTTGTCCCCTTGATGTCGCGGTGCTCATCAAGGACATAAGTGTCCCTTACCTGCGCTTTCAATTATCACATCACCTGTCCCTTTGTGTATTCCCTCACTGATGTCATGGTGCTCATCAAAGACATGAATGTCCCTCGCGTGTCCCTCACCTGTCCCTCACCTGTCCCTCACTTGTCCCTCACGTGTCCCTTGCCTGTCCCAGGACATCAAGGCAGCCTCCCTGCGGACGCTGACGTCCATTGTGCACCTGGAGCGGACGCCAAAGCTCAGCAGCATCATCGACTGCACCGGCACCGCCTCCTACCACGGCTTCCTGCCCGTGCTGGTGCGCAACTGCATCCAGGCCATGATCGGTGCGTGCTGAGGGGCTGGGGGGGTCACCTGGGGGGTGTGACCYGCCCTAACCACACCTGTGCACCCCCAGACCCTTCCATGGAACCCTACCCCCACCAGTTTGCCACGGCGCTCTTCTCCTTCCTGTACCACCTGGCCAGCTACGACGCGGGCGGCGAGGCGCTGGTGTCGTGTGGCATGATGGAGGCGCTGCTCAAGGTGAGCTGTTCTYACCTGTGGGTGGCTCTCAGGTGCCTTAGGGACTGGCTCACCTGCTGTCTGTCCCCTCACCAGGTGATCAAATTCCTGGGGGACGAGCAGGACCAGATCACGTTCGTCACGCGGGCGGTGCGGGTGGTGGATCTCATCACCAACCTGGACATGGCCGCCTTTCAGTCACACAGTGGGCTGTCCATCTTCATCTACCGCCTCGAGGTGCTGTCCCCCTACCCCTGCCCTGCTTTTGGGGTGCCCTGGGGATGTTTTGGGGTCCCCTTGGGTGGTTTGGGATGCTGAGGCTCTGTCCCCCCCAGCACGAGGTGGACCTGTGCCGCCGCGAGTGTCCCTTCGTCATCAAGCCCAAAGTGCAGCGCCCACCTGCTGCCCCCCTGCCCGAGGGCGAGGACATGGAGACGGACATGGAGGGTGAGCAGAGGCTGTGTCCCCCTCCTGTGGTGTCACCTGTCCCCCCCCGTGGTGTCACCCATTCTCTCTGCAATGTCACCGTCCCACTGCAGTGACCGACGTGGCCATGGAGAGCAGCCCCGGCCCCTCAGCTGAAGCCCGGCAGGACCCAGTGCCACCAGCCCCACCTGCTGTGCCCAGCACCAGTGCTGCCACCCCCTCCCCCACGTGGTGGTAGGTACCCCCAGGGGTGGGACAGTGGGGACATCACTGGGACCCAATTTCCTTTCCCTAATTATGGATACCCCAATTGGCCTTCTCCATGGTGGAGTGAGTCCTAATTATTCTTGCATGGACCCCTCAATTGCTTTCCCTATATGGATCCCTAATTCTTCCTACATGAACCCCAATTGCCTTCTTCTATATGGACACCGCCAGTTCCCCTTATAAGGATACCCCAGTTCCCCTTATAAGGACACCCCAATTCCTCCTCTATATGGACACCCCAATTTCTTCTCTATATGGAACACCCAAAATTCCTTCTCTACTATGTGGACACCCCAGTTTTCTTTTCTATACGAACACCCCAGTTCCCCACCTACGAAGGCCCCAAATCCTTTTCCACATTTACCTTTCTCCCTGGGGACACCCCCACTCCCTCCTGTGCCCCCCAATCCTCTCCCTGTGTCCCCCCTAGGAGTGCAGTGCATCCCCCAGCGCGCCGCTTTGCTCAAATCCATGCTGAACTTCCTGAAAAAAGCCATCCAAGACCCTGCCTTCTCCGACGGCATCCGGCACGGTGGGTGGTCCCCGATGTCCCCAAACCCCCCCCCCAGGGGGGTGGCAGGGATGGTGGCACTGACCGTGCGTGTCCCCGCAGTGATGGACGGCTCGCTGCCCACCTCGCTGAAGCACATCATCAGCAACGCCGAGTACTACGGCCCCTCGCTGTTCCTGCTGGGTGAGCCACGCCCCGGCCCCACCTGGGCAGCGCGGGGCGGGCACGGAGCGGGGACCCCGCCAGGTGCTCTACCTGCCCTCAGTGCCCCCCTCTCTCCTCCGCCGCAGCGACCGAGGTGGTGACGGTCTTCGTGTTCCAGGAGCCCTCGCTGCTGTCCTCGCTGCAGGACAACGGCCTCACCGACGTCATGCTGCACGCTCTGCTCATCAAGGACGTGAGTGGGGCTTACCTGTCATCTGTCCTGCACCTGACACCTGTCCCCTTGTGTGTCCCTGCATCTGTTCCATTTCCTGCCCTGCACCTGTCTTGTGTCTCTGTACCTATTCAATTTCCTGCCTTCCACCTGTCCCTGTACCTGTTCCATTTCCTGCCCTGCACCTGTTCTGTGTTCTTGTACCTGTTTCATTTCCTGCCTTGCACCTGTCCCTGTATACCTGTTCCATTTCTTGCCCTGCACCTGTCTCGTGTGCCTGTATTTATTCCATTTCCTGCCCTGCACCTGTTCGGTATCTCTGTACCTGTTCCATTTCCTGCCCTGCACCTGTCTCGTGTGCCTGTATTTATTCCATTTTCTGCCCTGCACCTGTTGTACAACCTGTTGCCACATCTGCTCTTCACTTGTCCCTACACCTGCATTGCACCTGTCCTGTTTCCTCTCCTACACYTGCTCCCGGTCTGTCTCTTACCTCTCTGCTCACCTGTCCCTACACCTGCCCAGTGCCTGCCCCACCATCTGTCCCTCCCTTGCCCCAGCTCTGCCCTGTGTCTGCCCCACACCTGCCCCACACCAGGTGTGCCCCCACCTCCTGACCTGCCCCAGGTGTGCCCCCAGCTCCTGACCTGCCCTGTGTGTGCCGCACACCTGCCCCAGGTGTGCCCCCAGCCCCTGCCCCACACCAGGTGTGCCCCCAGCCCCTGACCTGCCCTGTGTGTGCCCCACACCTGCCCCAGGTGTGCCCAGCCCCTGACCTGCCCTCACCTGTGCAGGTGCCGGCGACGCGGGAGGTGCTGGGCTCTCTGCCCAACGTGTTCAGCGCGCTGTGCCTGAACGCGCGGGGGCTGCAGAGCTTCGTGCAGTGCCAGCCCTTCGAGCGCCTCTTCAAGGTGCTGCTGTCCCCCGACTACCTGCCCGCCATGCGCCGCCGCCGCAGCTCCGACCCCCTGGGTGAGCGGGGGACAACTGGGGACACTGGGGGTACTGGGGACACTGGGGATACTGTAGACATTGGGGGTATCGGGACGCGCGACCGGAGGTGCTTCTGTCCCCTGACCTACCGTCCCGCCATGCAACTCGCAGCTCCGACCCCTACGTCAGCAGGGGGACATGAAGAGCTCTTACTAGGAGGACTGCGGGACACTGGGATGCTGGGGGGACTGGGGGTACTGGGGGATACTGGGGACACACAAGGTGCTGCTTGTCCCCTGACTACTTGCCCGCCCATGGGCCACTACCCACAGTCTCTGACCCCCTGGGTGAAGCGTGGGCACTCGAGGGGAGTGCGGATATACTGGGAATTGCTGGGGACGCTGGGGATAATTTTGGCGAACTTAGAGAATAGGTGGTGGATACTGCAGGACAACTGGGGGTGAACTGTACTGGGAGACTTGAGGATATCAGGGAACTGGGATAGTGGGGACAATTGAGACCCCGACCAGCTTTTTTAGCCAAGATCGATCCTAATATTTAACAATTTCCTCATTTTTTGGAAGGTTATTTGGTGTTTGTCTTCAAGGTAATTCCCTGTTTTATTTAAACTCCAGGACCCACTTTTACCCCCCACGCCCACTCTGTCCCCCCAAACCTGCTCTGCCCCCTAAACACTCTCTGTCCCCCCCCAGGTGACCCAGCCTCCAAAACCTGGGCAGCGCGTGGGACGAGCCTGAATGCGGCACCAGCCCACGCTCAAGACCGACGCCACCACTGCCATCATCAAGGTGACAACCTGGGGACTCTTGTGGGGTTCAGGGCCCCCCAGAATCTGTCTGGGCCCCCCCTAAATGCCAGCCCCTCTGCAGCTGCTGGAGGAGATCTGCAGCCTGGGTCGGGAYCCCAAGTACATCTGCCAGAAGCCGTCGATGCAGAAGCCGGACGGGACGGCGGCCGCGCCGCCCCCGCGCTCGCCCCACGCTGCCGAGGAGGCCTCGAGCGAGGATGAGGAGGAGGAGGAAGTGCAGGCCATGCAGAGCTTCGGGGCTGCCCAGCAGAGCGAGGCAGAGCCCAGCCAGACGTGAGCAGGACAGGAGGGCTGGAGGGGTCTGGGGTGTCCCCAGGTCACTTTGGTGTCCCTGGGGATCTGGGCTCAGTGCTGGATTATTGATGGTCTGGGGTGGAGAGAATCCTGAGGGAGCTGAGGAAGGGTCGGGGGAGCTGGGGAAGGGTTTGGAGGAGGCACTTGGGGAAGGGGTTTAGCCTGGAGAAAAGGGATCAGGTGGAAAATTTAGGCTGGAAATCAAAAAGCACTCCCCAGAAAGGGTCTGGCAGGGAGGTGTTAAAGACAAGCTGGGGTGTGACGCTTGGTGACAAGGTGGTGACAAGGTCTGGATTGGTCTCAGAGGTCTTTCCCAGACTCATTAACTCTGATTTTGTGTCGTGGGGGGGGGGGGTCACACCTCCCTCACCACTCCCTCTGTGCTTGCAGCGTGGTGGGCACGGAGGAACGCATCCCCATCCCGCTCATGGACTACATCCTCAACGTGGTGAGGCCCAGCACCATCCCTGGGGGCTCCCCACTGGTCCTGACCCCACTCTGAGGAGGTTCAGAGCCCCCCTGACCCCCTTTTGTCCCAGATGAAGTTCGTGGAGTCCATCCTGAGCAACAACACCACGGACGATCACTGCCAGGAGTTCGTGGCCCAGCGGGGGCTGCGGCCGCTCGTCACCATCCTGGGGCTGCCCAACCTGCCCGTGGACTTCCCCACCTCTGCAGCCTGCCAGGCCGTGGCTGGGGTCTGCAAATCCATCCTGGTGCGGCTGGGGGGTTTAAATCCATCCTGGGGGGCTGCAAATCTATTCTGGAATGGACCCTGATGACACTCTCTCTGTCCCCTCTGTGTCCCAGTTGTTGTCCCATGAGCCCAAGGTGCTCCAAGAGGGTTCAGTGATCCCAGGAGGGTTCAGTGACCCTCAGTGACCCCCATGTCCCCTCTCTGTCCCCCCAGACTCTGTCCCACAAGCCCAAGGTGCTTCAGGAGGGTTCAGTGACCCCCAGGAGGGTTCAGTGACCCTGATGTCCCCTCTCTGTTTGTCCCCAGACCCTGTCCCATGAGCCCAAGGTGCTGCAGGAGGGCTGGTGCAGCTGGAGGCCGTGCTGTCAGCCCTGGAGCCGCTGCACCGGCCCATCGAGGCCCCGGGGGGGTCAGTGCTGCTGCGGGAGCTGGCTGGGGCCGGGGCCGTGCCCGATTGCCACCCTGTCAGCCCAGGCCACCCCCCTGCTGCACGCCCTGACCGCTGCCCACGCCTTCATTCATGATGTTTGTGCACACCTGCAGGGTGGGACAGGTTACTGGGGGGGGTTTGGGGGGTTGGAATGTGTTTGGGGCGTTGGAATGGTGTTTGGGGGGGGGGTGAATGGGGTTTGGGGGGGTTTGAGTGGGCTTGGGGGGTTGGAATGGGGTTTGGAGTGTTTTAAAACAGGTTTGGGGGGCTTGGGAGGGGTTTGGGGGTTGAATGGTCTTAGGGGGTTTAAATGGGTTTGGGGAGGTTTAAATGGGGCTTGACGAATTTTGAACGGGTTTGGTGGGTTGAGGCTTAGAGGATTTTTGGGGGTTTGTGGGGGGCTGCAAAAGTATTTTGGGTGTGGCTTTGCGGGCTTGAAAGAGTCTGGAGGGGTTTGAAAGGGCTTTGGGGCTTGGAAAGTATATGGGGGGTTTGAAAGCGGGCTTGGGGCGGGGCTTTGGGGTCTCAGGGGTTTGGGTCCCACTGTCCCCCCAGAGCGAGATCAGGGCCATCTCGGTGAACCAGTGGGCGGTCCCAGCTGGGCTGAGCGTGCTGGGCAAGCTGAGCCAACTCTACTGGCTCCCTGTGTGGGAGAGCACAGTGCTGCTGTCCCTCTGCACCCCAACAGTACTGGGACACTGGAGGGACTTGTGAGGAGTTGGGAGGCACTGGAAGGCACTGAGTGCAATTTTGTGGGGCACTGGGCTGAGCCAGCTGTGTTACTTGCTGGTGTGGTGCACCCCAAACAGTACTGAAAGGGCATGGGGCACTGGTGAGGGTTTGGGGGCACTGGTGAGGGTTTGGGGCACTGGTGAGGGTTTGGGGAGCACTGGAGGGCACTGGTCAGGGTTTTTGGACACTGGAGGGACACTGGGCTGAAGCCAGCTGTGCTAGCTTCCAGTGCCTGTACCCCCAACACTACTGGGGGGCACTGGAAGGCACTGGGGGGGCTCTGCGGTGCCTGGGATGTGCCCCCAGCCCCGTGACCCCCCTGTGCACCCAGGTCTCCCCCCAGGCTGTGAGGTTTTGGCCAGGCGTGACATGCAGAACTCGTTGCCCAAGGAGGGAGAAAACGCCCCCAGCCTCCCCAGGGCGGCCGCAGGGCAGGTGGGGCGGGGGGCATTTTGGGGGGGATTTTTTATGGGGGTTTTGGGGGGATTTATGTGGATTTTGAGGGAATTTATGGGGATTTTTAGGGGTTTGGAGAGGGTTTGGGGGGGCTTTTTGGTGGTTTTAGGAGAGTTTGGGGGGATTTATGGGGGTCTGGGAGGATTTATGGGGGTTTTGGGGAGACTTTAGTGGAGGTTGGAGATTTATGTGGATTTTGAGAGGATTTATGGGAGTTTTGGGGGGATCTTGGAAAGGTTTATGGGGGGGTCTCTGTRGGGGAGGTTGACTTTGGTGGGGTYTTTATAGGAAATGTTGGGTTTGAGGGGGTTCTCTGTGGAAAAGGTCGATTTTGAGGGRGATCTGTGTAGGAAATGCCAGTTTTTGGGGGTCTCTGTGGGAAGGGTCAATTTTTGAGGGATGTCTTTGTAGGAAAGGTCAGATTTTGGGGGGGTCTCTCTGGGAATGGTCAGTTTTGGGGGTCTCTGTGGGTCTCTCACCCCTCTCCCCCACAGAGGGCGAGGCAGAGGGCCCGGGCCCTGCAGGGGGGGTGGGCAGTGACCCCCCCCCAGCCCAGGGGCTGCTGGAGGGGATGGGGCTGGAGGGGGAGCCCCTGGCCCCCATGGAGACGGACGAGCCCAGYGCCAGCGACCCCAAAGCCAAGGCCAAGATCACCCCTGCCATGGCAGCTCGCATCAAACAGATCAAACCCCTGCTCTCTGGTGAGGGGGGGCCCAAAAATGGGGTGGGGAGCTCCAAAAATGGGGTGAGGGGCTCAAAACCAGGGTGGGGGGCTTAAAAAATGGGTCAGGGGGCTCCAGAAATAGCCTGGGAGACCCTAAAACTGTGTTAGGGGGCCTCTTAAACAGCTCGGTGGATCCCAGGGGTCTCACCCRGGTCTTACCCCCGTGTCCTCACCAAGGGTCTCACCCTGTGTCTCCCTGTCCCCCCTTGTCCCATGTGTCCCTCTGTCCCCCGTGTCCCTCTGTCCCCCATGTCCCCTGTCCCCACCTGTGGTCTCACTGTCCCTGTGTCCCCACAGCCTCGCCGTGGCTGGGTGGACACTGGCCAAGCTTGTCCCTCTGTCCCCCATGTCCCCTGTGTCCCTCTGTCCCCCATGTCCCTCTGTCCCTGTGTCCCCACAGCCTCATCACAGCTGGACTGGGTGCTGGCCGAGCTTGCCTCCTGTGTCCTTCTGTCCCCTGTGTCTCTCTGTGGTCTCACTGTCCCCATGTCCCCACAGCCTCATCATGGCTGGGCTGGGCACTGGCTGAGCTTGTCCTTCTCTGTCCCATGTCCCTCTGTCCCTCTCCAAGGGTCTCATCATCCCTGTGTTCCCACAGCCTCATCACAGCTGAGCTGGGCGCTGGCCAAGCTTGTCCCCTGTGTCCTTCTGTCCCTCTGTCCCCTGTGTCCCTCTGTCCCCACCTGTGGTCTCACTGTCCCYGTGTCCCCACAGCCTCGTCGCGGCTGGGCCGGGCTCTGGCCGAGCTCTTCGGGCTGCTGGTCAAGCTGTGCGTGGGCTCCCCGGTGCGGCAGCGCCGCAGCCACCACGCGGCCGCCGCCGCCCCYGCGCCCACCGCGGCCGCCCGCGCCACGGCCTCGGCGCTGACCCGGCTGCTGACCAAGGGGCTGAGCTGGCAACCGCCCCCCTACACCCCCACGCCACGGTTCCGGTCAGTGACCACAGGGACAGCGGGGACGATGGGATGGGATGGGATGGGATGGGATGGGATGGGATGGGATGGGATGGGATGGGATGGGATGGAGGAGGGGAACAGGGACTGGGATGGGTTGTGATAGGGGATTGGCCTACGGCCCTCGGTGCTGACCCGGCTGCTGACCAAGGGGCTGAGCTGGCAACCGCCACCCCACACCCCAATGCCACGGTTCTGGTCAGTGACCACCAGGACAATGGAGACAATGGGAACAATGGCAATGGGATGGGAATGGAGTGAGAATGGGAACGGGAATAGGAATGGGATGGGATAGGGTTGGGAATGGGAATAGAGTTGTGCATGGGAACGGGAATGGGAACAGGATTGGAAACGGGAGAAGAAATGGGAACAGGGATGGGAATGGGCTGGGTTGGGAATAGGGCAGGGGTGAGGCTGGAATAGGAGGAGCTGGGAACGGCAATGAGGCAGTGTGGGAGAGGGGCAAGGCTGGGAATGGGGTGGRCTTGGAAAGAGGAGGGGCTTGGGAGAGGGTGGGGCTGGGGTGACAGGGATGGACAAGGGACAGGGTCAGGGGTGGGTCTGCCACCTCCAGGGGCCAGAGCTTGGGCAGTGCCCGTGCACGGTGCCATGGTCACTGCYTGGTGCTGTGGGCAGTACCCGTGGCTGGTGCTGTGGTCAGTGCCCGGTGCCGTGCCYGGTGCTGTGGGCAGTACCCATGGCCAGTGCTGTGGTCAGTGCCCGKTGCYGTGCCCAGCACTGACCCCYCTGTGCCCCCAGGCTGACGTTCTTCATCTGCTCGGTGGGGTTCACGTCGCCCATGCTGTTCGACGAGCGCAAGTTCCCCTATCACCTCATGCTGCAGAAATTCCTCTGCTCCGGCGGCCACAACGCCCTCTTTGAGTGAGCTGGACACTGCCCACACACTGACTGGACACTGGACACTGCCCACCCGCTGACCGGACACTGGACACTGCCCACACACTGACCACGGACACTGGACACTGCCCACACACTGACCAGACACTGGACACTGCCCACACACTGACCACTGGCCATGGACACTGCCCACACACTGACCACGGACACTGGACACTGCCCACACAGTGACCCCTGGCCATGGACACTGACCATGCACTGACCACTGGCCATGGACACTGACCATGCATGCACTGACCACTGGCCATGGACACTGACCGTGGGCTCTGACTGGACAATGACTGGACACTGGGCACGGACACTGACCAGACACTGGACACTGACCATGGACATTGACCATGGACACTGAGTGGATTCTGACCACAGACAGTGAACATGGACACTGAGTGGACACTGACCATGGACAGTGACCATGGACTCTGCTGACTGGACACTGACCATGGACACTGGACACTGATCATGGACACTGACCAGACACTGACTAATACTCGTGGACACTGGACACTGACCACAGACACAGACCAGTGCCCCTGGACACTGACACTGAGCCTGGGACCCCCCGGGACACTGACCCTGACCAAGGACACTGACCATGGACACTGCCCCTACCCCTGGACACTGACCCCTCTAATTCCCTTCCTGTGGGTGGAGGGATGCTCCCATGACCTTGGGCTCCCTCCCATGACCTCGGGGTCCTTCCCAACACCCCAAATTCCCCCCAGACCCTTTAACTGGTCCCTCCCATGACCTCGGGGTCCCTCCCAACACCCCAAATCCCTTTTCTCCCCCCAGGACCTTTAACTGGGCGCTGTCCATGGGGGGCAAGGTGCCGGTGGGGGAGGGTCTGGAGCACCCTGACCTGCCGGACGGCACTGGGGAGTTTCTGGACGCGTGGCTGATGCTGGTGGAGAAGATGGTGAACCCCAGCACRGTGCTGGAGTCCCCCCACGCGCTGCCTGCCAAGGCCCCCCCGCAYGGACACCCCCCCTTCAGTGCCCTGCGCTTCCTCGTGGTCACCCAGAAGGTGAGCAGGGGGAAAAACAGAGTTTGGGGAGGAGGAAGTTTGGTTTGGTGGGTGAAAAATGGGGTTTGGGGGTGGGGAAATGGGGTTTGAGGAGGGGGGAATAGGGTTTGGGGAGGGAAAAAGGGGGTTTGGGGGGGGGGGAAATGTGGTTTGCTCATTTCCCCCCGTCCCCACCTTCTCCCCACCGTGTCCCCACCATGTCACCATATCCCCACCATGTCCCTCCCTCCTTGCCATGTCCTCACCTTCTCCCCACCATGTCCC
>NDFG01000136.1:160717-175124 GCA_002167245.1 Sporophila hypoxantha
AGTGACCACTGGGCAGTGACCGCTGGGGAACAGAGTGACCACTGGGCAGTGACCGCTGTGCAGCAGAGTGACCACTGGGCAGTGGAGTGACCACTGGGGAACAGAGTGACCGCTGGGGAACAGAGTGACCACTGGGCAGTGACCGCTGGGCAGTGGAGTGACCACTGGGCAGTAGAGTGACCCTCTGGCCATTAGAGTGACCCTCTGGCCATCAGAGTGACTCCCTGACCATCAGAGTGACCCTCTGGCCATCAGAGTGACCCCTGACCATCAGAGTGACCCTCTGGCCATCAGAGTGACTCCCCTGACCATCAGGCTGACCCCTGACCATCAGGCTGACCCCTGGCCATCAGGCTGACCCCTGGCCATGTCCTCCTGTCCCCAGTGAGCCGCTCGGCCGAGGACGAGTCTCAGGAGGACGTTCTGATGGACGAGGCTCCCTCCAACCTCAGCCAGGCCTCCACACTGCAGGCCAACCGGGAAGGTGGGCACTGGGAGGGACTGGGAGACACTGGGAGGCACTGGGAGGAACTGGAAGATACTGGGAGGGACTGGGAGGGATTGGGAGGCACTGGGAGGCATTGGGAGGCACTGGGAGGGACTGAGAGGAACTGGAAGATACTGGGAAGAATTGGGAGGTCCCCAGGGCTCTGGAGGTGCCACCAGGCTGGAGTGACCTGGGGGCTTTGAGCTCCTTTATGGGATTGGGGGGAGCAAATTTGGGTTGGGGATTTGGGGGTGTCCCCAGGGGGGTCTCAGGGTCCTACAGACCCCCCCTGACCCCTCCCCACAGATTCCATGAACATCCTGGACCCCGAGGATGAGGAGGAGCACACGCAGGAGGAAGACAGCAGCGGCAGCAACGAGGACGAGGACGACAGCCAGGACGAGGAGGAGGAGGAGGAAGAGGAGGATGAGGATGATCAGGTGGGCTTAAGGCACTGAGGGCCCCCCCAAAACTCAGGGGTGCCTCCAAAACATCGGGGTCACCCTCAAAGATTGGGGTCCCCCCTAAATGACGGGGTCTTTGTAGCTGTGCCCCTGTTTTGGGGTCAGGGCGTGACTTYTGGAGTTGGGGTCCCTGTTTTGGGTCAAGATGCCCCCAATTTTGGTTCTGGGGGTGCCATTTGGGGTTGGGGCACCCCCATTTTGGGGTCAGGGTGTGACTTTTGGGGTTGGGGTGCCCTGTTTTGGGGTTAGGGGTCCCTGTTTTGGRGTTGGRKTCCCTGTTTTGGYGTTGGGGTCCCTGTTTWGGGTTAAGATGCCCCAGATTTTGGGTCTGGGGGTGCCATTTGGAGTCGGGGTACCCCCATTTTGGGGTTGGGTGCCCTGTTTTGGGTCAAGCTGCCCCCACTTTAGGGTCWGGGGGTGCTGTTTTGGGTCAGGATAGCCCAAATTTTGGGTCAGCAGTTCTGTTTTTAGTTAAAATGCCCCAGTTTTGGATTGGGGGGAGCTATTTTGGGGCAAAATGCCCCAGTTTTAGATTGGGGGGACTAATTTGGGGTGAAATGCTTCAGTTTTAGATCAGGGGGGCTATTTTGGGTTGAAATGCCTCAGTTTTGGATTGGAGGGAGCTATTTTGGGGTGAAATGCCTCAGTTTTGGATCGGGGGGAGCTATTTTGGGTTGAAATGCCTCAGTTTTGGATCGGAGGGAGCTATTTTGGGCCACAACCCCCCAATTTGGGGTTTGCTGACCCCCTGGTGGGCCCTGCCAGGACGATGAGGAGGGTGAGGAAGGTGAGGAGGAGGAGGATGATGATGATGGCTCGGAGATGGAGCTGGATGAGGATTACCCCGACATGAACGCCTCRCCCCTCGTGCGCTTTGAGCGCTTCGACCGCGAAGATGACCTCATCATCGAGTTTGACAACATGTTCTCCAGCCCCAGTACGGCACTGGGAGGGACTGGGATAGACTGGGAGGGGACTGGGGGGCACTGGGAGGGACTGGGAGGGGACTGGGATGGACTGGGAGGGGATTTGGGTACACTGAGACAGGGCTGGGAGGGACTGGGAGGGAATTGGGAGGGACTGGGAAGGACTGGGATGCACTGGGAAGGACTGGGAGGGGATTGGGAGGCACTGGGAGGGTCTAGGATAGACTGGGAGGCACTGGGAGGGAACTGGGATCGACTGGGAGAGACTAGGAGGCGCTGGGAGGGACTGGGAGGGAGCTGGGATAGACTGGGGGGCACTGGGAGAGACTGGGAAGGACTGGGAGGGGATTTGGGTACACTGAGACAGAGCTGGGAGGGACTCGGAGGAAATTGGGAGACACTGGGAGGGACAGGAAGGGGATGGGGAGGGATTTGAGGACACTGGGAGGGAATTGGGAGTGACTGGGGGGCACTGGGAGTTAAAAAATGGGGTGTCCCCACCCTGTTTGTCACCTTGGGGGGTCAGGAAAGGGTGAAACCCTCCCCCCAGTTTTGTCTCCCACTGGTTTTTGGGGTGTTTTACCCCCTGACTCCTAATTGCCCCCCTTGTGTTTTTTGGGGCATTTTCCCCACCTTGACTCCCAATTCCTCCCCATGGTTTCTGAGGTGTTTTCCCCCCTCCCTGTGGTTTTTGTGGTGTCTGACCCCCCATTTCCCCCTCCCTGTGGTTTTTGGGGTGTTTCCCAATTCCTTCCCATGGTTTTTGGGGTATTTCCCAATTCCTTCCCATGGTTTTTGGGGTATTTCCCAATTCCTTCCCATGGTTTTTGGGGTGTTTTCCCCCCCTCCCCGTGGTTTTTGGGGTGTCTGATCCCCCATTTCCCCCTCCCCGTGGTTTTTGAGGTGTCTGACCCCCTGTTTCTCCCCTTCCTGTGATTTTTAGGGTGTCTGACCCCCCATTTCCCCCCCATCCCCGTGTTTTTTGTGGTGTCTAACCCTCCRTTTMCCCCTCCCCGTGGTTTTTGGGGTGTCTGACTCCCCGTTTCCCCCGTTCCAGCCGACATCCCGCCGTCCCCCGGGAACATCCCCGCCAGCCACCCTCTGCTGGTGCGGCACGCGGAGCACGGGGGGCTGGGGCTGGGGGCCGGCCCGGGGGGCGCCCGCCTGGCACAGGGGCTGGGCCGGAGCCAGCGCACGCTGCGGCAGCTGACGGCCAACGCCGGSCACACCATCCACGTGCACTACCCGGGGGCACGGCAGCCCAACCCGCCCCTGATCCTGCAGCGGTGAGTGAGCACTGGGGGCAGTGGCCAGAGACCCCTTGGGGTCACCCAAACCCCTTTGGGGTCACCCAAACCCTCCTGGAAACACCCAAATCCCCCTGGGGTCATCCAAACCCCCCCTGATCCTGCAGCGGTGAGTGAGCACTGGGGGCAGTGGCCAGAGACCCCTTGGGGTCACCCAAATCCCCCTGGGGTCACCCAAACCCTCCTGGGAACACCCAAATCCCCCTGGGGTCATCGAAACCCGCTCCTGATCCTGCAGCGGTGAGTGAGCACCTGTCTCTTATACACATCTAGATGTGTATAAGAGACAGGTGACGGCCAACGCCGGGCACACCATCCACGTGCACTACCCGGGGGCACGGCAGCCCAACCCGCCCCTGATCCTGCAGCGGTGAGTGAGCACTGGGGGCAGTGGCCAGAGACCCCTTGGGGTCACCCAAATCCCCCTGGGGTCACCCAAACCCTCCTGGGAACACCCAAATCCCCCTGGGGTCATCGAAACCCGCTCCTGATCCTGCAGCGGTGAGTGAGCACTGCTGGCGATGTCCCAGTGCTGGGAATTACCCAAATCCCCCCCAGGAACACCCCCAAACCCCCTCTGATCCTGCAGCGGTGGGTGAGCACTGCTGGCGATGGCCAGAGACCCCTTGGGGTCACCCAAACCCCCCTGGGAATCCCCATCCACTGCCTGGGCTTGTGCCACAGCCCCTTCCTGGGATCCTACAGCCCCAACCGGGGGTCCCACACCCCCCTGTGCCCCCCAACACCCCCTGTGTCCCATCCCCAGGCTCCTGGGCCCCTCAGCAGCCGCTGACATCCTGCAGCTGAGCAGCAGCCAGGCTGTGCACCCAACGGGGGGTCCCACAACCCTGACACCCCCCCAAGCCCCCCAGCACCCCCATCAACCCCCCTGTGCCCCCTCCCCAGGCTCCTGGGCCCCTCGGCGGCCGCAGACATCCTGCAGCTGAGCAGCAGCCTCCCGCTGCAGAGCCGGGGCCGGGCGCGGCTGCTGGTGGGCAACGAGGACGTTCACATCATCGCCCGCTCCGACGACGAGCTGCTGGACGACTTCTTCCACGAGCAGGGCAGCGCGGGCAGCCAGGCAGGCGAGTGGGCACACCTGGGCACAGCCGGGCACACCTGGGGACGCCCATGGGCACACCTGGGCACATCTGGGGACACCTATGGGGACACCTAGGCACGCCTGGGGACACCTGGGGACACCCATGGGGACATCTAGGGACACCTCGGGGTACCTGAGGACACCTCGGGGTACCTGGGCACACCTGGGCACACCTGGGGACACCTGGGGACACCCATGGGGACATCTAGGGACACCTCGGGGTACCTGAGGACACCTCGGGGTACCTGGGGACGCCTGGGAACACCTAGGGACAGGGGGGACACCCACAGCCAGGCAGGTGAGTGGGCACCTGGGGGCACCTTGGGGTACCTGGGGACACCCATGGGGATGCCCACAGCCAGGCAGGCAAGTGGGCACAGCTGGGCACACCTGGGGACACCTGGGGGGCATCTGGAGACACAGGGGGACAGGGAGAGACCCCCAGAACACGGCACAGACACAGGGACACAGCAGGGGTGGGGCCAAAGAGGAGGTGGGGCCTAAGGGGGTGTGGTCTGTTGGGAAAGGTGTGGTGCTTAAAGGGGTGTGGTCAGGGGGAAGTTGGCTTGGCTGATTGACAGTCTGGCTGGGTGGGCTGAGATGGGCGTGGTCCCACTGGGGGGCGTGGCCTCTGCAGCCTCCAAAGCTCCCATCTGCCCCCCAGGGACCCTGTCCAGCATCCCCACGGCCCTGACGCGCTGGACTGAGGAGTGCAAGGTCCTGGATGCTGAGAGCATGCACGACTGCGTGTCTGGTGAGACSCCYGGGAYCCCCCAGGACCCCCCCCRGGCAGCCCCCAGACTCCCAAGCCTCACCCTTCCTTCCCCTCCAGTGGTCAAGGTGCCCATCCCAAGGGTCCCAAACCCTCCCAATTTCTCCCCTGCAGTGGTCAAGGGGGTCCCACGCACCTCAACCCCCTCTATTTTCCCCCCACTGATCCAGGTGCCCATTGTGGGGGTCCCACACACCCCAAACCCCCCAATTTCTCTCCCACACTGAACAAGGTGCCCATCCTGGGGGTCCCACACGCCCCAAACCCCCCAGTTTTCCCCCACACTGATCAAGGTGCCCATCCTGGGGGTCCCACACACCCCAAACCCCCCCATTTTCCCCCCACACTGATCATGGTGCCCATCCTGGGGGTCCCACACACCCCAAACCCCCCCATTTTCCCCCCACAGTGGTCAAGGTGCCCATCCTGGGGGTCCCACCCACCCCAAACCCCCCCATTTCCCCCCACAGTGGTCAAGGTGCCCATCCTGGCCCGGCTGGAGGCGCTGCGGGACGAGGAGCTGGACGAGCGGCGCGAGAAGCGCCGGCGCCAGGCGGCCGAGGACGAGGCCAAAGGCGCCGAGCGTGGCCCCGAGGACAAGGACGGGGCGGAGGCCCAGGTGAGAGACCCCCAAAAAAMCCCCCCSAAAAAACCTGCCCGGCTTGTGGGGAAGGGTCCCTCCTTCATTCCCCACCTTCCCAATCTCCCAGCAGGACGCGGCGTCCAAAGCCGGCCCCGCTTCGGCCGACGTCACCCCCCCAGGTAAATCCCCCCAGCTCACCTGGACCTCCTCCCAAACCTTTCAACGGCCGGAAAACCCCCCAAAAAAAAACCCCCGAATCCCCCCCTGGAGCTGGCGCCGCGCGGGCTGAGGTAGTAGATTGTATAGTTGGAGGGTCACACCCCCGTCTCGGAGATAACTATACATTCTACTGTCTTCCTCGCGCGGCGCGCGCCGCCGGAGCCGGGGGGTCCCGGGGGGCTGCAGCGGCGGGGGAGGGGGGTTAGACATCCCCTCACCCCACCAGCACATGCAGGATGGGGGCAGAGTGGGGTTAAAATGGAGAAATCTGGGGGTTTTGGGGAGGGTTTAAAGGGTTTATTGAGGGTTTTTAGGGAGGGGTTGAATGGGGAGTTTTAAGGGGTTGGGGGAAGTTGATGGGATTTGAGGGTGGTTTAGCTTTAGGGGTGGGATGTGCCCTGCCCTAGATTGTTTCCTCCCCTCCCCAAAATTGTTTCTTCTCTGTAAATTTTCTCCTCCCCCCCCCAGAATTTTCTCCTCTCCCTCTAGAATTGTCTCCTCACCCCCAAAATTGTCTCCTTCCCCCCCAAACCCCCTCATTTCCCCACTGGGCACCCCCTCTCATTTTAGGGCRCAGCTGAATGTCTAGGATTCCCCAAAATGGGGATAAAAGGGAGGTTTTGGGGTGCGGGGTGGGGGGGCTCCCAAATTTCTGGGTCCCCCCCAATGTTGATCCCTGTGTGTGTCCCACCCCCCCCTCCCAGAACACAGCGGGACCCCGGGAGAGACCCCCCCTCCCGGTCCCCACCGGACACTGGTGATGCTGGAACCGACGCCGACCCCCCCAGACCCCCCCCCAGGAGCCCCCCAAATCCCCGCTCGCCCCCCCCAGCCCCCAGAGCACGAAGAGGGGGGGCCTGGACGACCCCCCCAAGATGCTGAGGCCACTCAGATGGAGCTGTCACCCGCCCCCACCATCAGTAAGTGCTTGGTTTTTGGGGGGGGTCCCCCGGATCTTTGAGGGTTTTCTCCTTTTTGGGGTGTGGGGGGGGAAGTCTCCCCAGATTTGGGGGGGCTCCAGTGTCCTGTCCCCCCCCCATCCAGCGTCGCTGTCCCCGGAGCGGGCGGAGGACTCGGATGCGCTGACGGCCGTGAGCAGCCAGCTGGAGGGATCCCCCATGGACACCTCCAGTTTGGCCTCCTGCACCTTGGAAGAGTCTGGGGGGGCTCCCTCTGCCCCCACAGCCCCCCAAAACCCTCCTGGAACCCCTCAAGGACCCCCTCCTGCCCCCCCCGACACCGCTCAGCCTCCGGACGATAGGTGAGAGCTCAGTGGAAACAGAAGGGGTTGTGGTTTTGGGGGGGGTCGTGGTTTTGGGGTGTCCCCTCCTCGCTGATGTCACAGCTCTGTCATGTCACCCCCAGCTCCCCCCCAGCCTCATCCTCGGAGAGCTCGTCCACCCGGGACTCGGCCGGGGCCATTTCCGGGGCCGACTCGCGGGGGATCCTGGAGGAGCCGCTGCCGTCCACCAGCAGCGAGGAGGAGGATCCGCTGGCCGGTCAGTGCCACCCCCGTGTCCCCTCTCAGTGCCACCCCTGTGTCCCCTGTCACTGGTCAGTGCCACCCCTGTGTCCCCTCTCAGTGCCACCCCTGTGCCCCCTGTCACTGGTCAGTGACATCCCTCTGTCCCCTCTGGCCAGTCAGTGTCACCCCTGTGTCCCCTGTCATTGGTCATTGCCACCCCTGTGTTCCCTGTCACTGTCAGTGCCACCCCTGTGTCCCCTCTGGCCAGTCAGTGACACCCCTGCATCCCCTGTCACCGGTCAGGGACACCTCTGTGTCCTCTGTCACTGGTCAGTGACACTCCTGCATCCCCTCTGGCTGATCAGTGCCACCCCTGTGTCCCTTGTCACTGGTCAGTGACACCCCTCTGTCCCCTGTCACTGGTCAGTGACATCCCTGTGTCCCCCCCTGTCACCGGTCAGTGACACCCTTGTGTCCCCTCTGTGTCCCCTCTGTCACCCTCCAGAATCCCCCATCCCACTGGGAGTTTTTAGGGTTGTCCCTGGGAGATTTCAAGGTGTCCCTAGAGACTTTTAGGGCTGTCCCTGATGGTTTTGAAGTGTCCCTGAGGGTTTCAGGATGTCCCTGTGAGGTTTTTAGGGATGTCCCTGGGGGTTCCAGGGTATCTCTGATGGTTTTGGGGTGTCCCTGGGAGATTTCAGGGTGTCCTCAGAGGTTTTTAGGGCTGTCCCTGATGGTTTCAGGGTGTCCCCAAAGGTTTTTAGGGACATCCCTGATGGTTTTGGGGTGTCCCTGGGGGTTTCAGGATGTCCCTGAGAGGTTTTTAGGGATGTTCTTGGGTGCTTTTAGGGATGTCCCTGGCGGTTCCAGGGTGTCCCTGATGGTTTTGAGGTGTCCCTGAGGGATTTCAGGGTGTCCTCAGAGGTTTTTAGGGCTGTCCCTGATGGTTTTGGGGTGTCCCTGGGGGTTTTGAGGTGTCTCTGA
Source organism: Sporophila hypoxantha (assembly GCA_002167245.1). Taxonomy (NCBI): domain Eukaryota; kingdom Metazoa; phylum Chordata; class Aves; order Passeriformes; family Thraupidae; genus Sporophila; species Sporophila hypoxantha. The sequence continues at coordinate 169,027 of NDFG01000136.1, forward strand.
GGGATTTCAGGCTGTCCCCAAAGGCTTTTAGGGACATCCCTGGAAAGTTCCAGTCTGTTCCCCGGGGTGTCCCCGACATGTCCCCGCTGTGTCACAGGGATCAGCCTCCCCGAGGGCGTGGACCCCTCGTTCCTGGCGGCGTTACCGGATGACATCAGGCGGGAGGTGCTGCAGAACCAGCTGGGGATCCGCCCACCTGCACGGGCCCCGCCYGCCGCCAGCCCCGCCCCGCCCGTGGTGGCCAATCCTGGCCTCACCGAGGTCAGCCCCGAGTTCCTGGCGGCGCTGCCCCCGGCCATCCAGGAGGAGGTGGGTGTGGCCGCAAAGTGGGCAGGGCTATGGGTTGGGTGTGGTCTTGGGGTGGGGCTAAGGGAGGGGTGTGGTATTGGGGTGTGGTTAGAGGATGGGTGTGGCCTCTTTGGGGTGTGTCCACATGGAGGTGTGGCCTTTTTGGATGTGTCCGTGTGGGGTCATGGTGTCTTTGGGTTGTGTCTATGGGGTGTGGGCTCTTTGGGGCATGGTCTCTCAGAGTGTGGCCTCTCTGGGACATGTCCCCATAGGGCTGTGGCCTCTTGGGGTGTGGTTTTTCAGGGTGTGGCCTCTTTGAGGCGTGGTCTCTCAGAGTGTGGCCTCTTTGGGACGTGTCCCCATAGGGGTGTCACCTCTTTGGAACATGGTCTCTCGGGGTGTGGCCTCTTTGGGACATGTCCCCATAAGGTGTGGCCTCTTTGGGACATGGTCTCTCGGGGTGTGGCCTCTTTGGGACACATCTCCACGTGGCCGTGCTCTCTCTGGCCGTGGCCCTGTCTGGTCGGGCCATGTCCCAGCGCTGTCCCCCACAGGTGCTGGCGCAGCAGCGGGCGGAGCAGCAGCGGCGGGAGCTGGCTCAGGCCACGGGCTCGGACGCGCCCATGGACCCGGTGACGTTCATCCAGACGCTGCCGTCGGAGCTGCGGCGCTCCGTGCTGGAGGACATGGAGGACTCAGTGCTGGCCGTGATGCCGCCGGACATCGCGGCTGAGGCACAGGCGCTGCGGCGCGAGCAGGAGGCGCGGCAGCGGCAGCTCATGCACGAGCGCCTCTTCGGCCACTCCAGCACCTCGGCGCTCTCGGCCATCCTGCGCAGCCCTGGTGAGGGGGGACYTGTCCTGCTGCCCCCCGGATCCCTGTGTGTCCCCCACAATTCCCTCTGTGTCCCCCACAAATCCCTCTGTGTCCCCCACAAATCCCTCTGTGTCCCCCACAATTCCCTCTGTGTCCCCCACAAATCCCTCTGTGTCCCCAACAATTCCCTCTACCCCCTGAATCCTTTTCTGCCCCTACAATTCCCTCTGCCCTTCGAATCCTTTTGTGTCCCCCCGAATCCCTCTGTGTCCCAATGTGTCCCCCCCAGTTTTCACTGTCCCCTAAACTCCTCTGTGTCCCCCCAAGTTCTTTCAGCCTCCTCCAATTCCCTCTGCCCCCCATTCCCTGTGTCCCCACCCTGATTCCCTCAGTCTCCCCCTGTCCCCAGTCTGTGCCGTGTCCCTGCTGTGTGATGCATCCCCAGTGTGTGACAAATCCCCAGTGTCCCTAGTGTGTGACACATCCATGGTGTCCCCAGTCTGTGCTGTGTCCCTGCTGTGTGACATGTCCCCTGTGTCCCCGCTGTGTAACGTGTCCCTACTCCATGCCGTGTCCCCTCTGTGTGACACCCATGTCCCTGTCCCCGCAGCGTTCACCAGCCGGCTCAGCGGGAACCGGGGCGTTCAGTACACGCGGCTGGCGGTGCAGAGGGGGGGCACCTTCCACATGGGGGGCACCGGCACCCACAGCAGGTCAGTGGGGCAGGGGCACAGCTCTGGGGGCACAGCTGTGGGGCAGGGTCACGGCTGTGGGGTGAGGGCACAGCAGGTCAGTGGGGCATGGGCGCAGCTGTGGGGTGGGGTTACAGCTGTGGGGTGGGGTCATGGCTGTGGGGCCACAGCTGTGTGGGGTGGCGGTGACAGCCTAAGAGGGTAGGGGGTGCCTGGGTCTGTTTGGGGTAGGTTTAGGGGTCATTTTGGGATTGGTTTGGGGTCACTTTTGGATCAGTTGGGGTATAACTGTGTCCCCAGGCCAGCAGGCAGCAGAGTGGACAGGGCAGCTTGGAGTCAGTTTRRGTCAGTTTGGGGTYGGTTTTGGTCAGTTTGGGGTCAGTCTTGGCTGTCCCTCCAGGCCAGAGGGYAGCAGTGTGGACAGGGCACTTTGGGGTCTGTTTTGGGTCAGTTTGGGGTCGATTTTCGTCAATTTGGGGTCRGTTTTRGTCAGTTTGGGGTCAGTCTTGGCTGYCCCTCCAGGCCASAGGGCAGCAGTGTGGACAGGGCAGTTTGGGGTCAGTCTGGGACTGGTTTAGTGCTGTGTTTTGGGTCACTTTGGGTCACTCCTGGCTATCCCGCACCCTCAGGCCAGCAGGCAGCAGCGTGGACAGCCTGCTGCGCCTGCGCGGGCGGCTCCTGCTAGACCATGAGGCTCTGTCCTGCCTGCTGGTGCTGCTCTTCGTGGACGAGCCCAAGCTGAACACCAGCCGCCTGCACCGCGTCCTGCGCAACCTCTGCTACCACGCTCCCACGCGGGGCTGGGTGGTGCGCAGCCTCCTGTCCATCCTGCAGCGCAGCAGCGAGAGCGAGCTGTGCCTCGAGACCCCTCGCGGGACCCCCGGCCCGGGCACCGAGGAGCGGCCGCGGGGCCGTGGCGGGGGCGGCGGCGGAAGCCGCGCCGGGCCCGGCTCGGCCGCGGAGCCGCGCGGGCTGGACCTGCTGCACCGCATGGAGTCGCGCAGCTCCGGGCAGCTCTCCTGGCTCTCCGTGTCCATGGACGCCGCCTTGGGCTGCAGGACCAACATCTTCCAGATCCAGCGCGTGCCCGGCCGCAAGCACACGGAGAAACACGCGGCGGCCGCCGGCTCCGCCGTGCACATCCACCCGCAGGCCGCGCCCGTGGTGTGCCGGCACGTGCTGGACACCCTCATCCAGCTGGCCAAGGTGGGGGTGCTGGAGCAGGTCTGCGGTTCTTTGGGGGGAATTGGGGAATTTTATTGGGGTTTTGGGAGGTTTCTGGAAGGTTTTTGGCATGTTAAAGGGTGCTTGGGGAAATTGGAGGACACTAGAGCCCATTATTGGGTTTCTGGAAGGTTCCTTGAGGGTTTTTTTGGCACGCTAAGGGGTGGTTTGGGGCTGTTCAGGGGAAATTAGGGAACATAATTGGGTTTTTGGGAGGTTTCTGAAAGGTTTTTGGCACGTTAAGGTGTGGTTTGGGGCTCTTTGGGGAACATAGGGGAAATTGGGGAATATTATTKGGATTTTGGGAGATTCCTTAAAGGTTTTTTGGCACATTAAGSTGTGGTTTGGGGTTTTCCAGGTGAATGCTARATGCCATTATTGGGTTTCTGGGAGGTTCCTTGAGAGTTTTGGGGAGCACTGGGACATTTTGRGGTGCACCAGGGCACATTAAGGGGTATCTGGGGTCCTCTGGGGGTCACTGGAGAAAGCTGTGGGGGGCACTGGAACATTCCATAGGGAAGTTGAGGGCCCTCCCACACTTGAGGGGCACAACTGGGGACCCCTCCCCATACTTGGGGTCCCTCCCAATGGCACAGGGAGCATCACCTGGGTGGGGGGAAGATCCCCAAAACCTGTGTGGGGCCTGGGSGTCACTGAGCCCTCCTGGGATGGGGTCACAGGGGACTCTGGGGTGGTTTTGGGGGTCATCAGCCCCCCCTTCACACCCCCTGTCCCCCCTCCAGGTCTTCCCCAGCCACTTCACCCAACAACGAGGCCGAGACCCCGCCACCGACCCGGAGCGYGACCGCGGCCCYCCCAAATCCGGGGGCAGCCCTTGCCCTCCCCCACCCCCCCAAACGCCACCGGCACCCCCACCCCCTCCCCCCCCCACAACCGGCGCCCCCTCCCAAGCCCTGCCCCCCCAGTCCCAATCCGGCTCGCTGTCCACCGATTTTTGGGACCTGCTGGTCAAGCTGGACAACATGAACGTGAGCCGGAAGGGGAAGGGGTCGGCGCGGGCGGGGGGCGGCGGGGGGGGCCCCGAGCCCGAGGCGGCCGGGGGGGGCCTGGAGGCGTCGCCCCTGGGGCAGCTGATGAACATGCTGTCCCACGGCGTCATCCGCCGCAGCCCCCTCCTCACCGAGAAGCTGCTGCGCCTCCTGTCCCTCATCTCCATCGCCCTCCCCGAGGGGTGGGCAAGGCCCCGGCGAGGGGGGGCAGCGCCCCAGAGACCGGAAGTCCCCGCCCCCTCCCGCGCCGCCCCGCCGCTGCTGGGGGGGGACGGGACGGGGGCGGCCGCAGCGCCGGAGCCCGGGAACAGGGGGGAACGGAGGAGGAGGAGGAGGAGCGGCCACGGCTGGAGGAACCGCGGGTGAGTGTGGGGACAGGGGGACAGGGAGGGTTGGGACGGGGGCTGGGGACAGGGGTGGGGATGGAGAAATGGGGAATGGGGACGAGGGGACAGGAAAGGAAGGATGAGGATGGGGAATAGGGGATCAAAGGGGTGGGACAGGGATGGGGAGGGGACAGGGGGACCAAGGGTGAGTGGTGACAGGGGGATGGGGGTGAGGACGGGGGGGCAGAAATGGGGACAGGGAACACGGGGACAAGGGATGGGGACAGGGGATAGGGATGGGGACAGAGATGAGGAAGGGGTACCAGGAAATGGGAGAACGGGATATGGCAGGATGGGAAGTGGGGCCCCGATTAAGGACGCGGGGACAGAGATGAGGGGCCATTGAATGGGGAGGGAGACGTGGGGACAGGAATGGCATATGAAGGATAGGGACAGGGATAGGACATGAATGCGGATGTGGTGGGCAGGGATGGGTCATGGGTGACACGCGTGACAGGGTGTCATGACAGGCACAGGGAAGCACCTGTGGTGAGTGGGTGGCAAAATGGCGTCGGTGGCATCTCCAACCACTGTCCACCACCAACCCTCTGTGTCCCCGCGTCCTCACCCCTGCCCAAGAGCCTCCACAAGTCCCCTCCAAGGTCCCCGAGGGCTTCCGACCACCCCGCTGGCGGCCAGGGCCTGACCGAGAAGCCAGCTTCACAGCTCTCCCGTGGAGGTACCGGGGGGGCCAGGCTGGGCAGGGGGGTGTCCTGCTGTCCTGCGCATCACCCCAGGTTGTTTCAACCCTCCCGTGGTTTGCCACCCCCAGGTGCTACGTTCCACGCACTCGTGCCAGGAGAGGGGCTGGAGGACGCGGCCAATGTGCGTGGCTGCAGCTTCCGGGGGGACGCGGGGACAAGGGACAAAAATACAAAAACAAAAAAAAAAAAAAACACCCAAAAAAAATAAATAATAAAGAAAAAAAATCTAGTCGACAAGACCACAACGGTTGGCTCGCGGCTTGCTGCTCAGCGGGGCCCGCAAAGCTGGGGGGGGGCATCCCACGCTGGACTATGGCTGAAAGCTGTGCCGCCAGGAATCGGTGAGGGGGGGTCTGGGGGGAGTTCTGAGCCCACCAAAATGGTGAGGGAGGGGTTCCCTCTGGGGCCCCTGTGTCAAAGCCAAAAATTGTTGAGGGGGTCCTGGGGGGGGCCCCTGTGCACCAGATGAGTAGGCGTGAATGGGGCGTCGGTTAGGCGAAGGGAGATCTGAGCACCAGAGTGGTGGGGGACGTGTGGAGGGGGGGGGCTCTGTGGGTGGAGGAGGGCTTGTGTGAAGGGGGGGGTCTTGGGATAGGGTCTGGGCTACCTGACGGTGGGGGGGGGGGGGTTCTTCCCAATGTGGGTGGGCTTGGTCTGAGCTGGCGGGCTCTCGAAGAGTACTGTATCAGTCGAGGGGGTGCCGCACACAGATGGTCTACTGGGCGGTGGTCGATCAGTCGGGCGGTGGGGTCAGTGGGGGGTGGTCAAGCTGGGTAGACGGGGAGATGACATATAGGGTAATTGTAGCGGCCACAGGAGTGCCCAGTGGGATCAAGTCGAGATAGTGGGGTGGTCAGTGGGGTGGTCAGCAAGGAAGCCCCAGCCATGCCACGCCAGCAGCACCCCTTTCCCCCAGCGGGACGCTCGCTGGCACGAGCTTCCGTGACGTACAACCCTACTGGGAGCACACGGCGGAGC
>NDFG01000136.1:175149-201851 GCA_002167245.1 Sporophila hypoxantha
GGGGGGGGTCCTGAGGGGGGCCCTGTGTCACCAGATGAGTATGGGGGGTCGTGGGAGGGAGATCTGAGCCACCAGAGTGGTGGGGGGGGGCTCTTGAGTGGAGGAGGCTTTGTGTGAGGGGGGGTCTTGGATAGGGTCTGGGCTACCTGACCGGTGGGGGGGGGTCCCAAGTGGGTGGGCTGGGGGTGCTCTGTGGTCAGCGAGGGTGCCCAGTGGTCACTGGGGGTGCCCTGTGGTCAGTGGCGGTGGTCAGTGGGGGTGGTCAGTGGGGGTGCCCAGTGGGGGTGCCCAGTGGTCAGTGGGGGTGGTCAGTGGGGGTGGTCAGCAGGGTCCCAGCCCATGCCACCCACCCCCCCCCCAGGGACGCTGCTGGCCGAGCTCCGTGAGTACAACCTGGAGCAGCAGCGGCGGGCGCAGCTCGAGGCCCCGTCCCCTGAGGGGCTCCCCGAGGAGCAGCCCCCCAGCGCCAAGCTCAAGGGCAAAATGCAGAGCCGGTGAGTGCCCGCTCAGCCTGGGCTGGCGTGGGCATGGGGACACCATCCTGTCTCCTGTCCTGGGCATGGTGGCACCTCCTGTCCTGTTCCTGGTCGTGGGAGCACCTCTGTCGCCTGTCCTGGTCGCTGTGACTGACCACTGTCCTTGCATTCCCACGCTTGTCGCCACTTGCTGAGTACTGTCCTGCAATTCACGGTGATGACCACTTCCCACTCCCCTGGTTGTCCATGCTGATGACGACTGCCCATTCCCTGCTGGTCTCCAGTGCTGACCATTCCCTGCTGTCCCTTTTGATGATCACTTCCCGTTCCTCATGGCCCCACTGATGACCATTCCCCCTGGTCCCCACTGATGACCACTCCCTGWTGTCCTGCTGATGAYCGCTATCTACTCCTTGTCCCTTTTGATGACCACTCCCTGTTGTCCGTTTTAATGACCAGTGTCTACTCCTAATTGTCCCCACTGATGACCACTGCCCACTCCCTATTGCCCCATTGATGACCACTGTCCTTCAATTCCCCCTACTGACCACTGTCCTGCAATTCCCCTGATCCCCACTGATGACCACTGCCCATTCCCCCTAGTCCCTGACGATGACCACTGTCGTGCAATTCTCACAATCCCCACTGATGACCACTGTCCATTCTGCCATGTCCCTGCTGATGACCACTGCCCATTTCCCCTTGTCCCTGCCTATGACCGCTCCCTGTTGTCCCTTTTGATGACCACTGCCCACTCCCCACTGCTGACCGCTGTCCCTGTTCCCCCCCATGACCCCTGACCCCTGTCCCTGTCCCCCCAGCTTCGACACGGCCGAGAGCGTGGTCATCGTGGCGTCTCAGAAGCGCGCTCTGGGCGGCCGGGAGCTGCAGCTGCCCTCCATGTCCGTGCTGACCTCCAAGACGTCCACGCAGCGCTTCTTCCTGCGCGTGCTGCAGGTCATCATCCAGCTGCGCGACGACACGCGCCGGGCGCACCGCAAGGCCAAGCAGCCCGGCCGGCTGGGTAAGGGCCGCTCCGGCCACCGTGCTGACCGCTGACTGTGCTGACTGACCACTGGCCACTGACCACTGGCTGTGCTGGCTGACTGCTGACCACTGGCTGTGCTGACTGACTGCTGGTTGTGCTGACTGACCACTGGCCACTGAGCACTGGCTGTGCTGGCTGACTGCTGACCGCTGACCACTGGCTGTGCTGACTGACTGCTGGCTGTGCTGGCTGCTGACCACTGTCCGTGCTGACCACTGGCTGTGCTGACCACTGGCTGTGCTGACTGACCGCTGTCCGTGCTGACCGCTGTCCGTGCTGACTGACCACTGACTGCTGGCCGTGCTGGCCGCTGTCCATGCTGGCTGACCACTGGCCGTGCTGACTGACCACTGACCGCTGTCTGTGCTTACTGACCACTGACCGCTGGCCATGCTGACTGACCGCTGGCCATGCTGACTGACCGCTGGCCATGCTGACTGACCGCTGACTGCTCTCTGTGCTGACTGACCACTGACCACTGTCCATGCTGACCTCTGGCCGTGCTGACTGACTGCTGACACCACTGTCCGTGCTGACTGACCGCTGTCTGTGCTGACCGCTGGCCATGCTGACTGACYGCTGACCGCTATCATGCTGACTGACCACTGACCACTCTCCATGCTGACCACTGACCGCTGCCSCTCTGTGCCCGCAGGCGCCGCGGGGCTGGGGGCGGCCGGCAGCATCCAGGCCGCCGTCCGGCAGCTGGAGGCCGAGGCCGACGCCATCATACAAATGGTACGTGAGGGCCAGAGGGCCCGGAGGCGGCAGCAGGGAGACACGGTTAGCACGGCCGCCTTCCTCCACCCTGCCCTGCTCTTCCTCCCTCCTGCTCCTCTCTGCCCTGTCCCGGCCTCTTCGGCCTCCTCCTCCTCGTCATCCTCAGCGGCCTCGGCCTGCCCCTCCTTGTCATTCTCACTCCCTTGTCACCCTCACCCTCTCCTCGTCATCCTCATCCCCTCCTCATCATCCTCGTCATCCTCACCCCCTCCTCCTCATCATCCCCATCATCCTCACCTCCTCCTTGTCCACCTCAGCCTCCCCAGCCCTCCCCTCCTCATCATCCTCACCCCTTCCTTGTCATCCTCACCCCCACCTCATCATCCCCTTCATCCTCACCCCCTCCTCATCATCCTCATTATCCTCACCCCCTCCTCATCATCCTCATCCCCTYCTCAGCCCCYTCATCCTTGTCCTGCCCCTTCCTCCTCCCCTGCTCTTCCTCCTGTTCCCATGCCCCCTCATCCTCCCATCCCTGACCCTTCTCAGCCTCCTCATCCTCGTTCTCCCATCTCCTTCCCCTCCCAGCCCCACTCCCCCACAGCCTTCCTCCTGCTCGTCCGCATCCTCATCCTTCTCCTTCATCCTCTTCTATCTTCATCATCCTCCCCCTCCTTCCCCTCTTCCTCCCTCTCCCCATCCCCCTCCTGTTTCTCCGCCCTCCCCCCACGGCTCCCAGCCCCCTTCCCCCCCATGTTTGGGGGTCCCCCCGGCCCGGGGGGGCTCTGGGGGGTCCCGGCGCCCTAAAGCCGCCGCCGTCCCCCCCAGTCGGAGGCCGGGCCCGCGGACGCCGTCCCCCGGCGCGAGGAGTCGCCCATGGACGTGGACCAGCCCTCGCCCTCCCCGCAGGACGTGGGTGAGAAGCCCCCCCAGTGCACCCTCCAGGTATGGCCCAGTGCCAACCAGTGCTGCCCAGTCACCCCCAGTACCAGCCCAGTGCCTGCCCAGTCATACTCCCAGTGCTGCCCGTCACAACCTCCAGTACAGCCCAGTGCTGCCCAGGTCTCCCAGTCACCCTCCCGTACAAAGCCCAGTGCTGCCCAGTGCTGCCGCAGTCACCTCCAGTACAGCCCATGCCGCCCAGTGATGCCCAGTCACCTCCCAGTGGCCACCCAGTCACCCTCCCAGTACAGCCCAGTGCTGCCCAGTGCTGCCCAGTCACCTCCCAGTGCCCACCCAGTCACCTCCATGCAGCACAGTCATCTCCCCAGTGCCCACCCAGTGCCACCTGACTGGGGCCATCCTCCCCTCCTGGGCTGGTGCTGGTCCCAGGGCGTCCCAGGGCACAGGTTTGCGCAGGTGGCATTGTTGGGGTGGCACTGGTCACGTTGGTGTCACTGTTGGCGGTGTCACTGTTTGGGGTTCACTGTGGGTGGCACCTCTCTCACACAGCGATGTCCTGTACCGTGTGGTCCCCTCCAGGGCCCCGGGCGCCGTCAGGGCAGTGACCGGGACCGGGACCTGAGGACAGGGACAGGGAGGAGCGGCCGCCGGAAGCTGCCCTGCTGAGCGAGCAGCTGACCTCGGACGAGCTGTGGACAATGCTGGAGAGTGCCTCAAGGAGCTTGAGGAGTCACGACCAGCACGCCGTGCTCGGTGCGTGTCCCCACGCTGTGTCCCCTTGCCCCAGCCACCACTGGCCCTTCCCGTGCTGTCCCCATGCTAGTCCCAATGCTATCCCCGCTGCGTCCCTGCCCCACGCCACCATTCCCCCTGTCCTGGTGCTGTCCCCATGCTGTCCCACCCTGTCCTGGTGCTGTCCCCAGCCCTGGTCCCTGTTGTCCCCAGTGCTGCCACCCGGACGTTCGAGCAGTTTTCTCCTGGTGCATGCCACCACTGCCCCCTGTCCCCATTGCTTTCCCACCGCTGTTCCCCCACTCTGTCCCCTGCCCACGCCACACCACTGTCCCCTTGTCCCCCCTCAGTGCTCCAGCCGGCCGTCGAGGCGTTTTTCCTGGTGCACGCCACGGAGCGCGAGAGCGCCCGCGCGGTGCTGGGACACGCGGGAGAGCCAGCTGGCCCCACATTCAAGGACGAGACGCCGGCCGCTGTCCCACCGGCCCCTCACCCCCGCCACCCTCCCCCTGGAAACCCCTTCTTTCTTCCGCCGGAGCCTCGGCCATGCACATCGTCAGCCAGCCTGCCCCCCGACACGCAGAAATTCCTGCGCTTCGCCCGTGAGCTGGGCGGGGGCACCTGGGGGGCTTTAATGGGGGATTTGGGGTTTGGGGAAAGTGGGGAAGGGATTGGAGGTGTGGGGAGGGGTTTGGTAGTGTGGGAATGGGGTTATGAGAGTCTGGGGAAGGGGTTTTGGCAGTGTGGGGACAGGGGATTTTGTGGAGTGTGGGCAGGGGTTTTGGGGGTTGGAAAGGTCTGAGAAGAGGGACTGGGGGTATTTGGAGGGAGTTTGGACAGAGCTTAAAGGATTGGGGAAAGGGTTTGAGAAGGGTTTTGGGGGGCAGGGAACTTGGAGGGTGCTTAGGGGCTTTGGGGGAGCTTAAGGTGTGAGAAAGGGGATTGGAAGCGTGGGGAAGGGTTGGGAAGGGTTTGTGGGGAGCTGAAGGCAGCTTGGAGGAGGTTTAGGAACTTTGGGGGCGCTTTGGGGGAGCTTAAGGGATTGGGGAAAGGGTTGAGAAGGGTTTTGGGGGGCTGAAGGCAGCTTGGAGGATTTTGGGGGCTTTGGGGGGGAGTTTTGGGGGAGCTTAAGGCATTGGGGAAGGGGTAGGAAGGGTTTTGGGTAGCTAAAGGCAGCTTGAAGGGTGTTTGGGGGATTTGAGGGGAGCTTTGGGGGAGCTTGGTGTGTGGAGAAGGGGATTGGGAGTGTGGGGAGGGGTTTTGGGGGATTTCAGAGGGGTTTGGGGAAACCCCAAGGCTTTGAAAAGGGGAAATTTGGGGGAACCCCAAGGCTTTGGGGAGGGAAAATTTTGGGGATTTTTGGGCTCCTCAAGTCTTTGGAAAGGGGCAATTTTAGAGGAGTGAATTTGGGGGATTTTTTAACCCCCTCAACACTTCAAGCTCTGTGCGACCCAAGAACGAGGCTGCCAACAGCACCTTCCAAACACCGAGGAGAACAAACCTCCCCTCCTGACTGACCACAGCCACAGGGCATTCCAAGAGGGGGATTCCCCTATTTGAGAACACCCCCAAACCTTTTTATTCCCCCCCTCCCCAGAGACCCACCGGACGGTGCTGAACCAGATCCTGCGGCAATCCACCACTCACCTGGCCGACGGCCCCTTCGCCGTGCTGGTCGATTACATCCGCGTGCTGGACTTCGACGTCAAGCGCAAGTGCGTGGCCTGGGGGGGTCCTAGGAGGGGGGGTCCTGGGCATCCCACAGCCCCTGACACCTCCTTTTTGTCCTGGCCAGGTATTTCAGGCAGGAGYTGGAGCGCCTGGACGAGGGGCTGCGCAAGGAGGACATGGCCGTGCACGTGCGGCGCGATCACGTCTTCGAGGACTCGTACCGGGAGCTGCACCGTAAATCCCCCGAGGAGATGAAGAACCGACTGTGAGAGCCCTGGGGATGCCCCAAAATAGCTTCCGGGAACCTAAAAATATGTCCTGGGAACGTCAAAATATCCCTGTGATATCCAAAATATTCCTTGGGATACTGAAAATAGACCTGGGATATCCCAAAATACCTCCTGGGACACCCAGAATACCCCTCCATCCTCTCCATATCCCCTAAACCCCCCAATTCCCACAAAACCAATCTTCCACCCTTCCCAAATCCTCCTCTCCCTGCCCTCTGATCCTCCCCAGTTTGCCCCCCAAAACCAACCTCCACCCTCCCCACATTCTCTCTCCCGGTCTCCTAACCCCAAATTCCTCCCCAGTTTCCGCAAAACAACCTCCACTCTCCCAGAACTCCTCTCCTGCCCCACCTAACCCCCCAATTCCCCCAAAACCACCTCCATCCTCCCAAATCCCCCAAAACCACCTCCACTCTCCCAAACCCCTCTCCCACCCCCTCACCCTCCAATTCCCCCCAAAACCACCTCCACCCTCCCCAAATCCTTTCCCAAATCCCCCTAAAACCAACCTCCACCCTCCCTAATTCCCCCCAAACCACCTCCACCCTCCCCAGTTCCCCCCCAAAACCACCTCCCCTCTCCCCAAACTCCCTCTCCCACCCCTCCTAACCCCCCAAGTCCTCCTGCTCAGGTACATCGTGTTCGAGGGCGAGGAGGGCCAGGACGCCGGGGGCTGCTGCGGGAGATGGTACATGATCATCTCCCGCGAGATGTTCAACCCCATGTACGCCCCGTTCCGCACCTCGCCCGGCGACCGCAGTCACTACACCATCAACCCTCGTCCCACTGCCAACCCCAACCACCTGAGCTACTTCAAAGTTCGTGGCAGGATCGTGGCCAGGCCGTCTACGACAACCGGCTGCTGGATGCTACTTCACACCGCTCCTTCCTACAAACACATCCTGGGCAAGTCCGTGCGGTAAGGGGCGAGCCACACGGCCCAGGGCTGGGGGAGTCTGGTGGGTGGGTGGGGGGGTTGTTTGTGGGTGTGGGGGGGTTGTTTATGGGGGGCTGGAGCCCCTCAGAAGGGTGTGTGATTGTGTTTGTGGGGTGTGGGAGCTGTTTATGGGTGCTGGAGCCCTTCACAGGAGGGTGGGATTGCATTTGCGGGGGGGTGGGACCTTTCGTGGGGTCTGAGTCCCTTCTGAGCGGTGTGGGATGTGTGTTTGTGGGGTGGGGGGGGGTGTTTGTTGGTGGGTGGGAGCTGTTTATGGGGTGCTGGACCCCCTCACAGGAGGCTGGGCACTGATTTATGGGGTGTGGGACCTGTTCAATGGTGTGCTAGAGACCCTTCAGAGGGGTGTGAGCCTGTGTTGTGGGGTGCTGGACCCCTGCAAAGGTTTGGAGTCCATTTTAATGAGGGTGCTGGATGCCCCTCAGAGGGGGATGAGACTGCATTTTGTGGCATGTGGGACTGCATTTAGGGGGTGCTGGATCCCTTGGAGAGAATTTGAGCCATTTATGGGGTGCTGGACCGCCATTAGAGGGGGTGGGAACTGCATTTATGGGGTTCCTGGACCCCTGGCAGGGTCTGACCCCATTTTTTTGGGGTTCTCCAGCAGGGTCTGACCCTGTTTTAGGGTTCTCCATGGTTTCTGACCCCGTTTTTGGGGCGCTGCCCCCCGTTTTTGGCCTCCCCAGGTACACGGACATGGAGAGCGAGGACTATCACTTCTACCAGGGCCTCGTGTACCTGCTGGAGAACGACGTCTCCACGCTGGGCTACGACCTCACCTTCAGCACTGAGGTAGGAACCCCCAAAACCAGCACTGGGACCCCCAGGACCCCCAAAACCACCACTGGGACCCCCAAATTTGGGAATGTTTGGGGTCTAGGGATGTCCCCACACCCTGCTGACCCCCCCCGTCCCCCCCCAGGTGCAGGAATTTGGGGTATTTGAGGCTCAGGGATGTCCCCACACCCTGATGCCCCCCCCCAGCTGTAGGAATTCAGGGTGTGCAAAGTTCAGGAATGTCCTCACCATGTCCCCACACCCTGCTGACCCCTCTGTCCCCCCCCAGGTGCAGGAATTTGGGGCGTTTGAGGTTCCCCAGATGTGGAAATTTGGGGTATTTGAGACTCAGGAATATCCTCACACCCTGCTAACCCCCCCCATGCCCCCCTGGTGCACAAATCTGGGGAGTTTGAGGTTCCCCAGGTGCAGGAATTTGGGGCGTTTGAGGTTCCCCAGATGTAGAAATTTGGGGTGTTTGAGGCTCAGGGATGTCCCCCCCATGTCCCACACCCTGCTGACCCCCCTGTGCCCCCCCAGGTGCAGGAATTCGGGGTGTGTGAGGTGCGGGACCTGAAGCCCAACGGGGCCAACGTGCTGGTGACGGAGGAGAACAAGAAGGAGTACGTGCACCTCGTGTGCCAGATGCGCATGACCGGTGAGCATCGGGGCCGGGGGGACTGTGGGGGGGCTCCCAGGACCCCCCTGACCCCCCCAAAATCCCGCAGGCGCCATCAGGAAGCAGCTGGCGGCGTTCCTGGAAGGTTTCTACGAGATCATCCCCAAGCGCCTCATCTCCATCTTCACGGAGCAGGAGCTGGAGCTGCTCATCTCGGGGCTGCCCACCATCGACATCGACGACCTCAAGGCCAACACCGAGTACCACAAGTACCAGGGCAACTCCATCCAGGTGGGGTGGGGTCCTGGRGGGGTCCTGGTGGGGTTTCAGGAGGTTGTGGGGGGATTCTGGGTACCAGGGCAACTCCATCCAGGTGGGGCAGGGTCCTGGGGGGGTTTCAGGGGGTCCTGGAGGGATCTCAGGGGGTTCTGGGAAGATCTCAGGGGGTTCTGGGGGGGTTTCAGGGGGTTCTGGGGGGATTCTGGGTGCCAGGGCAACTCCATCCCGGTGGGGCTGGCACCTGGGGGGATTCTGGGGTGATCTCAGGTGGTTCTGAGAGGATTTCAGGTGGTTCTGAGAGGATTTCAGGGGGTTCTGGGTGCCAGGACAACTCCATCCCAGTGGGGCTGGCACCTGGAGGAGTTATGGGGTGATCTCAGGTGGTCCTGGGGGGAATCTCAGGGAGTTGCAGGATTCCAAGGGGATTCTGTGGGGTTCCAGGGTGTTCTGGGGTGGATCCTGGTGGAGCTGGGGAGGTTCTGGGGTGGATCCTGGTGGGATTCCAGGGGGTCCTGGCAGCTGACTGTCCCTGTCCCCGTGCCCAGATCCAGTGGTTCTGGCGTGCCCTGCGCTCCTTCGACCAGGCCGACCGCGCCAAGTTCCTGCAGTTCGTGACGGGCACGTCCAAGGTGCCCCTGCAGGGATTCGCCGCCCTCGAGGGCATGAACGGCATCCAGAAATTCCAGATCCACCGCGACGACCGCTCCACCGACCGGCTGCCCTCGGCACACACCTGGTGAGGGGACATGGGGACATGGGGGGACATGGGGACACTGGGGGGGACATGGGGACACCGACTGGCTGCCCTTGGCACATACCTGGTATGGGGACATGGAGGGGACACGGGGACATGGGGGGGACACTGAGCACTGCTCTTGGCACACACCTGGTGAGGGACAGGGGGGGACATGGGGGGACACAAGGACACTGAGCACTGCCCTTGACTTCATACCTGGTGATGGGACACAGGGGGGACACAGGGGTGACATGGGGGGGACATGGGGACACCAAGCACTGCCCTCAGCCCATAGCTGGTGAGGGACATGGGGATGCAGGGACAGGAGGACGTGATGGGGACACTGAGCACCTTCCCYTGGCACACACCTGGTGAGGGGACACGGCGGGGGGGACATCAGGGGACACACTGCCACCACCGCCCTCTGCCCACACCTGGGACAAGGGGACACAAAAGGGTGGCAGGGGACACAGGAGGACGCAGAGATGGGGACAGGGGACACTCAGGTGAGGTGGCACTGGGGTGGCACTGTGACACACCCAAGGAGCAGGACTTGGGGGTGGCACGGTGACACCGGCTTGGAGCGGGAGGGACAACGCTGGGACAGGAACATGGGGACAGTGAGACGTGGGTRGGGTGGCACTGGGGGAGGTGACAATGMCACGGGTGTGTCCCCAGCTTCAACCAGCTGGACCTGCCGGCCTACGAGAGCTACGAGAAGCTGCGGCACATGCTGCTGCTGGCCATCCAGGAGTGCTCCGAGGGCTTCGGCCTGGCCTAGGGGGGCCACGCCGGCACCCCCGCAGGGGCTCTATAAATATATATATCCTGTCTCTTATACACATCTAGATGTGTATAAGAGACAGGTAACTGTTCGGTATAAAAACACGTTTGCTCCCTCTTGTTGATCTTCTTTAACCGAAACGCTACGGTTTGTTTTGGTTTTGGTTTTTTTTTTCGGGGTTTATTATTTTGTTTTTTTTTTTTTTTTTCCCTCTGGTCCCGGTTTGTGGGGGGGGTTTTTGCTCTGTTGGAGGCTTGGGGGTTCCCTCTTCCCCCCCTCCGCCCCTGTCTCTTATACACATCTAGATGTGTATAAGAGACAGGTGTGGGGGCTGGGGGGGGGGCAGGGTGGTGAAAGGGGGGAACCTCCTGAAATTATAAATAAGTTCAGCCCCTCCCCCCACCCCAAAACTGAGAGAAAAAAGTTTAAAAAAAAAAAAGGAATAAAAAAGTGCACTCTTGGTAAGGGCAGTCCCGGTCGTTCTTGGGGGGAGGAGTGGGTTTGGCCGCCATCTTGGGTGTGGCAGGGAAAAGGGTGGGTTTGGMCGCCATCTTGGGTGGGGTKAGTCCGGTCGCCATCTTGGGTGTGGCGGGCTGATATTCGCGCGGGGCCGCCATGTTGGATGCGGCACCAAAGGCGGGTTTGCTGCTGTCCGCCATCTGGAGCGTGGCCGTGTCGCTGTCGCCGCCATGTCGAGTGTGGCGCGTTGGCGACACCGGGGGGAAGGCCGGGGACGCCAACTTGGGTGTGGGCCGGGGGGGGCGGGGGTGTGTGSATGTTACCACATGGCGGCCGCCATCTTGGGTGTGGTATTGGCGCGGGGGGCGCCATCTTGAGTATGGCTGTTGGCCGCCATGATGGGTGTGTCGCTGGAGTGACGCTTTTTTTGCTGTGCCGGAAGTGACGTTTCGTCACGGCGCCAGAGATCCCCGGCGGCGTGGGAGCCGCAGCCATGACCCGGTCCCGTGAGTTCGGGGAGGCACCGGGAGGGCTCGGGGGGCTCTGGGGACCCTCCCCACACTCACCCCGCGCCTCCCTGCAGGGCGACAGGTGGAGAAGTCCCGGAAGAAGCGCGTCCAGGTGAGCCCGAGCCGGGCGGGTTCAGGGGTGCAGCCCTTTTGACCCCCCACCCCCCCTCTCTCCCCCCCTCTCGGGGTGTCCCCGTGTCACCCCCGCTTTGTCCCCAGGCCTTGCGAGCCCGAGTCGGGATCAAGAAGGACCCGGGGGTGCCGCAGCTCGGCCGCTTCGCCGCCTTCGCAGAGCAGCAGAGCAAGACCCGGCAGAGACGGGTGAAGAACCCGGGGGGCGTTTTGGGGGTGACCCCACGGGGGGAGTTTGGGGTTGTCCCTCAGATTCCGTGGTTCCCCCGGGGTGTTTTGGGGTGTCCCTGCCAAATCTGAGCACAGGAGGATTTTGGGGCGTTCCTCCCATCGTGACCCCAGTGGGGTATTTTGGGGACCCCCTCAAGTACGAGCTCGGGACGGGCTGTGTGGGGCACCCCTCCAGTCCGAGCCAGGGCGGGTTTGGGGTCTGACTCAGGGCGGGTTTAGGGTCTGACCTCGGTGGGATTTAGGGTCTGACCCAGCGGGGAATGTGGGGTCTGAACCCAATGGGGGATTTGGGGTTTAATCCCGGGGGGATTTGGGGTCTGACCTGGGGAGTTTTGGGATCTGACCCAGAGGGGATTTGGGGTCTGACCCAGAGGGGATTTGGGGTCTGATCTGGGGGAATTTGGGGTCTGACCCAGGGAATTTGGGCTCTGTGTCCCACAGCCGCTGCAGGGGCGGCAGCGCTCACACCTGGCCGTGCACCTGGCAGAGGCTCTGCAGCGACAGCAGCACTTCCAGAGCCAGGTGGGGCTGGGGACACCTGGGGGGGCTCCATAAAGAGTGGGGGGCTCCCTAAGGAGGGGTAACTCCATAAAGAGAGGGGGGCCTTCCTAAAGAGTGGGGGGTTCCCAAGGAATGGGGTTCCCCAAAGAGTTGGGGGGCTCCCTAAATAGTAGGGGCTCTCAGAAGAGTGGGGGGCTCCCTGAAGAGGGCAGGGTTCCCTGGAGAGTGGGGGGCTTCCCAAGGATTGGGGTTCCCCTGAGAGGGAGGGGCTCCCCCTGGAAGGAAGAGGGGGGACTCTTCTCCAGGACAAGGGGCTCCCCACGCAGGGGGCTCCCCCCAGAATTCGGGGGGCTCCCCGGGCGTGCCCCCCATCCTGGGGGGGGGTCCCCATAACACAGGTGCCCCCAGGAGAAGGAAGAGGAGGATGAGGAGCCCCCCCAGCCCCCCCAGGACRAGGCGTCGCTGCGCCACTTCGGGCGGGAGCTGCGCAAGGTCAGTGCCACGGGGCTGGGGGGGATTTTTGGGGGGGTCTTTTCCCACCTGAACCCCGACTCTGGCAGGTGCTGACGGCGTCTGACGTGGTGCTGGAGGTGTTGGACGCCCGAGACCCCCAGGGCTGCCGCAGCCCCCGGCTCGAGGGCGCCCTGCGGGCCCAGCAGCGCCTCGTGCTCGTCCTCAACAAGATCGGTGAGGGAGGGCTGTGGATCTGGGGGGGTCCCAGCGTGGATTTGGGGGGGTTCCCCTGTCCCTGCACCCCTGGGGACACCCCTGTGTGTGCCCCCACACAGACCTGGTGCCGCGGGACGTGGTGGCCGCGTGGCTGAAGCACCTGAGGAACGAATTCCCCACCGTGGCCTTCAAGGCGTGCACGCAGCAGCAGAGCCAGAACCTGGTGGGTGCCAGGGTTAGAACAGCAGAACCTGGTGGGTGCCAGGGTCAGAACAGCAGAACCTGGTGGGTGCT
Source organism: Sporophila hypoxantha (assembly GCA_002167245.1). Lineage (NCBI taxonomy): Eukaryota > Metazoa > Chordata > Aves > Passeriformes > Thraupidae > Sporophila > Sporophila hypoxantha. Next base: position 187,935 of record NDFG01000136.1, read on the forward strand.
GGGGTCAGAACCAGAACCTGGTGGGTGCCAGGGTCAGAACAGCAGAACCTGGTGGGTGCCGGGGTCAGAACAGCAGAACCTGGTGGGTGCCGGGGTCAGAACAGCAGAACCTGGTGGGTGCCGGGGTCAGAACAGCAGAACCTGGTGAGTGCCAGGGTCAGAACCAGAACCTGGTGGGTGCCAGGGTCAGAACAGCAGAACCTGGTGGGTGCCAGGCTCTTGGGTTTTGGTTGGTATTTGCTGCCCCGAGATGTCTCTGCTTCGGCCCGTGCGGCTGAAGAACGAGTCTGGACTTTTCACTTTTTGGTCTTGAGGTTGTTCATTAATTCTTATCTATAAAATTTTCTTTCTGCCCAGCTGAGATTTGCTCAGCAGGACAATTCCAGGCACTCTGACTGCACCCAGGGTGGTGTTGTCTTTTTATACTACAAATTATGTATAACATATTTACACCTAATTTCCAATACCCATCGCCTATGTTAGACAGTGAACTTCTATTCTAAATATAACATATTTAAAATTACTTTCCAATACCTATCACCTATATTAGACAGTGAGCTTCTATTCTAAATATATTTAAAATTACTTTCCAATACCTATCATCTATGTTAGACAGTGAGCTTCTATTCTAAATATAACATATTTACACTCAATTCCCAATACCCATCACCTGTGTTAGACAGTGCACTTCTACTCTAAACCAATCCCAAAGTGCCAACATCACTGCAGAAAATGGAGAACAAGAAGAAGAAAGGCTGGACATGCCCAAGTTCCTCCATCTTGTCTCCATAACCCCCATACCAAAAATCTTAAAATCTACATTTTCACCCCGTGATCATTTTATTATTACACTATTCAAACCTCTGTGACTTTCAGGTCCTCATACAAAGCTGGTAATTTGCCCCAGGGGTCAAAATCAAACCCCCAGGTGCTCCGGGCTGCATGTCAGGGTCTCTGAGCCCCCCGACGGGGTCCTCAGCAACTCTGGACACTGGAGTCTGACCCGGAGGGATTGGAGTCTGACCCAGGGGGGATTGGAGTCTGACCTGGAGGGATTTGGGGTCTGACCTGGGGAGTTTTGGGGTCTGACCCAGGAGGGATTTGGGGTCTGACCCAGAGGGATTTGGGGTCTGACCAGGAGGGGTTCAGACAAGCCAAGGGATGGCGCTGAGTTCCGAACCTGGGGTCTTGGGGGACGGTTGGGGGGCTCAGGGCCAGGGGTCCCCTGCCCCCCCGGTCTGTGCCCCAAGAAGCAGAGCCCGGCTGCCGGCGACGCGGCCCCTAGGATGTTCTGCGTGGGTGGCTGGCGTGGGGGGAACCTCCTGCAACATCCTGAGAACTAGGGCGTGCGGGAGGGCAGGAGCTCCATCCCAGTAGAGAGGTCGTGGGTGAGGGGTGGGGGGCAACGGGGGGGCGATAGGGGGGCACGGGGGGGGAGAAGGGGGCGTGGAAGGTGGGGGTGGATGTCAGTGTGGGAGGGTTTGGGGGTTATGAGATGACGATGGGGGGACATGGGGGCTCTGAAGGGGGGCTTGAGTGAGGGGGGTTGGGGGGGCGGGTTTAATGGGGGGCTCTGAAGGGAGGGCTGGGTTTGATTAGGGGATGTGCAATGAGGAGCACTGGGGTAGTGAGGGGGTTTTAGGGTGCGGGGCTGTCGAAGAGATGAGTGGTGGACATGGGGGTCTAAAGGGAGGCGATGAAGGGGAGGGTGGGTGGGGGTTGGGGGGGGGGGGGGGGGTTGGGGGGCTGGGGTTTGATTGGGGGGTGTGAAGGGGGGCTTAGGCTATGACAGGGTTTGAGGGTTTATGGGATGAGTGGGGGCTTTGGGGGGGACATGGGGGCTGTGATGAGTGAGGCTGGGGCGGGGGGGCCTGGACGATGTGAGGGCTGTAAATGGGAGGTGGGGGCGTGTGAGGGGGGTTTGGGGGGCTGAGTTGAGGTGGGGGCTGTGAATCAGGGAAGGGAGGGGAGTGGGGGGGCTGGCTTTGGGGGGGCTGGAGAATGTGGGGGTTTGAAGGGGGCTGGGTTTTGGGAGTCCCCCCGACCCTAACCCCTTCCCCAGGGTACCCAACGTGGGCAAGAGCAGCCTCATCAACAGCCTCCCGAAGCGCAGGCGGCTGCGGGGTGGGGGCCACGCCAGGGGTCACGCAGGTTGAGCCACCTGGGGGGGGGCGGTCCACCTGCACAGGGTGGGGGGGCTGTGGTGGAGCCTGGGGTGACCCTGCCCAGGTGTGGTGTGCATGGCACAGACCCCGCCCAGGTGTGGCACTCAGCCCCCGCCCCCAGGTGCCTGCAGGCCGTGCAGCTGGACGGGCACATTCGGCTCCTGGACTGTCCGGGGGTGGTGCTGGACTCAGGGGACCCCCCGGCTGCCGCCCCCCTGAGGGGGGCCCTGGCCCCACAGCGCCTGCGGGACCCCCTGAGCCCGGCCTGCGCCATCCTGCAGCGCTGCCCCCCCCAGCAGGTGCGTGGGGACCCCCCTGGGGGGCTGGGGGGGTGTGGGGGGGCCCCCATCCCCATGGCAACGTTCCCTATTTGGGGGGCGACCCCGTTTTTCCAGTTCAGCTCTTTGGGGGATTCAGTGACCCCCAAAATTGGGATTAAGGGGGGGTTCAACACTGGSGGTTAGGGCAGGTTCTTCACGGGGATCCCCCACCCCACTTCGGGCATTTTCAGCCCATTTTGGCCCCCGAGGGTGGGGCAGGGTGACAGCCCCGGTGTGTCCATCCCCCCCAAACCCCCRTGTGCCCCCCACAGCTGAGCCAGCTCCAATTTCATGGGGTTTTGTCCCAGTTTGTCCCAATTTTTGTCCTGGCCCAGTGGCAAGGCAACGTTCCCAATTTGGGGGGACCTCATTTTTCCAGCTCAGCTCTTTGGGGGATTCAATGACCCCCAAAATCGGGATTAGGGGGGGGTCTCAACACTGGGGGTGCCCACTCTGTGCCCGTAACCAGAGGGAGGGGAGGTTATTTCAGGGGGACCCTGCCCCACTTTGGGCACTTTCAGCCCATTTTGGCCCCTGAGGGTGGGGCAGGGTGACATTCCCCGCTGTGCCCCCCCCTCCAACCCCTGTGTGTCCCCCCCCAGCTGAGCCAGCTCTATGGGGTGCCCCCCGTCAGTGACCCCCTGCAGTTCCTGGCCCACCTGGCCCGGCAGCAGGGCCGGCTCCGCCCGGGGGGGCTCCCGGATACGCCCGCGGCCGCCAGGGCGCTGCTGCGCGACTGGACCAGGTCTGTGGGGGACAGCGACCTTCTGGGGGGGTCCCCACACCCTGAGCCCTTTCCTGGGGGGCTGGGAGGGGTTTCTTCACCCTGACCCCCTTTTTTTGGCGGTTTGGGGAGGGTTCTCCACATCCTGACCTCTTTTTGGCGGTTTGGAGGGATCTTCCCACACCCTGAGTCCATTTCTGGGGGGTTGGGAGGGGTTTCCACACCCTGAGCCCCTTTTCTGGGGGTTTTGGAGGGGTCTTCCCACACCCTGAACCCATCTCTGGGGGCTTGGGAGGGGTTTCTTCACCCTGACCCCCTTTTTTGGGTGGCTGGGGAGGGTTCTCTACATCCTGACCCCTTTTTGGCGGGTTTGGAGGGATCTTCCCACACCCTGAGCCCATTTCTGGGGGCTTGGGGAGGGTTTTCCACACCCTGAGCCCCTTTTCTGGGGGTTTTGGAGGGATCTTCCCACACCCTGAGCCCATTTCTGGGGGCTTGGGAGGGGTTTCTTCACCCTGACCCCTTTTTTGGGTGGATGGAGGGGTCTTCCCACATCTTCACCCTTTTTTGGGGGGCTTGGAGGGTTCTCCACACCCTGAGCCCTTTTCTGGGGGGCTGGAAGGGGTTTCCACATGCTGATCCCTTTTTTGTGGGGGCTTGGAGGGGTCTTCCCACAGTCTCACCCCATTTCTCGGGGGCTGGGGAGGGTTCTCCACACCCTGACCCCTTTTCTGGGGGGCTTGGAGGRGTTTCTTCACCCTGACCCCCTTTTTTGGGGACAGGACAGGTCTCCTCACACCCTGACCCCCCTTTTTTCCACAGTGGCAAGATCACCTACTACACCCACCCCCCCAAATCTCAGGGGGTGCAGCTCGAGGCYCAAATCCTGCCCACGCTGGGGCCAGCCCTGGACCTGGAGGCTCTGGAACGGGGCGATGCCGAGGCCCTGGCAGGTGAGCAACACCTGAACCCCCCTCCCATCCCCCCTCGGGGACCCCCCAAAACTCACCTGGGCCCCCCCCACAGCTGTCCCAGTGACGGTGACAGAGCTGGAGGAGGAGGGGGAAGAGGAAGGAGAAGCCATGGAGGAAGACAGCAGCAAAACCTAGAGTGGGAAGGGATTTGCTGAGTCTGGGGGTTTTTGGGGGTTGTTTTGGGGGGGTTTGGGTTCATATTTCGTCCCCCCTTCAAGACTCGCACGATGACGGTGGAGTCTGAAGCCCCGGGTGAAGCTCTGGGAGGGGGCACGGGGATGCAGTGCCCGACCCCCAGCCTTGGAAGGAGGTGGCTGCGCTCCCCCCTCTGTTCCAGTGGCAGGGGCTGCAGGGCGCTGGAAAAAGGAGGAAAAAACTGCAGAAAGAGCACGTGAGTGAAGAAGCTGGACCCTCCCAAAACTCTCTGATCCCTCTTGTTCAATTTTTCACATTTCTGTCTAACCTCATCCCGCAGAGAAAATCGCCACAAAGTTGTCCAGAGACGTTGGAGGCGGCCATGCAGTTCTGAGACTCCCCCTATTTTGGGGCACTCTCAGGGTCTCTGAAACCCCCAAAGTCCTGTGGGGACCCTCAGACCCCCCCCCCCCCCAAAAAAACAGAAACAAAAACCAAAGGGTCACAAATGATTCAGTTATTCAGAATTTGAGGTCGGGGACCCCACACCCAGAAAACAAAGAAAAAAAACGCCCAAAACTGAGTTGGGAGAGGAAAAAAAAACCAAAAAAAGACTTGTGGGGGGTGGTAGGGGGACCAGATGAGAACCAAGAAAATGAGGAGAGGGGAGATGAGTGTGGGACCCCCCTCCAAAGTGAGGGAATGCAAGGGCTGGGGGGAAGGGGGCTCAGGTGGGTTTGGGTTGCCAGGGGCAGGTTTGTGGTTTCTGGGGGGTCAGGGGGGTTTGGGGCGCGAGGGGCAGCTTTTGGGTTGCCCGGCTCCTGGGGCGGGCTGTAGGGGAAGCCCAGCAGCAGCCCCTGGTAGGGCTCCACCTTGAGCTCCTGCAGCTGCACCTGCGGCTCCCCGGGCTCCTTGGGGCCGGTGCTGAAGTGCAGCGTGGCCGAGTCGGGCAGGGGGGGGTCCYGGGGGTCGCCGGGGTCTCTCCTGACCGAGAAGGGTTTGAGGGGRGCTCCGTGGGGGTTGAGCAGCAGCAGGAAGCGCTCGCTCTGGTCCCAGCGCCGCAGCAGCGCCATGGCCGGGCCCGCCGGCACCGCCAGCGCCTCCCCCAGCAGCAGCGAGCGCTCGTGGGCCCGCAGCGAGGCCAGGGCCGTGCACAGCTCCAGCTCGGGGGGCTGCAATGCAGGGGGGGCTGCGCTCAGGGGGGGTGGGACACCCCCAAATGCAGCCCCCAAAAAAGGAGGCGCTGGCCCTTTAAGGAACCAGCGGGTAGCATTGCCTTTTTAAAGGCGTGTTGCCCTTTTATGGACGCATTACCCTTTTAACACTGCCTTGTCCTTTTAAAGACACACTACACATTCAGAAATGCATTGCCCTTTTAAACGTGTGTTGCCCTTTTAAGAGCACATTACCCTTTTAAGGATGCATTGCCCTTTTAAAGGCACATTACTCTTTTAAGGGCATGTTAGGCTTTTAAGAGTGCATTGCCTTTTTAAAAGTGTATTGCCCTTTTAAGAACCTGCAGTGGTGCTACAGCTTTGTGGGCCCCACCACAAGGCTCCGCCCACCCGCGGGCGTGGCCAACAAATCCCCACACCCTTAGAAAGCCATAAATGGACATTAAAGACCCACCCCAAAGGGGAGGGGCGGTTCTAAGCCACGCCTCTTAACAGAAACCACGCCCCCACCCCATCAAGCACCACCCACAGCTAATGTCAATCACAGCTCCAAGCCCCGCCCACCTCAGAGCCGTTCCCACTCTTTTTGGGTTCCTCGATGGATTCCCACGGCATCGRCGGCAGCTGGGGCAAAAAACGGCGAAATTGGGCAAGAAACAACAAAACTGGGACAAAACCCCATGAAATTGGGGCAAAAAATGGTGAAATTGGGGCAAAACCCCCTGAAACTGGGGAAAAAATGGTGAAATTGGGGCAAGAAATAGTAAAATTGGGGCCAGGGCACCACCCCAACCCCTTCACCTGCACCCCTAAAAACCCCAAATCCCTCCCCAAAATCACCACAGCACCCAGAGCTTCCCTGCAGCCCCCCAATTCCCACCTGCAGCACCCCAAAAACCCCACAAATCTTCCCTGAAATCCCCGATTCCCTCCCAGTGTGTCCCAGCCCCCCAAATCCCACATGCAGCACCCTAAAAATCCCCCAAATTCCTGAAAACTCCCCCAAAACCCACCTGCAGCCCCCGAAAAACCCCACAAATTCCTCCTCAAACCCCCCCAGTTCTCTCTCAATGAATCCCAGCTCCCCAAATACCCCCAAAACCCAACTGCAGCACCCTAAAAATCCCTCAAATGCCTGAAACTCCCCCCAATTCCCACCTAAAATCCCCCAAAACCCCACAAATCTTCCCTCAAATCCCCCTGATTTCCTCCCAGTGTGTCCCAGCCCCCCCAAATCCCACCTGCAGCCCCCCAAAGCCCCCCCCCCCGGGTACCTGTTGGTTTTTGGAGGGTCGCTGCAGCCCCAGCTCGTCGCCGTAGCTCAGCACGCCGCTCCCGGGGCTGTCTCTTATACACATCTAGATGTGTATAAGAGACAGGGGGTACAGAGGGTCCCACAGGGGGTGGGAATTTGGGGGTGCCAGGGGCTCAGGACTGAGGGAATTTGGGGTTCCTGAGGGGATTTTGGGGGGTTCCTGGGGAAGTTTTGGGGTTCCTGAGGGGATTTTGGGGTTCCTGAGGAAGTTTTGGGGTTCCTGAGGGGATTCTGGGGGGTCCTGGGCAGATTTTAGGGTGCAGTACTCATGCTCCAGCCAAGCCCCACAGGGAGGTTTTGGGGTCCCATTTGGAAGTCCCAAAGGGAGGAGGAATTTGGGGTTCCTGAGGGCATTTTGGGGGGTCCTGGGCAGATTTTGGGGTTCCTGAGGGGATTTTGGGGGTCCTGGGGAGTTTTGGAGTTCCTGAGGGGATTTTGGGGGTCCTGGGGAGTTTTGGGGTGCAGCACTCACGCTCCAGCCCAGCCCCACGGTGGAGGAGTTGAGGATTCCCAGGGGATGGGGGGATTTGGGGGATTTTGGGGTTCCTGAGGGGATTTTGGGGGTCCTGGGCAGATTTTGGGGTGCAGCACTCACACTCCAGCCCAGCGCCACGGTGGAGGAGTCGCGGATTCCCAGGGGATGGGGGGATTTGGGGGATTTTGGGGTTCCTGAGGGGATTTTGGGGGTCCTGGGTAGATTTTGGGTGCAGCACTCATGCTCTAGCCCAGCCCCATGGTGGAGGAGTCGGGGATTCCCAGGGGATGGGGGGATTTGGGGGTTCCTGAGGGGATTTTGGGGGTCCTGGGGAGTTTTGGGGTGAAGCACTCACGCTCCAGCCCAGCCCCATGGTGGAGGAGTCGGGGATTCCCAAGGGATGGGGGGATTTGGGGTTCCTGAGGGGATTTTGGGGGTCCTGGGCAGATTTTGGGGTGCAGCACTCACACTCCAGCCCAGCCCCATGGTGGAGGAGTTGGAGCTGAGGAAGCTGAGCAGGTTCCTCACGGCTCCCTCGGGCGATTCCTGGTCCGGCTGGGGCTGCAGGGGCTGCAGGAAGGGCCCCAGGAGCAGCTGCAGCCCCCCCGGGACCTGGGGCACAAGCCAGGGGTCCTGCAGGCGCGTGCCCCCCACCAGCACCCTGGAAACAAAACACGCTCAGGGGGCACCCCAAAAACGGGGGGGATAAATCAGGGGAGAASCCCAAAAATGGGGAGRAAAAGTYAGCAGAGAACSCAAAAAATGAGGAGGGAAASGTCAGCAAAAAACCCCAAAAATGAGAAGAGAAAGAGAGATGAGCCCCCCAAAAATGGAGTAGGAAAAGCCAGAARAACACCCCARAAATAGAATAAAAAAGGTCAGGGGAGCATCCCAAAAATGGAAYGAAAAAAGGTMAGARGARTACTCCAAAAATGGAGAAGGAAAGTCARGGGAGAACCCCMAAAATGGAAGAAAAAAGGTCAGGGGAGTACCCCAAAATATGAAAAGAGGGAAAGGGGAACTCTCCAAACACAAGAGAAGGGATAAGTCMGGRGAGAACCCCAAAAACGGGGAGGAAAAAATCAGGCAAACACCCCAAAAATGGAAGAAAAAAGGTCAGGGGATCACCCCAAAAATGGGGGGGAAGGAACTCAAAGTGGGGGGTCCATGAGGCAGAGGATGAGGAGAGGAAGAGATTTATGGGGGTCACTGAGTTTGGGGTGACACAGGGGACATGTTTGGGGTGACATTGGGGTGACCCTGGGGACATTTGGGGGTTCAGACCTGGCCACGCCGCTGGGGCTCGGTTTCTGCTCCGTCAGGTTCCTCCACTCAGCCACCACTGAGGGCTGGGGGGACATGGGGGGGTCACCCAGAGCCCCCCAAAATCCCCCAATTCTGCCCCAAAACCCCCTCCCAATCCCACCCCAAAACCCCCTCCTAATTCTACCCCAACCTCCCCCAGTTCTGCACCAAAAAACCTCCAATCCTTCCCCCAAAAAACCCCAATCCTGCCCCAAACCCTGCTCTAAAACCCCTAATTCTGCCCCAAAACCCCCTCCCAATTCTACCCCAACCTCCCCCAGTTCTGCCCCCAAAAAACCCAATTTTACCCTAAAGAAACCCCCAATTCTGCCCCAAAAAACCTCAGATTCTGCCCCCCAAAAAACCCAAGTTCTGCTCCACAAAAAAGCCCAAATTCTGCCCCCAAAAGGCCCAAATTGTGCCCCCAAATSCCCCCAAATTCTGCCCCAAAAAAAACCCAATTCTGCCCCCAAATCCCCCCAATTCTGCCTCACAAAAAACCCCAAATTCTACCCCAAAAAAACCCCAAATTCTACCCCAAAAAAACCCCAAATCCTGCCCCAAACCCCCCAAATTCTGCTCCCCCCTCACCGGCAGCTCGTCGATGCCATCCAGGAAGATCCCAGCAATGTCCTCCTTCAGCCAATGGCTCAGGGCATCCTGGGGGGGCAGAGGGGGGTCAGGGGGGTCCCCCAAATCCCCCAGAGCCCCCCCAAATCCCCCAGCCCCCCCCCCAGACCCACCTGGACCTGCTGATGCACTTTGGGGTCGTTGGCTGCATCCCCCCAGACCCGACCCCCAGCGGGGTTTGGGGTCAGGTCCAGAATCACCTTCAGCCCTGGGGGAGGGGGGGAGTAAAATGGGGGGGTCAGGGCACCCCCAAACCCCCCCAGCACCACAGACCCCCCCCCTTAAATATAAACCCCCTATTAGCTATAAACCCCCCACTAATTATAAACCCCCCATTAACCATAGACCTCCCACTAATTATAAACCCCCCACTAATTATAAACCCCCCACCATTATGGGGGATCCTCCTTTTGGGGATCACCCAATCCTGGGATCCCCCAAATTCTGACCCCCCCACCATAATCCCCCCCCCAATTTTGAACCCCTCACATTTTGGGGCTCCCCAKAATTCTGTGGGGTCCCCTCCCCTCTCCTCCACTTTGCTCCATATCCAACATTTCCCCCCAAATTTTTAGGGTTTCTCTCAGTGCATCCCCCTCCTTTAATTCTGGATCCCCCAATTTTGGGGTCCCCCTCAGTTAGCTGTCTCTTATACACATCTAGATGTGGGGTTTCTCTCAGTGCATCCCCCTCCTTTAATTCTGGATCCCCCAATTTTGGGGTCCCCCTCAGTTTTGGGGTCCCCCCCAGCCCCACCTTTGTCCTTGGCCGCCTGCAGGAGGGCGCTGAAGTCCTGGATGGTGCCCAGGGCTGGGTCCAGCTCCTTCAGGGGGGGGATCAGATCCTCGGGGGSTTTTTGGGGGGCCACGGGGCCCAGCACCAGCCCCCCCACCTGCAGCTTCTCCTTCAGGTACCCCAAACGTTTCTCCACACCTGCACAAGGGGGTGAACCCCAAATCTGACCCCACRGCACGACCCCAAAATCCTCCCAAGAACAACAAAAAGATCCGAAATACTGCTAGGGACCCCAAAAAACCAACCTGAGACCCCAAAATCTCACCCTGAGACCCCAAAAAAACAACTTGAGATCCCCAAAATCCCACCCTGAGACCCCAAAATTCTCCCAGGAACACCAAAGAGATCCCCAACACCACTGAAGACCCCAAAATCCCACCCTGAGATCCCCAAAAAACCAACCCAGGGGTCCCAAAAAGTCCTCAAGGATCCCAAAATTGCCCCAGAAYTGGGGGAAGCTCCACAATTAGCAATATTTGGGGGCTCCCTAAGGCTTGGGAGATCCTGGAACCCCCCCTAAAGTGGGGGGACCCCTGAAATAGCTGAGTCACCTCCCCCCCAGGCCCTTTTATGGGGGGTGCTGAAATAGGGGGGTGCCCAGATGATCCTGGGGGTTCTTTTTGGGAATTTTTTGGGAAATAAAGAAATTTGTGGGAATTTTTCCTGGGATTTGACCCCTGACACGTGGTGGGGGGGCACTGGGATGAATCCCCCCCCTCACCAGATATCCCTGGATTCATTTTGGGGGTTCATTAATGGGGTCTCCCCCCTCCCCAGGCTCCCAGGGGACCCCCAAACCTTCCTGGGACATCCCCCAGTTCCCCAAAGGACCTCAGAAACATCCCTAAAACCAGGCAACTTCCCAAAGCCCCCAAGGGATCCCCCAAAATCCCCCAGCCATCCTCTGGGATCCTTCCATTCTCTACCACCCCTCTGGGGACCCTCTAAAATCACCCCAAACCCCCATGGGACCCCCAAAAACCCCCATGGGACCTCCCCCAAAAACCCTCTATTATCCTTCCACCTTCTGGGGACCCTCTAAATCCCCCCAAAATCCCCATGGGATGCCCCCAAATTCCCCCAGCCATCCTCTGGGATCCTTCCACCCCCAAAAAGGACCCTCTAAACTCCCCCAAACCCCCATAGGACCCCCCAAATTCCTCCAGACGTCCTTTTAAGATCCTTCCACCCCTCTGAGGACCCTCTAAACCCTCCCACAGGACCCCCCCAAATTCCTCCAGCCATTCTCTGGGACCCTTCCACCCTCTGCCACCCCTGTGGGGACCCTCTAAACTCCCCAAACTCCYAAGAGGGCCCCCCAAAACCCCTGCTAGACCCCTCCTCACCTTTCAGATCGCCCCCAAAAGCCTTGGGGGGGGCCCTGTAGAGCGCCCCGAGCTCCCACCAGGCTTTGGCRGGCAGGGGCTGGCAGCGGGGGGCCTGGGCCACGATGGCAGCAGCGGCCCCCAACATCCCGAGCCAGCCCCCCCAGAAGAGCACGAGCAGCACCAGGCGGGCCCGGGCCCAGAGCGGCGTCCCCGCCTCCCTCAGCAGCTCCTCCTTGCCCAGCCCCGTGAATTTGGGGCTCCCTGAAACGCCCGGGCCCCCCAAAGCCGCCTCCTCCTCCTCCTCGGGGGGGATCTTCATCACCAGCCCGTTCTTCTCGCCGCCCGGAGCAGCGGCCGGGGCCGGGCAGGGGTCGCGGTGGGGAGGGGGAGGCTGAGGGGGCGAACCCGGCTCGGCCTCGGCCGCCGCCGCCATCGGCTCCTTCTCGGCCTCCAGCGCCGACAGCTCCAGCTCGCGGGGGGGAGACTCGGGATCCATCTRGGGAAAAAGAGCCCGAAATCTTCAGGGGTCACCCCAAAAACCTTCGGGGATCGCCCCCAGAACGATCGCCTCGAAGCCTTCAGGAATCGCCTTGAAACCCTTCAGGGATTGCCTCAAAAACCTTCGGGGAYCGCCCCCAAAAGTGATCGCCTCGAAGGCTTCAGGGATCGCCCCAAAACCCTTCAGGGGTCGCCTCAAAAACCCCTTCTGGGTTCGCCCCAAAAATTTTCGGGGATTGCCTCGAAACCTTCAGGCATCGCCCCAAGACCCTTCAGGGGTTGCCCCCAAAACCTTCGGGGATCGCCTCAAACACCTTCAGGGATCGGCCCAAAACCGTTCAGGGATTGCCTCGAAAACCTTCGGGGATCACCCCCAAAACCCTTCAAGGATTACCTCGAAAACCTTCAGGGATCACCCCAAAACCGCTCAGGGATCGCCTCGAAAACCTTCGGGGATCACCCCCAAAACCCTTCAAGGATTACCTCGAAAACCTTCAGGGATCACCCCAAAACCGCTCAGGGATCGCCTCGAAACCTTCAGGGATCGCCCCAAAGGGGTTTGGGCGGGGTTGAACTTTCACCCCAAAGAGCCTCAAGGGAAATCTTTGAGCCCCGACTTTGCCCCTGGCAAGGAAAGGTTCTTAAAGAGATCCAAGGGTGCTCCCAAAACCCCAAAAACTCCTCAATGTCWTTCTAGAGATCCCCTGACCACGATAAAATGCTCTTGTGGGGGTTTTAAGCTCCTCTTGAGCATCCAACACCCCCTCGGGGACCCCAAATCTCTCACAGGACGCCCCAAAATCCTTCCAGGCCTCGGGGCCCTCCCCAGCCCCTCCTTGAAGAACCAAACCCGCCCTTGGAGGGGATCTCGAGCCCTTCCCGCACACCCAAAGAACCCCTCGGGCACCCCAAAATTCTCACGGGGACCCCAAAAGTTGTTTTTGTGCCCCACGAATCCCCCCCCCGAGCCCCTCAGGGCGGGCGGTACCTTCGCCGAATCCTCGTGACTGGCGTGAAGGGCTCCGCGGCGCCTTTTATATTCCGCGAAAACCACGCCCACTTAGAGGCGGCCACGCCTCCAGCCCCGCCCCCGGCGCCGCCGAGGCGCCCGCACCGGGCGGATCAAAGGGCACGGGGGGGGGGGGGCCGGAAGCGCCCCGGGGCGAACGGGGCGGGACAGAGCCCTGGAGGGCGCGTTTTGGAGTCGGTGATTCGCACCACGGCTCAGCGGGATGCCAGTAATGGGAGTCGTGCCCTTTTCTTCTCGTGGAGGATTCTCGACACCCCCGTCCTTTTCGGGGTYCCCCCCATGCGCCGCCATTTTGCCGTACCCCAAGCAGCCGCCATTTTGATGTTATTAAAGCCTCTATTGATCTCTGCTGGGCGCCGCCATTTTTTGTGCTCCAGGGGTGCGCTATTTACGGAGACCCCCCCATCAGGCGGCTCGCACGGGGTCTCCTTACTGGAAACCGTGTTGRGAGATCTCCGACGCCTCTTACGGAGGTCTCAGGCGTTCAGTGGGGGGACAGGACGGTGCCACAACTATCCTGCTCCTTCTGCCCACCCCTCCGCGCGCATAATGGTTCATCCCACATTGCCCCCTCAAGTCCCGCCTATACCTCGACCAATCAGCACCGCGCTCCGCCGGAAGTAGCCGGACACCGGAAGCGTCTCCATGGCAACCAGCGGAAGTCCCGCTCTCTCCCGGAAGTGGCGGCGCGGCCATGGGCGCCTCGAAGAAGCACCGGGAGCGCGGCGGGGCCGAGGCGGCCGAGGAGGCCCCGGGAGCGGCCGGGACGGGCGGCGGCGGCAGCAGCAGCAGCAGCAGCGCGGGGCGGCCCCGCGAGCACCGCAAGCACCGGCACCGCGGCGGGGAGCGGCGCGGGAAGCGCAGCCGCTCCCGGGGGGAGCGCGGAGGCTCCGGGGGAGGCTCCGGTTCCTCGAGGCGCGGAGGGGCCGAGGAGGCCGGGAGGAGCGGCCATGGCCGGGGCGGCTCCGAGAGCGAGCGGAGAGCCAAGAGGGAGAGGAAGGAGGAGCGGGAGGAGCCCGGTGAGGGCGGGGAGGGGAAATTTTGGGGG
>NDFG01000136.1:236054-248827 GCA_002167245.1 Sporophila hypoxantha
GGGGGGAATTTTACTTGGGGTTATTTTGCGATAGTTTCAGGTATTTTGGAGCAGGTAGTTCTAGGTACGTATTTGGGGCAGTTTTGAGCTGTTTGGGGTTATTTTGGGGATTTTTGGGAGGTATTTTTTGGCATATTTTGGAGGAGATTTTGGACTATTCTGGGGCACTTTTTGGGTATTTGGGGTATTTAGAGCAGTTAGGTTTTGGGGTATTTGGAGGATCTTGTAGGGGGTATTTTTGGGGTATTTGGGTGGGGTGGGGGCAGTCTGGGGTATATTTTTTTATTTTGGTGTGTTATGGGGGTATTTTTAGGGTATTGGGGTGGGGTTTTTTTGGCTTTCTGGGGTGGTAATTTGGGATTGGGGAGGTATTTGGGGGTTTGGAGGAGTGTTTTGGGTATTTTTGGGGTATTTTTGGGTATTTTGGGTCGTACCAGAGCCCTGGCGCTGCAGGAGCGCACGTGGGCGAGCAGCAGCAGGGAAATTCTCAGCTTTGACCTTGGAGCCCTCCAGGATGGGTATCGAACCAGCAGCATACCTGGGGACACGCTAGGGACACTGAGGGATCTCTCTTCTGGGGACACTGAGGGGACACTGAGGGGACCCAGGGACACAGGGACAGCACCCGGGGTGGGGAGGGGGCAGCAAGGGGACAGTGGGGGAGGGCAGGGTGGCAGTGCCAGGGTGACAATGACAGGATGGCAGTCCCTGGTGACAGTGACAGGGTCACAATGCCCGGTGACAAAAAACAGCCTGGTGACAATGACATGGGGGCGGTGACCCGGTGGCACTGCCCAGTGCCCTGGTGACAAGGGCACAGTGAGGGTACCGTGGTGGCAGTGCCAGGGTGACAACGGCAGAGGAACAGTGACACAGGGCAATGACAGGGTGACAACGACGGGGTGACAGTAACAGGGTGACAATGACAGGGTGACAATCACACAGTGACAATGAGGGTGGCAGTGTCACCTCTCTTGATCCAGATGTGCTTCCTGAACCGTGGTGGCAGTGACAGGGTGACAATGACAGGGTGACAGTCACACAGGACAGTGACAGGGTGACACAGGGACAATGACAATTGACAGGGTGACAATGATGGTGGCAGTGTCACCTCTCTTGATCCAGATGTGCCTCCTGAATCGCGATGGCAGTGACAGGGTGACAATGACAGGGTGACAATGACAGGGTGACAATGACGCAGGACAATGACACAGGGCAGTGACAGGGTGACACAGGGACAATGACAATGACACGGTGACAATGATGGTGGCAGTGTCACCTCTCTTGATCCAGATGTACTTCCTGAACCGCGGTGGCAGTGACAGGGTGACAATGACAGGGTGACAGTCACACAGGACAGCGACAAGGTGACACAGGGACAATGACACAGTGACAATGACAGGGTGACAATGAGGGTGGCAGTGTCACCTCTCTTGATCCAAATGTGCTTCCTTAAGCGCAGGGGCAGTGACAGGGTGACAATGACACAGGACAGTGACAGGGTGACACAGGGACAATGACACAGTGACAATGACAGGGTGACAATGACACAGTGACAATGACACAGGGACAATGACAGGGTGACAATGAGGGTGGCAGTGTCACCTCTCTTGATCCAGATGTGCTTCCTGAAGTGCGGGGGCAGTGACAGGATGACAATGACACAGGACAATGACACAGAGCAGTGACAGGGTGACACAGGGACAATGACAATGACAGGGTGACAATGAGGGTGGCGGTGTCACCTCTCTTGATCCAGATGTGCTTCCTGAAGCGCGGGGGCATGCTGGCCAGGAACCGCGTCCCCTCCGCCGTCTCCACCTCGTGCAGGTTGTTCCCCGGTGTCCCCAACACCTGGGGGACACGGCCGGGCTCAGTGTCCCCTCAGTGTCCCCTCAGTGTCTCCTCAGTGTCCCCTCCCTCGTGTCCTCCCCCCAAGTCTCATTGTCCCCAGGGCCACCTCTGCCTGTCCCCTTGTCACCCCTGTCCCTGGCTGTCCCTTTTGTGTCCCCCTGTCCCAGAGCTTTGTCCTCCTGTCCCCTCAGTGTCCCCACATCCTCCCTTGCCCTGTCCCCCCCACTGTCCCCATTGTCCCTGATGTCTCCCCGATGTCCCCAATGTCGCCCCGCAGTCCCTGATGTCTTCAATCCCCCTGATGTCCCCAAGGTCCCCCCCATGTCCCCCCGATGTCTCCACTGTCCTCAATGCTCCCCCAGTGTCCCCAAAATCCCCCAATGTCCCCAATGTCCCCAGGGTCCCAAATATCCCCAAAGTCTGCGATGTCCCCAATGTCCCCCCAATGTCCCCTCGATGTCCCCAATCACCCCCATGTTCTCAATGTCCCCAATCCCCCCAATATCCCCCCAATGTCCCCAGTGTCCCCATGTCCCGGTTCTCACCCTGACCACACTCTGTCGCCCCGCTGTCCCCATGTCCCCAATGTCCCCCGATGTCCCCAATCCCCCCGCTGTCCCCATCGTCCCTGCTGTCCCCATGTCCCATGTCCCCCTCGAGTCCCTAGTGTCCCCCTGTCCGGTTCTCACCTGACCACGCTCTGTCCCCCCGGCTGTCCCCATTCCCTGCTGTCCCCATGTCCCAGTGTCCCCCACGTGTCCCCCTGTCCCGCTGTCTCACCCTGACCACGCTCTGTCCCTCCGCGGGCTGCCGCGCTCCTCCACAGCTCCCTCACCACCGTGCCTCCGCTTTGTGGCGCGCGAACATTGGCGGGCTGGGGGGCGCAACGGCGGCCGGGGCTCAGGAGCGCCTGGGCATGGGGGGAGGTGGGGGGGCTCCGGGACCCCCCCGGGATCCCCGGCCCCGCCCCCACCGCGCGGCGCGCGCTCACCTGCGGCGGCACTTCCGGGTAGAGCGGCGGCGGCGGCGACGTCACTTCCGGAAAGGAAGGCGGGGTCAACTACAAAGACCGCCCATAAAAGGGGCGGGGTTAACAGACATGAGGGCGTGGCCTAAAGGAAGCTGCGCGCGTGAGAAATGAATGGCTGCGTTTGGGGGCGGAGCCAGGAGAGGGCGGGACTTTCACCCGCATAACGAGAGCCGTTATGCAAATAATAGGCTGGATCATGAAGGGGCGAATGCAAATCAGACGATATCCTAGTGTTAYGTAAATAAGCGCCTATTTGGGGAGGTGCCATGCAAATAAGCGTGAATATGTGCAAAAACTATGGGCGGGGCTATGCAAATGAGGATCTGGGATGTGGCGGACAGCGGGGTGGGTGGAGCCATGCTAATGAGCAGGGATCGTGGATYATGTGATGTCACTCCAACAGCGCTCACGTGACTACCCCTCCACTCTCATGACGTCACCGCCGTCGCCGTGACGTCACCACCCTCCCCGTTACCCCTAATACCCGCGCAAGCCCCGCCCCTTCACCGCGTGACGTCATCACGCGCGGCGCGGCGCCGCGCTCTCTGATTGGCTGCGACGCTCTCGGCGGCGGCGGCGCCAAGATGGCGGCGGAGCGCGCGGACGCGGCGGCGGCGGCGGCCGGGCCCGGGGAGCCCCTGAGGGACCCCCGAGCCCCCGAGCGCTCGCCCTACGCGGGCTGGGCCCACCCCGAGCTCCAGGCCACGCTCGCCGGCATCGGAGCCCCCGCGCAGGGTGCGGGGAGAGGGGGGGAAACCGTGAGGGGAGAGCGGGGATGGATCCGTGAGGGAAGAGCGGGGATTGATCCGTGAGGGAAGAGCGGGGATGGATCCGTGAGGGGAGAGCAGGGATGGATCCGTGAGGGGAGAGCGGGATGGATCCGTGAGGGGAGAGCGGGGATGGATCCCTGAGGGGAGAGCGGGGGAAACCGTGAGGGGAGAGCGGGGGGTCTCGGGGATTTGGGGGATGTGTGAGGGGAAGAGGGAAAATTTGGGGTTTTTTGGGGTGGCTTGAGGGGAGATATGAGGGGAATTTGGGGTCACCTGAGGGGACTGGAGGGGGATCTGAGGGAAAACTTGTGGCGAATTAGGGTCGCATGAGGGGAGATATGAGAGAAAGGGAGGAAATTTGGGGGTTTTGGGGGGGCTTGAGGAGAGATAGGAGAGGAAAAAGGGGGATTTGGGGGCTTTGGGGTCACTGGAGGGGAGATATGAAGGATAGGAGGGGAAATTTGGGGGTTTTTGGGGTCACTTAAGGGGAGATCTGAGGGGAATGGGGATAAATTGGGGGAAATCTGAGGGGAAGAGGAGAAATTTGGGGAGTTTGGGGGTTCTTGGGGTCACTTGAGGGGAGGTCTGAGGGCTGGGAGGGAAATTTGGGGGGTTTCAGGGTCCCCTGAGGAGACTTGAGGGAGATCTGAGGGGTAGGAGGAGAAATTTGGGATTTTAGGYGTCCCTTGAGGGGAGATCTGAGGGGAAGGGGGGAGATTTGGGGGTTTTGGAGTCACCTGAGGGGATCTGGGGCATTTCTGGGGTTCCCTGGGGGGATTTGGGGGTCCTGAGGGGGGGTCAGGAGTCCCTGGGGCAGTTTTGGGGGTCCCTGGGGGGGAATTCTTAGGGTTTCTGGGAGGGCAGAGGAATTTGGGGGTGATCTTTAGGAGGATGAATGGGGGTTTGGGATTTGTGGGGTAGAATTTGGGGGTCCCTGATCCCCCCTTTCCCCCCCCAGGGACCCGTGAGGAGCTGCTGGAGAGGCTCCAGGCCTACACCCTGCAGGTGAGACCCCCAAAACGGGGGGACCCCAAATTCTCCCCCATCCTTGAGTCCCTTTGAGGAGGAGGACTCATTCTGGGGGGGGATTTAATGTGATTTTGTGGGAATTTAATGTGATTTTGTGGGGATTTAATGTGGTTTTGGAGTGATTTAATGTTCCTTTTGGGGGGGGATGTAGTAGGGTTTTGGAGAGGGTTAATGTGATTTTGAGGGGACTTAATGTATTTTTGGGGGGTTTGAAATTATTTTGGGGGGGGTTAAGGTGATTTTGGTGGGGTTTAATAGGATTTTTAGAGGGTTTATAACAATTTTTTTGGGGTGTTTAATGTAATTTTGGGAGAGTTTAATGTGTTTTGGGAAGACTTAATAGGAATTTTTTGGCTTGAAATGACTTGTGGGGGGGCTTTAATGKGRTTTTGGGGTTTTAATGGGATTTTGGGGGGGACTAATATGATTTTGAGAGAATTGAAGGTGAATTGGGAGGGTTAATGTGATTTTAAGGGAGTTTTAATGTGATTTGGGGGAGTTTAATGTAATTTTTGGGAGGTTTAATGTGATTTTTTGGGGGGTGTAGTGGGATTTTTGGGGTGGGTTTAATGGGAATTTTGGGGTGGGTTTAATGAGGTTTTTGAAGTGTTTAATGTGATTATAAAACATTTTAATGTCATTTTTGGGGTGGGTTTAATGGGACTTTTGAGGCGTGTAATGTGATTTTAATGTGATTTTAAGGTGATTTTAATGTGATTTTTGGGACGTTTGTTGTGGTTTTGGGGGGTTTATTTCATCTTTTAGGGGTGGGAAGGCTCTTGCCACCCCCACCCTCCCAGAGGGGGGSTCCCCATGTCCCCTCCGAGCAGGGGGGGGCTCACAGGGACCCCCCCCCCAATTTGTGCCCCCCCAGACTGGGATCGTGCTGAGCCGCCCTGCCCTGCGCCCTGAGGAGGGGGACAAGGCCCCGCCCCCCCAGGTGGGATTTTGGGGGGGTTTGGGGTGGGGGGGGTTTGGTGAGGGCACCCCCAGGACCCCAATTTGGGGTGGGGGGTTCCATGGGTACTTTTGGGGGGGTTAAGACCCCTCAGAGCTTCAAATTTTGGGGTGGGGGGCTCAAAGTCCTCCAGACCACCCAAATTTGGGGAGGGGGGGTCAATGACACCCAGTTTTGGGGTGGAGGGATTAAAACTCTCCAGAACCCAAATTTGGGGTGGTGGTGGGGCATTAAATTTTGGGGTGGGGGGGGTCAATGACACCCAGTTTGGGTGGGAGGGGGGTTAAAACCCCTCAGGCTCCCCCAAATTCGGGGTGATAAATTTTGGGGTGAAGGGCTCAGGAGTTTCAGCCCCCTCCCACCACTGAATCCTGGGGGATGAAACTTTGGGGGGGGGGGGGGGGAGCCAATGACACTCAATTTTTTGGGTTGGGAGGGGGTTAAAACTGTCCAGACCCCCTTCAAATTTGGGGTGGTGTGGGGCATTAAATTTGGTGGGGTTGTCCAATGACCCCAGTTGGGTCGGGGGGTACTGACACCGTTTGGGTTGGTCGGGGGGTTACATTCGGGTGGGGGGGTCTCAGTACCCCTGACCCCCTTCACGCCCCTCCCAGCTGCCCCCATGATCGCTGCCCTCGACACTCCTGGCCCCCCCTCCCGCCGGGCTGGCTCGGCTTCGCTGGTGGGCCGTGGGGGTCGGCGGCCGCCTGCCCCCCCGGCGCTTTCGGAGGAGACGGCTGACGCTGCCAACAGCAGGCGGCATAGCTGCTGCAGGATGAGCGTGCGCAGGTCTGGGGAGAATTTTGGGGTGGGGGGCACTTAGGGTGTGGGCCCTGATCGTGGATTTGTGGGTTTGGAGGTTAGAGGGATCATGCGCTGTGCAGAGACTAGCGAGGTCCGGGGAGAATTCCCTTGGGTGGTGGACTGATGTGGGATTTGGTGGGTTGGTGTTTCAGGGGGGGGTTTTTGGGATTTCGGATCCACGCTGGGTCAGGAGATGGGCACAGTCGGGGAAACCTGGGGTGTTCGCACTCTATGGGTGGGCAGGGGATTTGGGTTGGGGGTTTTGGGGAGTTAGAGGGATCCATGCTGCTGCAGGAGAGCGGGAGCATGTCGGGGGAGAATCTTGGGGTGGGCATTCTGTGGTTGGTGGGCCGGGATTGGATTTGGGGGTTTTGGGGTGTTTCAACGGGTTTGGGTTTTGGGGGATTAAGGCATGTGTCAGAGGAGCAGGGCAGGTCTGGGGTGAGAATCCTGGGGTGGGGCACGGGATTGTGGATTGGGGTCCTTTGGGGGTGTTCAGGGGTTTGGGGATAGAGGATCATGGCGCGTGAGGAGGATCAGGTGTAGGTCTGGGGGCTTTGGGGTGGGGCAACCGGGGGGCACAGGAGTCTGGATTGGGGGGGGTTTAGGGGGTTTTGGTGTATTTGGGTGTTAAGTGCCATGCTGCTGCAGGAAGGACAAGAGCGCAGTCGGGGGGGGCGAATTTGGGGTGGGGGCGCTTTGGGGGTGGGAGCATTGAGGACTGGGGATCGGGGGTGGGATTTGGGGGGCTCTTGATGGATTTGGGCGATCAACTCCAAAAACACCCCTAAGAACACCAAAAGCCCCAATCTGCTGCAGAGAGAGGTCATCAGGGGATTTTGGGTGGTGGGCTCCTTTAGGGGGCTTTGGTGTTCGGGGTTTAAGGGTCAGGTGTTGGATAAGGTGAAGCCATTGGGAGGACTCGTGAGGCCTGAGCTGAGGGGGGTTTTGGGGTGGGATTTGGCTTTGGGCATGGGTGATACTTAGGGGGCACCCTGGTTTCTGGGGGGGTCCTGAATTGTGCCCCCCCCTCCCCCCAGGAGAAACCCCCCTTTGGGACAAGGCCAAGGACAGGAGCTGGACAGGAGAACGGGTGAGGGGCACCCAGGGTTTGGGGGCACCCTGAGTTTTGGGGACACCAGGGTTTGGGGGGGCAACCAAGGGTTTCGGGGCACCCATGGTTGGGGCGGCACTGAGTTTTGGGGACACCAGGTGGGGGGGCACTCTGGTTGGGTGGCCTCCTGGGTTTTGGGGGTGCACCAGGTTTTGGGGTCTCTGGGGTTGGGGCACCCAGGTTTGGGGAGCACTATGTTTGGGGTCACCCCTGGGTTTGGGGCTCCTGGGGTGGGGGCACCCTGTTTTGGGTCACCCCAGGGTTTGGGGGACCACAGTTTGGGCACCCTGAGTTTTGGGGAACCAGGGTTTGGGGTCACCCATGGTTTGGGGGGGCTCTCTGTGGGGCGCGCCAGCCCCTGACCTCGTGCCCCCACCGGGTCGGCGGAGAGGAGGCAGAAGGATATGGCCAAGGACCGCCCCGCCCCGCGCCCCCGAGGGGCTTCCATGCTCAGACCCCTGCCCCCGAGGTGAGGGGGGAGGTAAATTGGGTGGGGGTGGGGGAACCCTGTCCGTCACCCCTCCAACTGATGCCACTTTGTGTCTCCCCCACCTCCAGCAGCCCATGGAGCCCCTGGCATGGGAGACCCCGCCGCGCGGGCCCCCGCTCCTGGAGACCGACAGAAGAGGTGGGGCTGGGGCTCTGTTGGGCAGGTTCTGTGGTGGGGGCTTTTCCTGGTGTTGTTGGTGGAGGATGGTGTGGGGGGTTCTGGGTTTGGGGTCTCTATGTGGAGGGTCTCTGTGGGGCTGTGCTCTACTGTGGGCTCTGTTGTGGGAGGGCTGAGGTTGGGGGCTGGTTTGGGGTTATTGGGGAGGGGTCTTGCTTGCGTCTTCGTTTAGAGATTGTGAGGCTGGGGGGGTATTGAGTCTGGGTTCTCTGTGTTTGGCTCTCTGTTTTGGGGTTTTTATTGTCTGGGTCTTCTTTATTGTGGGAGGGTCTCTGGTTGTGGTCTCTCGGCTGGGTCTCTTAGGGGGAAGTCCTGGGGGTCTCCTGATTTGCGGCTCTCTTGATTTCTGGGTGGTCTGGGCTCTCCCTTAGTCAGGGGATCTCTCTGATTGGGGGGGTCAATGGGGGTCTCCTTTGATTTGGGGGTCCGGGATCTCCCTGATGTGGGGGGTACCGGGGTCTCCTGATTTAGGGGGTTCCTACTGCCCCTGCCCCAGAACGAGGTCAGGGGTGGTGCCCCAAGATCTCAGGCGTGGATGAAATACTGCAGCTCAAGAGAGCGCAGCAGGAGCTGGTGACACGTGCGGGGGGTCTCGTGAGCCTGGCCCCGGCCATCACACAGTGCCACCAAGTGCACCAGTGTCCCAGTTATTCAGTTCCCCAGCCCCGTGCCACCCAATGCTCCTGCACCCCTCAGTGCCAACCATGCTTCCTTGCACCTCAGTGCACCCTCGTCGAACCCTGGCCAGCCGCGCTGTCCTCTGCACCTCCAGTTCCCTGCACCTCATTGCATCCCCATGCTATACCTGCACCCTCAGTGCACAGTCATTGTCCACAATCCCACTGGTCCCATGCCAAAAGTGGATGGCAACCTCAGATGAGGTGACACCAAAGGTAGGGGTGACACCAAGTGGAGGTGAAACCCCAAAGGTAGGGGTGACACCCAAAGGGGGGGGGGGTGACACCCATAGGGGTGAACAAAGGTGGGGTTAACGAAAGTGGGTGACACTAAGGTGGGGGTGCACCATAGGGGTGACATACAAAGGTGGGGTGAACAAACGTGGGATTAATCCATAGGGGGTGACACAAATGTGGGTGACCAAAGTGGATGGACACCCATAGGGGTGACACCAAAGTGGGGTGACACCCAATAGGGGGTGACACAAAGTTGGGTGACAAAGTGGGTGAAGCTGAACCGTTCGCCCATGCCGATGACGAGATCGGAGACGGACTCCGGCTCGCGTCGCCTCGAACGCAGCCTAGAGGAAAATGGGAATACAAATAGCGAGGTGACACGAGGGAATGGAGGACAAGGCCAACCCCCACGAATTGGCCCTGGGTATGGGGGTCATGGGCACCCAAATTTCCCAGTGGAGGGGTCATGGATGAGTTTGTTTTGGAGGGTTGATGGCTTGCTCACTTTTCACTGGGAATGTACTGTTGTCCCCTCTCTTGGTGGCCATGGTGGTTGGGATCACTTTGGTGGTACAATTCCTTTTTTTGTCCTTTACCAGGGGACTGTCCCTCTAGTGCACCCCAATTCCATTTGTCCCCCACAAGTAGAGGAGTGGCTCATCGGGGTCACTTCACTTCAGTCCTTTGTTCCTCTTCTGCTGTCCATGGGTCCTTCTTGGGCCCAATTAGAGGGATGCCACTCACTTCCCTCAGTGTCTCTTTTACCCTCTGTCCCCCAGTAGAGGACTGTCCACCTCGCTATTCTCGTGCCTCCTCATTGTCCCCTGTGTCCCGATAAGACACCATGTGCCACTCATGTCCCTCCTGTCCCTTTGTCCCCAATTGAGAGACCTGTCATCGTTGCCTCCCTCTATGTCTTCTTCCTCCCCTGTCCTCTTCACGTCCCTTCTGTCTGCTGTCCCTCCAGCGGAACGAAGCCCGAACCGGAAGAAGAAAACGGGGAAGGGCGGGCTGAGGGGCTCCAACCCGACCCACCGGGGGGACCGAGCCCCCGGGACGCCCGAGGTGAGATCGATACGTAGCGAGGAGCCGTATTACGATCCAACTTCGTCTTCTTCAAGACGGATTTCGAGGCCTTCAAGGTGACACCGATCGGGGTGGTGGTCACTTGGTGCCAGGTCACCCCTGGAGTGGGAGCTGTGCTGGGTGCCAGGTCATTTTGGAGCAGGGTTGCCCTGGTGATGCTGACTGTGTCCCACTGTCTTGACCCTGTCCGAATTCCTGTCACCCTGGGACTTTTCCCCTATCCTGTCTGTCACCATGTCCTGGTCCATCCTGTCCTGATATTCCCTGACCATGGTTTCCCTCTACCTGTCTGACTGTCTGTACCCCATCGCATGTGACGATAGGTAAGAAGAAGAGAAGGAGCCCGGACCGGGCAGAGGGCGAACGTGGGCCAAAAAGGGACCCCCCGAGATGGCACCAGGGGCAAGATGGGAAGATACGAGAACGAGCGGTTGACACTGGGGACAGGGACATTGGGTGCACTGGGCAGCGATGGGGACAGTCCGAGGACAACAGGTACAGGGAATTGGGGAACTGGGGGACAGGGACATGGGACACTGGGAAGGAGCGACGGGACACTCCGAAACGAGCAGGTGACAGGGGGCATGAAGGCACTGGGAACGGATACCAGGGCAGCGACCGGGACCTCCGGAGGATGATCCGGGTACAGGGAGACATTGGAATGGACAGCTCCGAGAACAAGCAGTGCAACTGGGGAACTGGGGACAGTGAGTGAACGTTGAGGTGACAGATGTGCACCTGAGTGTACGAGGTGGGGAAACAACAAGGAGGTGTTTTGGTGACACTTGACTGGGTGGTAAGCCAGGGACTGGGAGAGGGAAGTCCTGAGGTGGTACAGAGGGCAGGGAGGGCTCAGACAGGGAAGCGTGGGTGATGCCATCAGGTGCCACTCCGTGTCACTTGAGTGTTCCACGTCCCTAGGAGAAGAAGCATGAGGTCCCACCTGTCCAAGAAGGAAGCTGCGGCGCAGAACATGTCACGGTTCGGTGAAGCAGTGACACTTGGGGACACGGCCCTGTCCCTCCCCCCCCCCGTGGTGTGGGTGGCGCTCTGGAGCTTGGGACGCCTGGGGACATCCTTCCCTGGGGCCGTTGGGACACCAGAACCACTCAATGTGCCTTGTCACCTTCCTGGACACGGGGTTTCAGTTCCCTCAAGGGTCTCTTGGACTCAGTCTTGTCCTTGTCCACAGTGCCACCTGGTGTCCATGTCACATTCCAGTCAGTTTGATGTCCAATCAAATTCTGGGCTTCTCTCCTGCTACTCTCCTTCGTCCCTCTGAGTCTTGCCCTGTCCTCTGTCCAACTGGTGGCCATTCCAGACATGGGGATCGCTCATTGACCACCCTGAGGTCATTTGTGTCCAAGAGACATCTGAGCTGTCCTGCTACTCCTGTGTCCAACGTCCCCTATGTCGCGTGAATTCCTTAACTGTACCGTGTCCCAAGCGGTGCCACAGCATGATTGGAGATACACGGTTAGACACCCTGAGGTACTTGTGCCCAAATTCACTCTGGCTCTTTCCCCTTAACTCCCTTCGTCCCTGATGTCTTAATAATCCCGTTGCTGGTCTGCTGTCTCCCAAAGTGTGACCCGAGTGGTGGAGGTGCACGGTGAACTGAGTCACTTTGTGTCCCCACAAGCCCTCTTGTAGGCTGTCTCTGCTGAATCCCCTGATTCCCTTTGTCACCTTCTGTCCCCTGATTTCCATTGTCCCCAGCGTGGCCCATCTCGATGTGGGGGAGATGGACAATGTGACACACTGAGGTCATTGTGTCCACAGTGTCACCCTTGAACTTCCCTAATCCTGCATCCCCTTGTCCCCTGCCTCTACGTGCCTGTGTGTCCCCAGCGGTGCCGCCGAAGTGTGAAAGAAACAAGAAGAACTTAAATGAAGCAGAAAGAGAAAGGAAGAAGAAAGAGAGAAAGAGAAAAAGATAAGAAGAAGAAAATAGAAAAATAAAAGATGAATAATGATAAAGAGAAGATGAATGAAGGAAAGAGTAAAGATGGAGAAAAAAGAGGGCATGCAGAAGACAGGAATGCGCAGGAGGGGCCGAGTGACCCGCACAGTACCAAGCTGCTGGTGCACTCTAAGCATCGGAATCGGTGCCCGTGCGCGCACTGGTGCTCAAAAGGAAATCCTGCAGGGAAAGGATCGAGATCCACACTCGGCTGCCCGATTCATCAACTTACGCGCAATCCAGTATGAGAGGCCCTGCAGAGAAGGTTGGGACACCCTCGGACACTCGGGACACGAAAGAACGTCGAGGGGAGCTTCTGGAGCACTTAGGGTGCAGGGGGGTGTGGGGGAGGGTTTAAGGTTGGAGAAGTTTTAGATCGTCACAGCATCAGGAGAATAGGAGCCTGCAGAAAGGTGGGGACACCTGGGACTTCAGGACACACCTGGGACAGTGTGAGATAGTTTGGGGCCTGTGAAGGTGGGAGGGGGTTTGGAGGGTCTTAAGGTTTGAGAAGTTTAGATGTTTTAAGGCATCAGAGATGAGAGGCCAGGAGAAGTTGGTGACACTTGGAATGTGGGACACTT
>NDFG01000137.1:2839-24048 GCA_002167245.1 Sporophila hypoxantha
GCCCAAAAAATACTCCTTAAATCCCCCAAAAATATCCTCCAAAAATCCCCAAATAAATACCAGATAATCCAAAATAAAACCACAAAAAATTTCCCAAAAATCCCAAATCCCAAAACCCTTTAATTCCAACAAAATCCCCCCAAAATCCTAAAAAAATCCTAGGAAAAATCCCCACAAAATCCCAGAAAGTAAAAAAAAATAACCCCAAAAAATCTCCTTAAAAATCCGAATAACCCCCCAAAAAATTAAAAAAAAATTCCCCCCAAATTCCAAAAAATCTCAAAAGAAATCCCCAAAAAATCTCAAAAAAATCTCATAAAATTTTCAAATCCTAAATCCCCCCAAAATTCAAAAAAAATCCCAATAAATTCACCCAAAACCCCCCAAAAAAGTGATTTTCCCCCCAAAAAAACGCAACCCAGACTGGAATAATATTTTCTTTATTTATACCATCCAAGAATTCCAAAGGATTTTTTTTCTCTTTTTTTCCACTTTTTTTTTTTATTTTTTTCTTTTTTTTTTCTAGGGAAAAAAAATCCCAAACTACGAAATCCTAAAGGGCTACGAGGGAATGGGAAAGAGGAGAAGGAAAAATGGGAAAAAATTGGCAAAAACCCCCAAAAAGCAAAAAAAATTAAAAACAAACCAAAAAATTCAGGAAAAAAGAAAAAAAAAAAGGAATAAAATAAAAAATTTCATCATAAAAAAAAATTCCCAAACTCCTTTTTTATTTAATTGAATTTTTTTATTCCTGGAGATGGTGGAATTTTCCCAGAAAATAAATTAATTTTCCRAGAAATSAAATGAATTTGGATTTTCTCTGGAAAAAAGGGGGGAAAAAAATTCAATTTTAGGGGGAAAAAATTTTAATTTTTAGGGGGAAAAATTAAATTTTTCGGGGAAAATAAATCAATTTTTAGGGGTAATAAAAGGGAACGTCACCTCGCAGACCGAGCGGGACTGAGGAAATAAAAACCCAGCTCAGGGGAAAAAAAAAAAAACAAACCCTCGGCTGGGGATTTTTTATTTTAAATTTAAAAATGAGTTGAAAAACCTGAAAATCAAAAGTCATACGAGGTTACAACCCTTCAACACACACACAGCTCCTTCAGGTTACACACAAACCCACACTCGCTCACATCTCAACCCCTTTTCACTGACTGGACCTTCGCAGCATTTTTTAAATTTTTTAAGTTAATTTTTAAAATTAATTAATAATTTTTAAATTAATTTTTTCAATTAAATTGCTGTGCTATAATATAGCAATGCTTAGTGCCAGCAAGAACAGGTTTTAAGCAGGTAATAAGCAGAAATATCAGAGTAATGCTATGAAACACAAGTAATAAATGGGATTATGAAAGTTTTTTTGGGTGAACAGAGAGGGAATTGTGGGAATTGATAAAATCAGAGAGTTTTAGGAAAATTGCAAAAGGCAGGCCTCAGATGCAGCAGAATTTTCAGTGGAGCTAAAAGCGACAGTCGTGAGATATGTAAGCAGAAAAATTATTTATGAAAAATTATTTTGTTATTATTTATTGGGGGGGTGTTTTTTTTTTTTTTTTTTTGGGGATTTTGGGGGTCCTGGGAGGTAATTGGGGGAATTTTCGGGGGTCCTGGAGGAACTGGGTGGATTTAGGGGGGTCCTGGGGTTGGAAGATTTTTTGGGGAGGTCCTTGGAGGGATTTGGGGGAAATTTTTGGGGGTCCTGGGGGGAACTGGGGGGTGGATTGGGAGGGGTTTGGGGGGATTTTTTTGGGTGGTTGGTGATCTCGTTGCATGCTCGAGAAGCATGGGCCTTGGGAGGGATTTGGGGGTCCCTGGGGTGGAGTATAGAATTTGGGGCGGGGGGTTTGTGGGGGGGGGGTCCTTGGTGGATTTTTTGGGGGAGGTTTCCTTCCCTGGGGGGTTTTTTGTGGGATTTTGGAAGGGTGCCTGGGGTGGATTATTGTGGGGGGGTTTTTGGGGGGTTTTTTGGGGGGTCCTGGGAGGGATTTTGGGGGGGATTCCCAGGGGGGAAAA
Source organism: Sporophila hypoxantha (assembly GCA_002167245.1). Classification (NCBI taxonomy): domain Eukaryota; kingdom Metazoa; phylum Chordata; class Aves; order Passeriformes; family Thraupidae; genus Sporophila; species Sporophila hypoxantha. The sequence goes on from NDFG01000137.1 coordinate 4,859, forward strand.
ACGATGGGGTAGACCTGGGGGGGGTTTGGGGGGCGGCATTTCCCTTCTGTTGCAATCTGGGATTTTGGGAGGGGCACACAGGGGGGTTTTGGAGGTGGTTTGGGAGGGTCCTGGGGGGTTTCCTGGGGGGAATTTGGGGGGGTCCTGGGAGGGGAAACTGGGGTGGGATTAGGGGGGGTCCCTCTGGGTGGATTTTTTTGGGGGGTCCCCTCCCTGGCGCTGGGGGTTTTTGTGGGGGACTTTTGTAGGGTCCTGGGTGGATTGGGGGTTTTTTGGGGGGTTTTTTGGGGGGTCCTGGGAGGGATTTGGGGGTCCTGGGGGAACTTGGGGTGGAGATGGGGGGGGAGTTTGGCGGGCGGCGACCGGGGATGCATGCAAATGGCCGGCCATTTTCCTCTGTCACTGGGCATTTTGGGGGGCACCGAAGACACTGCAGGGGGGTTATTGGGGGTGGTTTTTGTCCTTCGAGGTTGGGGTCCTTGGGAAGCTTTTGGGGGAATTTGGGGTGTGTGTTATAGGAGGGATAACTGGGGGTTGGACTGGGGGGTTTGGTGGGGGGGATTTTTGGGGGTCCTGGGAGGGGCAGCGAAAACCGAGAAATACTCATTATTACAAGCAAAGAACCTGGGAACGAGTTAGGAAAGAGAAAAGAGAATTTGATGGGGGTTGAGGTCTGGAGGGAACTGGGGTGGATTGGGGGGGTTTGGGGGCGGGATTTCCGTCTGTCACATTCGTATTGTTGTGGGGATTTTGGGCGTAGGTGTAGGGGCTGGCAATACCCAGCAGGGGTTTGGGGGGTCTGGGGGGTCCCTGCTGGGGGGTTTTTTGGGGGAGGTCACTGGGAGGGGAATTGGGGTGGATTGGGGGGTTTTGGGGGGGATTTTTTTTGGGGATCCTGGGGAGGCTTTTTGGGGGAAAATTTGGGGGGTCCTGGAGGGAACTGGAGTGGAATTGGGGGGGTTTTTTTTTTGGGGGCGGCCTTTCCCCTCTGTTCACTGGGATTTGGTGGTGCACACCAGGGGGTTTGGGTGGTCCTGGGGGCCCTGGGGGATTTTTTGTTTTTGGGTGGAATCTGGGGGGTCGGGTCCGCTGGAGGGACCAACTGGGGGTGGATTGGGGTTTTGAGCGGGATTTTGGGGGGTTTTGGGGGAGGCATTTGGAGAGGGGGTCTGGGCCTGGGGCGTTTGGAGGGGGCAGCTTCAGGATGTCTGCGGGGGGGGTTCGTTGATGACTGGGGGGGGGGATTTGGTTTGGGAGTTTTCAGAAGGGTGTTTGGGAGGGGCATTTTGGGGGGGAGTCTTGGTTGCAAGATTTTTAGTTGGGGGGGATGGAATCCTGGGATCCTGTGGGGGGGTGTCTGGGGGTATTTTTTGGGGGTCTGGGGGGGTTTTGGGGGATTCTGAGGGGTTCAGGGTGATCCTGAGGGGATCCTGAGGGGGATTCTGAGGGGTCTCAGGGGAATCCTGAAGGGGATCCTGAGGGGAACTTGAGGGGATCCTGAGGGGATTCTGAGAGGGATTCTGAGGGGATCCTGAGGGGTCTCAGGGGGATCCTGAAAGGGATCCTGAGGGGATTCTGAGGGGGATTTTGAGGGGGATTCTGAGGGGTCTCAGGGGAATCCTGAAGGGGACCCTAAGGCGGATTTCGGGGGGATCCAAGGGGGACTCTCAAGGGGTCTCAGGGGGATCCTGAGGGGATCCTGAGGGGATTCTGAGGGGTCTCAAGGGGATTCTGAGGGGTCTCAAGGGGATTCTGAGGGGATCCTGAGGGAATCATGAGAGGGATTCTGAGGGGATTCTGAGGGGTCTCAGGGGAATCCTGAAGGGGATCCTGAGGGGAACTTGAGGGGATCCTGAGGGGATTCTGAGGGGGATCCTGAGGGGGATTCTGAGGGGATCCTGAGGGAAATCCAAGGGGGTTCAGGGCGATCCTGAGGGGGATTCTGAGGGGATCCTGAGGGGGATTCTGAGGGAAATCCAAGGGGGTTCAGGGCGATCCTGAGGGGATCATGAAAGGGATCCTGAGGGGGATTCTGAGGGGTCTCAGGGGGATCCTGGGGGGGATCCTGAGGGGATTCTGAGGGGGATCCTGAGGGGTCTCAAGGGGATTCTGAGGGGGATTCTGAGGGGATTCTGAGAGGGATTCTGAGGGGTCTCAGGGCGATCCTGAGGGGGTCCTGAGGGAAATCCAAGGGGGTTCAGGGCGATCCTGAGAGGGATCCTGAGGGGATCCTGAGGGGATCCTGAGGGGGATTCTGAGGGGATCATGAGAGGAATCCTGAGGGGGATTCTGAGGGGAATCCTGAGGGGATTCTGAGGGGGATCCTGAGGGGATTCTGAGGGGATCATGAGAGGAATCCTGAGGGGGATTCTGAGGGGGATCCTGAGGGGTCTCAGGGGGATCCTGAGGGGATTCTGAGGGGATCCTGAGGGGATCCTGAGGGGGATTCTGAGGGAAATCCAAGGGGGTTCAGGGCGATCCTGAGGGGATCATGAAAGGGATCCTGAGGGGGATCCTGAGGGGATCCTGAGGGGATTCTGAGAGGGATCCTGAGGGGTCTCAAGGGGATTCTGAGGGGGATCCTGAGGGGATCCTGAGGGAAATCCTGAGGGGATCCGAGGGAAATCCTGAGGGGATCCTGAGGGGGATCCTGAGGGGATCCTGAGGGGGATTCTGAGGGGATCATGAGGGGATTCTGAGGGGGATCCTGAGGGAAATCCAAGGGGGTTCAGGGCGATCCTGAGAGGGATCCTGAGGGGATCCTGAGAGGGATTCTGAGGGGTCTCAGGGGAATCCTGAGGGGATTCTGAGGGAAATCCAAGGGGGTTCAGGGCGATCCTGAGGGGATCATGAGGGGATCCTGAGGGGGATCCTGAGGGGGATTCTGAGGGGTCTCAAGGGGATTCTGAGAGGTCTCAGGGGAATCCTGAAGGGGATCCTGAGGGGATTCTGAAGGGGATCCTGAGGGGATTCTGAGTGGATCATGAGAGGGATCCTGAGGGGGATCCTGAGGCGGATTTCGGGGGGATCCAAGGGGGGCTCTCGAGGGGTCTCAGGGGGATCCTGAGGGGATTCTGAGGGGTCTCAAGGGGATTCTGAGGGGTCTCAGGGGGATCCTGAGGGGAACTTGAGGGGATCCTGAGGGGATCCTGAGGGGTCTCAGGGGGATCCTGAGGAGGATCCTGAGGGGGATCCTGAGGGGGATTCTGAGGGGATTCTGAGGGGTCTCAGGACGATCCTGAGGAGGATCCTGAGGGGATTCTGAGGGGTCTCAGGACGATCCTGAGGAGGATCCTGAGGGGGATTCTGAGGGGGATTCTGAGGCGTCTCAGGGGAATCCTGAAGGGGATCCTGAGGGGATTCTGAGGGGATCATGAGAGGGATTCTGAGGGGGATCCTGAGGGGGTTCAGGGCGATCCTGAGGGGATCCTGAGGCGTATTTCGGGGGGATCCAAGGGGGGATCTCGAGGGGTCTCGGGGGGACCAAACCGGGGATCAGAATTGGGTTGGGGGTCACTCACCGGCCTCTCCCGCCGCCTCCACCACGAGGGTCTCGCCGGGAGGCTCCTGAGGGGGAGGGGCAGAGCGCTCCGTGAGGGGAGCGCCCCTCCCTCCAGCGGATCCCGCCCTTCCCCCCGCTCACAAACACCCCCTCGGTTCTCCAAAAGCCCTAAAAACATCACAAAAAAAACCAAAATCGCCTCAAAATGCCCCAAAAAGCGGCCCCGGCGCCGCCTCCCCTCAGACCTCGGCGCTTCCCGCCGCCTCCATCGCCGCCGAGCGCGCCGCGCGCGGTGACGTCAGCACGCAGCGCGAAGGGGGCGTGATTATGCCTTATATGGACAAAGCCACGCCCACAGCCCGAGCTTTGTCTAGCCGGGTTGGCTCCGCCCATTGAGGAGGCCACGCCTACTCAGTTGGTAAAACCACGCCCATTTCTGCTTTAGGCCACGCCCATATCGAATTTTTGGGGGGTCATGGTGGTTCGGGAATTAATTAATAAATCACCCCAAATTAATAAATCACTAGAAATGAATAAATCACCAAAACAAATCTTCCTAAAAATTGAATAAGTAAGAATAAAATACCCAAAAAAATTCATAAAATCCCCCCAAAAAGGAATAAAACCCTCAAAAGTAAACAAATCCCCCAAAATAATAAATGATAAAAATTGAATAAATCCCCAAAAAATGAAAAATAAAAAAAAATTGAATAAATCCCCCAAAAAAGTAATAAATCCCCCAAAAATGAGCTAATCTCCCAAAATTATTAAATCCCTAAAAATTAATTAATAAATCCACAATAGTTAATAAATCCCTAAAAACGAATCCCCAAAAATTAATAAATTCCCAATGATAAATCCATAAAAATAATAAATATTAAAATAATAGACATTAAAATAATAAATTTAAAAAAATTGAATACATCTCCAAAATAAATAAATAAATTCTAAAAAAAAATTAAATCCCAAATAAATTAATAAACCCCCAAAATTAAATTAATAAATCACCCAAACACAATAAACCCTAAAAATAAATAAATCCCCAAAAATAAAATAATAAATTCCCCAAATAAAGCCATAAATTTCCCCTGAAAAAAAAAATTAAAAATCCATTTTACATTTTTCTTTAAAATCCGTTTATTACAAAAAAGAAACTTTAAAAAAAATCCGGAGGGGAGGAGGGTCCAACGCCCCTCCCCCACCCCAAAAAGAGTCTCAAACCCCCCCAAAAAAAGGGACCCCCAAATTTCTCCTTTCTACACCCTAAAATCCCCCCAAAAAATCCTAAAATTTTTGGGGGTCCCCTCCCCCCCCCAGTCCAAAATCCTTTCCCCCCTCCCCCACCCCAAATTTCCCCTCCCCCACCCCTCACTACAACCTAAGGGGGCCCCCCCAAAAATCCTAAAATCTACAAAACCCCCCCAAAAAAATCAGGGGGACCCCCCAAAAAATCAGGGGAACCCCAAAAATCAGAAGAGACCCCCCAAAAATCAGGAAAACCCCAAAAATCAGGGCGACCCCAAAAAATCCCCCAAATTTTTCCACCGAGGCCTTGGGACCCCCAAATTTATCCTGAGGGACCAAATTTGGGGGGAACCCCCCAAAAATTTAGAATTTTTTCGCCTTTTTTTTGCCCAAAATCCCCAAATTTTGGTTGCTTTGGGGTTTTTTGAGCTGGATTTGAAATGGGGACCCCAAAATTTGTCACCCAGGGGTCGTTCCCCATCATTTTGGGGTCGTTTCTCATAATTTTGGGGTAATTTCACGTAGTTTTGGGGTCGGTCCTCATTTTGGGGTCATTTCTCATAATTTTGGGGACACTCCCCATCATTTTGGGGTCATTTCTCATCATTTTGGGGTCATTCCTCATTTTCGGGTCATTTCTCATAATTTTGGGGTCGTTCCTCATGTTGGGGTCACTCCCCACCATTTTGGGGTGGTTCCCCACCGTTTTGGGGTCGTTTCTCATCATTTTGGGGTCATTCTGACCACTTTGGCCATCACCCCAGTGGTCACTCCCTCGATGTCCAGCAGGGTCCAGATGTCCAGTGGTCACTCCCCGCCACTTTGGGGTCACTTCCCACCATTTTGGGGTCGTTCTGACCACTTTGGGGTCACTTTGTGCCACTTTGAGGGTCACTCTGGTGGTCACTCCCTTGATGTCCAGCAGGGATCAGATGTCCAGCGGTCACTCCCCGCCACTTTGGGGTCACTTGGTGTCACTTTGGGGTCATTTCCCACCATTTTGGGGTCATTCTGACCACTTTGGGGGTCACTCTGGTGGTCACTCCCTCAATGTCCAGCAGGGTCCAGATGTCCAGTGGTCACTCCCCGCCACTTTGGGGTCATTTGGTGTCACTTTGGGGTCATTTCCCACCATTTTGGGGTCATTCTGACCACTTTGGGGTCACTTCATGGTCACTTTGGCCATCACCCCAGTGGTCACTCCCCCGATGTCCAGCAGGGTCCAGATGTCCAGTGGTCACTCCCCTGCCACTTTGGGGTCATTTGGTGTCACTTTGGGGTCATTTCCCACCATTTTGGGGTCGTTCTGGCCACTTTGGGGTCACTTCATGGTCACTTTGGCCACCACCCCAGTGGTCACTCCCTCGATGTCCTGCAGGGTCCAGTGGTCACTCCCCGCCACTTTGGGGTCACTTGGTGTCACTCTGGGGTCACCCCAGTGGTCACTCCCTTGATGTCCAGCAGGGTCCAGATGTCCAGCGGTCACTCCCCACCACTCTGGGGTCACTTTGGGGTCATTTCCCACCATTTTGGGGTCGTTCTGGCCACTTTGGGGTCACTTTATGGTCACTTTGGCCATCACCCCAATGGTCACCCCCTCAATGTCCAGCAGGAGTGACCAGGGGTCACTTTGGGGTCATTTCTGACCACTTTGGGGTCTCCTTGCCATCACCCCAGTGGTCACTCCCTCGATGTCCAGCAGGGTCCAGATGTCCAGTGGTCACTCCCCACCACTTTGGGGTCGTTTCCCACCATTTTGGGGTCATTCTGACCACTTTGGGGTCACTTGGTGTCACTCTGGGGTCACTCCCCACCATTTTGGGGTCACTTTGTGCCACTTTGAGGGTCACTCTGGTGGTCACTCCCTCGATGTCCAGCAGGGATCAGATGTCCAGTGGTCACTCCCCACCACTTTGGGGTCACTTTGGCCTCCTTGCCATCACCCCAGTGGTCACTCCCTTGATGTCCAGCAGGGTCCAGATGTCCAGCGGTCACTCCCCACCACTCTGGGGTCACTTTGGGGTCACTTCCCACCATTTTGGGGTCGTTCTGACCACTTTGGGGTCACTTCATGGTCACTTTGGCCACCACCCCAGCGGTCACTCCCTCCATGTCCAGCAGGGTCCAGATGTCCAGCGGTCACTCCCCACCACTCTGGGGTCACTTTGGGGTCATTTCCCACCATTTTGGGGTCGTTCTGACCACTTTGGCCATCACCCCAGTGGTCACTCCCTCCATGTCCAGCAGGGTCCAGATGTCCAGCGGTCACTCCCCACCACTTTGGGCTCACTTTGGGGTCATTTCCCACCATTTTGGGGTCGTTCTGACCACTTTGGGGTCACTTTGTGCCACTTGGGGGTCACTCTGGTGGTCACTCCCTCGATGTCCAGCAGGGTCCAGATGTCCAGCGGTCACTCCCCACCACTTTGGGGTCACTTTGGGGTTGTTTCTGACCACTTTGGGGTCTCCTTGCCATCACCCCAGCGGTCACCCCCTCAATGTCCAGCAGGAGTGACCAGGGGTCACTTTGGGGTAATTTCTGACCACTTTGGGCTCGCTGCCATCACCCCAGTGGTCACTCCCTTGATGTCCAGCAGGGTCCAGGTGTCCAGTGGTCACTCCCTGCCACTTTGGGGTCATTTCCCACCATTTTGGAGTCGTTCTGACCACGTTGGGGTCACTTCATGGTCACTTTGGGGGTCACTCCCTCAGTGTCCAGCAGGGATTCAGTGTCCAGTGGTCACTCCCCACCACTTTGGGGTCACTTGGTGTCACTCTGGGGTCACCCCAGTGGTCACTCCCTCAGTGTCCAGCAGGGTCCAGATGTCCAGCGGTCACTCCCCACCACTTTGGGGTCACTCCCCGCCACTCTGGGGTCACTTTGGGGTCATTTCCCACCATTTTGGGGTCTCCTTGCTATCACCCCAATGGTCACCCCCTCAATGTCCAGCAGGAGTGACCAGGGGTCACTTTGGGGTCATTTCTGACCACTTTGGGCTTGCTGCCATCACCCCAGTGGTCACTCCCTCAGTGTCCAGCACGGTCCAGATGTCCAGTGGTCACTCCCCGCCACTTTGGGGTCACTTCCCACCATTTTGGGGTCGTTCTGACCACGTTGGGGTCACTTCATGGTCACTTTGGCCATCACCCCAGTGGTCACTCCCTCGATGTCCAGCAGGGTCCAGATGTCCAGCGGTCACTCCCCACCACTCTGGGGTTACTTCCCACCATTTTGGGGTCGTTCTGACCACTTTGGGGTCACTTTGTGCCACTCTGGGGGTCACTCTGGTGGTCACTCCCTTGATGTCCAGCAGGGTCCAGATGTCCAGTGGTCACTCCCTGCCACTTTGGGGTCACTTTGGCCTCCTTGCCATCACCCCAGTGGTCACTCCCTCCATGTCCAGCAGCGTCCAGATGTCCAGCAGTCACTCCCCACCATTTTGGGGATCACTTTGAGCCACTTTGGGGGTCATTTCGTGGTCACTCTGGTGGTCACTTCACCACCACCCCAGCGGTCACCAGCAGTCACTCCCCACCATTTTGGGGGTCACTTTGTGCCACTCTGGGGTCAGTTTGAGCCACTTTGGGGGTCACTTCATGGTCACTCTGATGGTCACTTCACCACCACCCCAGCGGCCACCAGTGGTCACTCCCCACCATTTTGGGGCCCATCCCCACCATTTTGGGGGTCACTTTGAGCCACTTTGGGGGTCACTTTGAGCCACTTTGGGGGTCACTTTGTGCCACTCTGGGGGTCACTTTGAGCCACTTTAGGGGTCACTTCATGGTCACTCTGGTGGTCACTTCACCACCACCCCAGCGGCCACCAGTGGTCACTCCCCACCATTTTGGGGCCCATCCCCACCATTTTGGGGATCACTTTGAGCCACTTTGGGGGTCATTTCATGGTCACTCTGGTGGTCACTTCATGGTCACTTCACCACCACCCCAGCGGTCACCCCCTCAATGTCCAGTGGTCACTCCCCACCATTTTGGGGCCCATCCCCACCATTTTTGGGGTCACTTTGAGCCCCTTTGGGGGTCATTTCATGGTCACTCTGGTGATCACTTCACCACTACCCCAGCGGTCACCAGTGGTCACTCCCCACCANTCACCACTACCCCAGCGGTCACCAGTGGTCACTCCCCACCATTTTGGGGGGTCACTTTGAGCCCCTTTGGGGGTCATTTCATGGTCACTCTGGTGGTCACTTCACCACCACCCCAGCGGCCACCAGCGGTCACTCCCCACCATTTTGGGGCCCATCCCCACCATTTTGGGGCCCATCCCCACCATTTTGGGGATCACTTTGAGCCACTCTGGGGTCACTTTGTGCCACTTTAGGGGTCATTTCATGGTCACTCTGGGGTCACTTTGAGCCACTTTGGGGTCACTTTGTGCCACTTTGGGGGTCACTTCACGGTCATTCTGGTGGTCACTTCATGGTCACTTCACCACCACCCCAGTGGTCACCCCCTCAATGTCCAGCGGTCACTCCCCACCATTTTGGGGGTCACTTTGTGCCACTTTGGGGCCACTTTGAGCCACTTTGGGGGTCACTTCATGGTCACTCTGGTGGTCACTTCACCACCACCCCAGCGGTCACCAGCGGTCACTCCCCACCATTTTGGGGGTCACTTTGAGCCACTTTGGGGGTCACTTTGTGCCACTTTGGGGGTCACTCCCCACCACTTTGGGGGTCATTTCATGGTCACTCTGGTGGTCACTTCATGGTCACTTCACCACCACCCCAGCGGTCACCAGCGGTCACTCCCCACCATTTTGGGGGTCACTTTGAGGTCACTTTGTGCCACTTTGGGGGTCACTTGGTGTCACTCTGGTGGTCACTTCATGGTCACTTCTCCACCACCCCAGTGGTCACCCCCTCAGTGTCCAGTGGTCACTCCCCACCATTTTGGGGCCCATCCCCACCATTTTGGGGGTCACTTTGAGCCACTTTGGGGGTCACTCCATGGTCACTCCCCACCACTTTGAGGGTCACTTTGAGCCACTCTGGGGCCACTTTGAGCCACTTTAGGGGTCATTTCATGGTCACTCTGGTGGTCACTTCACCACCACCCCAGCGGTCACCAGCGGTCACTCCCCACCATTTTGGGCGTCACTTTGTGCCACTTTGGGGGTCACTTCATGGTCACTTTGCCACCACCCCAGTGGTCATCCCCTCAATGTCCAGCGGTCACTCCCCACCATTTTGGGGCCCATCCCCACCATTCTGGGGGTCACTTTGTGCCACTCTGGGGGTCACTCCACGGTCACTCCGGTGGTCACTTCGCGGTCACCTCACCCTCCACACGCCCCCCCCTTCACTGCCCACCTGCCCCCTCCCCCACCCCCGGGAGAGAACCCAGCACCCCCCTCGCCGCCCACCCCACCACCCTCCCCCCCCCCCAAAACGCACGGCCCGGGCCCTCCCCCCACCCCAACATCAACGCATCACCACGCCGCCCTCGGCGCCGCCGGCTTCCAGAACGTTCTGCGCCGTGGTCTTGCCGTGCTGCTCCTTCAGGTGCCGCCGGATGGCCGGCTTGTGGGCGAACCTGACGTCGCAGTAGGAGCAGCGGTAGGGCCGGGCGCCGCTGTGCAGGTTCAGGTGGTCGTGCAGCGTGGATTTCTGCGTGAAGCTCTTGCCGCACACGCCGCAGCCGTGCGACTTCACGCCGCGGTGCACGTTCATGTGCCGGTTCAGGTTGCTGCTGTGGTTGAACTGCTTGCCGCAGCGCGGGCACATGAACACAAAGTGCTGGGCCCTCATGTGGAACACCAGCTTCTCCACGCCCTGGAAGCTCTCCCCGCACTTCCCGCAGCGGGATGACGACGATGACGACGATGATGATGATGATGGAGTGGGTGTTGTGGTGGTTGAGGCACCCACAGCTCCTTGGTTGCCCGGTGGTTCCTCGCTGGTGGCCACGGCGGTGTTGCCACCACCACCACCACCACCACCACCACCGGGGAAGATGACCAAACCTTCACCCTCAGCATCCTCGGCCAGGCTGTAACACGCCTTGACCACTCCCAGCTGCGCCGTGGCGTTGTCCGGCGCGGCGGCCACCACCGCGGTCACTCCCGCCGCACCTTGTGCCACCACCTCGCTGGTGGCCACCGCCGGCCACCTCCGTCCCCGGCGCCGCGTGGCCGGCTCCACCTTGACGATGCAAACGTCCGTGGTGTCCTCTTCGTCCTCGTCTTCCTCGTCCTCCTCGTTTTTTGGCGGRTGCACCGGGGCCGTGGGGGACGGCTGGATGAACCTGGCCAGAGCTCCCCTGCACCTCTCCACCACGTGCTCCATCTGCAGGTAGCTGGCMGCCGTCAGGTAATTCACCTGTGGGACGTCAAAACCCGGCTGAGTGATCGCGGTTCTTTCATCCAGGTGTGCCAATCACCMCTCCCTTCCCCTCTTTGCTSTCCMGTTTAGCGCTGTCCGTCTGTCCTGGTGTCCCAAAAAGGGATTGGTGAAGTTCTAAAGATGATTTTCAACCTAAAGGGGACACTGGGCCATCCAGGTGTCATTACCTGGCTGTGGGGTGAAACACTGCACAACAACCAGTTAAAAGTGTCTGTGGGGTGAAACACCACACATCTCACAGCCAAAAGTGTCTGTGGGGTGAAACACCACACATTGAACCAGCCAAAAGTGTCTGTGGGGTGAAACACCAACATCCCACAGCCAAAAGTGTCTGTGGGGTGAAACACTGCACACCAGCCAGCCAAAAGTGTCTGTGGGGTGAAACACCACACACCAGCCGGCAAAAGTGTCTGTGGGGTGAAACACCACACACCAGCCAGCCAAAAGTGTCTGTGGGGTGAAACACCACAACCCAGCCAGCCAAAAGTGTCTGTGGGGTGAAACACCACACACCAGCCAGCCAAAAGTGTCTGTGGGGTGAAACACCACACACCAACAGCCAAAAGTGTCTGTGGGGTGAAACACCACACACCCACAGCCAAAAAGTGTCTGTGGGTGAAATACCAATATTCAACGAGCCAAAAGTGTCTGTGGGGTGAAACACCATACACCCACAGCAAAAGTGTCTGTGGGGAGAAAACACCACACACCCAGTGGCCAAAAGTGTCTGTGGGGTGAAACACCACACACCCAGCCAGCCAAAAGTGTCTGTGGGTGAAATACCAATATTCAACGAGCCAAAAGTGTCTGTGGGGTGAAACACCACACATCCCACAGCCAAAAGTGTCAGTGGGGTGAAACACCATACACCTACAGCCAAAAGTGTCTGTGGGTGAAACACCACACATCCAGCCAGCCAAAAGTTCTGTGGGTGAAACACCACACATCCCACAGCCAAAAGTGTCTGTGGGGTGAAACACCACACACCCAACCAGCAAAAGTGTCTGTGGGTGGTATTTAATTCAATACTTTGGTATTTAATTCCAATATATTGGTATTTAACTCTAATATTTTGGTATTTAATTCCAATATATTTGATTTAATTCCAATATTTTGAAATTTAATTCAGATATATTGGTATTTAATTCCAATATTTTGGTATTTAATTTCAATATTTTGGTATTTTAATACCAATATATTTGTATTTAATTCCAATATTCTGGTATTTAATTCCAATCTTTTGGTATTAATTCCAATATTTTGGTATTTAATTCCAATATTTTGGTATTCAACTCCAATATTTTGGTATTTAATTCCAAAATCTTGGTATTTAATTCCAATACTGTGGTATTTATTTCCAATATTTTGGTATTCAACTCCAATATTTTGGTATTTATTCCAATATATTGGTATTTAATTCTAATATTCTGGTATTTAATTCCAATATATTGGTATTCAACTCCAACATTTTGGTATTTAATTCTAATATTTTGTATTTAATTCCAATATATTTGTATTTATTCCAATACTTTGGTATTTAATTCCAATATTTGGTATTTAATTCAAATATTTTGCATATTTCCAATATCTTGGTATTTAATTCCAATATATTGCTATTTAATTCCAATATATTGGTATTTAATTCTAATATCTAGGTATTTAACTCCAATATATTGGTATTTAATTCAACATATTTGTATTTAACTCCAATATATGGTATTTAATTCAATATTTTGGTATTTAATTCCAATATTTTGGATTTATTTCCAATATTTTTTATCCAATTCTTGGTATTTAATGTTCCATTATATTGGTATTTAATTCCATTATTTGCTATTTAATTCCAATATATTGGTAATACCTCACAGGTTTTCCCACCGCACCACAACATCTCCCCTTGTTTAAAACGGGGAAGGAGAGGCTGTTAGCACACTTGGGGGAAAAACCATGATAACTGACACAGGTTTTTACGTTGCACCACAACATCTCCCCTTGTTTGGTTTAAAATGGGGAAGGGAGAGTGAGTGGCACACCTGGGGAAAGAAAAACCGCGATAACTGAGACAGGTTTTTACATCCACTGTGACATCTCCCCCTTGTTTGAAAATGGGGAAGCTGTTGGCACACCTGGGGGAAAGAACTGGGATGGACAGGCCGTTCCATCCCACCACAACATCTCCCCTTGTTCTGTCTAAAATGGGGAAGGGAGAGGCTGTTGGCACACCTGGAGGAAAGAACAAGGACAGACAGACACTTCCATCCCACTGCACCATCTCCCCTTGTTTAAAACAGGAAAAGGGACAGGTGATTGGCACACCTGGAGGAAGAACAAGGACAAGACAGACGGTGACACCCCACCACAACATCTCCCCCTTGTTTGAAAATGGGAAGCTGTTGCACACCTGAGGGAAATAATCGGGATGGACAGACCCTTCCATCCCTGTGCAACATCTCCCCTCTGTTAGAAAATGGGAAGGGAGAGGCTGTTGGCACACCTGGGGGAAAGAACCGCGATAACTGAGTGTTGAAGATTGCAATGCAAGATGTTTTCCATTACCATCTGTATGGCAGATTACCTTTGTCAAGTGGGCAGTTTGCCTTTCTGTCTTTGAGTGACCACATTCACACCTCCCTCGGGAGGGGACATTGCTGATAACAGACTATTGACTGTCACAGCATGGCTGATAAGAACTATAACATCCCATTTGTGAGATGCTCCACCCAGAGGGAGGAGCCAAGCATTGCTACCCAGATATACTCTCTGAGATCCTGGAACACCAGTTTGGCTTTTTCTCCAGGGGATTCCCTAGAGAACAGCAGCTGCCTTTTTCTCCACTGGATCTTCAGAGGGAAGACTACATCCTTCTCTACAGATCCTCCTTGCTCCAACAGAACCACACCTGATACTCAGAGGACTGCAGCCACATTTTCAATCGGACTGCCACCAACACCCTGACCCACAGGGTGTCAGGTTGGGTTCTGACTCTGTCAGTGTTGCTCTAGTGGACTGCATTGTTTATTTTATTCTTTTTTTGTTTGGTTGGGTTTTTTTTTCTATTAAAGAACTGTTATTTCCTGCTCCCATATCTTTACCTGAGAGCCCCTTAATTTAAAATTATAGCAATTCGGAGGGGTGGGGAGGTTTAAATTCTCCATTTCAGGGGAGCTCCTGCCTTAGCAGACTCCTGTCTTTCCAAACCGAGACACTGAGACAGGCTTTTACGTTGCACCATAACATCTCCCCCTTGTTTGAAAACAGGAAGGGAGAGGCTGTTGCACACCCCAGGGGAAAGAACCAGGATGGACAGGCCGTTCCATCCCACCGCAACATCTCCCCCTTGTTAGAAAACGGGGAAGGAGAGATTGTTGGCACACCTGGGGAAAGAACCGCGATAACTGAGACAGTTTTTACATCCCAGTGCAACATCTCCCCCTTGTTTGTTTTAAAATGGGAAGGGAGAGGCTGTTGGCACACCTGAGGGCAAGAACGGGATGGACAGGCTGTTCCATCCCACCACAACATCTCCCCTTGTTTTGTTTAAAATGGGGAAGGCTGTTGGCACACCTGACGGAAAGAACCGCGATAACTGAGACGGGTTTTACAGTGCACCACAACATTCCCCTTGTTTTAAAAGGGGAAGGGAGAGGCTGTTGCACACCTGGAGGAAAGAACCGCGATAACTGAGACGGGATTTTACATCCCACCGTGACATTCCCCTTGTCTAAAATGGGGAAGGGAGAGGCTGTTGGCACACCTGGGGGAAAAAACCAGGATGGACAGGCCGATCCATCACACCACAACATTCCCCCTTGTTTGGTTAAAATGGGAAGACTGTTGGCACACCTGAGGACAAGAACTGGGATGGACAGACCGTTCCATCCCACCACCACATCCCCCTTGTTTGAAAATGGGGAAGGGAAAGGTGATTGGCACACCTTGAGGAAAGAACAAGGACAGACAGACACTTCCATCCCACTGCACCATCTCCCCCTTGTTTAAAACAGGAAAGGGAGAGGCTGTTGGCACACCTGGGGAAAAAAAACGGGATGGACAGGATTTTCCATTGCACTGTGACATCTCCCCCTTGTTTGAAAACGGGAAGGGAGAGGCTGTTGGCACACCTGAGGGAAAGAACTGGGATGGACAGGCCATTCCATCCCACCACAACATCTCCCCCTTTTTTAAAATGGGAAGGGAAGGCTGTTGGCACACCTGGGGGAAAGAACCGGGATGGACAGGCCGTTCCATCCCACCGCAACATCTCCCCCTTGTTTTGTTTAAAAGGGAAGGGAGAGGTTGTTGGCACACCTGGGGAAAGAACCCGATAACTAAGACGGGTTTTTTTAAATTCCAGCTGCAAACATCTCCCCCTTGTTTTGAAAATTGGGAATGCTGTTGCACACCTGAGGGAAATAACCAGGATGGACAGGCCGTTCCATCCCACCACAACATCTCCCCCTTGGTTTGAAAATGGGGAAGGAGAGGCTGTTGGCAGCACCCTGGGGGAAAGAACCGCGATAACTGAGACAAGTTTTACATTGCACCACAACATCTTCCCCCTGTTTTGGTTTAAACGGCGAGAAGAGGATGTTGCACACCTGGAGGAAGAAACAAGACAGACAGACACTTGCCATCCACTGCACCATCTCCCCCTTGTTTAAAACAGGAAAGGGAGAACTGTGGCACACCTGCGGGGAGAAAAACCGGTTGGACAGACCATTCCATCCCACCACAAACATCTCCCCCTTGTTTAAACAGGAAAGGGAAAGGCTGTGGCACACCTGAGGGAAAGAACTGTGATTAACTGAGACGGTTTACATTGCACCACAACATCTCCCCTTGTTTTGGTCTAAAAATGGGGAAGGGAGAGGCTGTTGGCACACCTGGGGAAAGAACCAGGATGACAGGCTGTTCCATCCCACCCCAACATCTCCCCTTGTTTTCTCTACAATGGGAAGGGAGAGGCTGTTGGCACACCTGGGGAAGAACCTGATAACTGAGACGGGTTTTTACATCCACCGTGACATCTTTCCCTTGTTTCTGTCTAAAATGGGGAGGGAGAGGTTGTTGGCACACCTGAGGAAAGAAAACCGCGATAACTGAGACAGGTTTTTACATCCCAGGCAACATCTCCGCCCTGATTTGGTTTAAAACAGGAAAGGAGAGGCTGTTTGGCACACCTGGAGGAAGAGAAACTGGGATGGACATGCTGTTCCATCGCACGCACAACATCTCCCCCTTGTTTAAAACAGGGAAGGGAGAGGCTGTTGTCACACCTTGAGGAAAGAAACAAGGACAGACAGACACTCCATCCCACTGCACCATCTCCCCCCTGTTTGAAAACAGGAAAGGCGAGAGTTGTTGCACACTCGGGGGGAAAGAACCAGGAATGGACAGATCCTTTCATGCAGTGCAACATCTCCCCTTGCTTTAAAACAGGAAAGGGACAGTGATCTGGGCACACCTTGAGTAAAGAACAAGGACGACCACACGGTGCCACACCCACCCCGAAAACACCCACCAGGTCCTGCGGCGAACTCCAGGCGCCGTTGGTAGCAGAGAGAGCGCAGTCGGCCCCAGCACGCGGGCGCTGTCGGCCAGCGACACGCGCAGCTCGGCCGCGGGGTTCAGCAGGAATGGCTCCCGCGCAGGAACGGCGAGCAGGCGGCCAGGATGACGCGGTGGCCGCGAAGCGCAGGCTTCCGCGCCCACGAATGTGACGTCGCAGAAGCGCTCTCGGCCGCAGGCCGCTCATGGAGCGCACGGCCGCCGCTCGTGGCCCAGGCAGTTGGAAACGGAGCAGGTCGGCGCCGAGACATGGTAATGGGGGATTGGGAGGGACTGGAGGGACTAGGGAGGACATGGGAAGGACTGGGAGTGGAGTTATGGGGACTGGGAGGGACTGGGATGCACTGGAGTAGACTGATGGGGACTGGTGGGACTGGGAGGGACTAAGAGGGAGTTATGGGGACTGGAGGGGACTGGATGGACTGGAGGAACCTGGGGGGCACTGGGAGGACTGGAACTGGAGTGAGAGTTATGGGGACTGGGTGACTGGGCAGAGAATGGGAGGGACTGGGATGAACTGGGAGTGCACTGGGAACGAGATTAATCGGACTGGGAAAGGATTGGAAGGGACTGGGAACAGAGTTATGGGACTGGAGGGACTGGGAGGACTGGGAGGGATTGGGAGGGCACGGGAGACACTGGGAGGACTGGGGAGGACTGGGAATGGAGTTATGGGGAACTGGGAGGACTCGGGAATGCAGTTATGGGGAACTGGGAAGGGACTGGAGGGACTGAGAGGACTTTGGGAGGGACTGGGAGGTGAGTTTATAGGACTGGGAGGGACTCGGAAGGGACTGGAGTGGCAAGTTATGGGGACTGGAGGACTGGGATGCACATGGAGGGATTGGGAGGCACTGGGAGGGGACTGGGAGGGACTAAGAGGAGAGTATGGGGACTGGAAGGACTGGGATGAACACTGAGAGGGGCACTGGAATGGAGTTATGGGACTGGGAGGGACTGGGATGCACTGAGGAAGGACTGGGAGGACTGTAGGGACTGGGAGTGAGTTATGGGGGACGGGAGGGACTGGGGTAGGGTTATGGAGACGTGAGTTATGGGACTGGGCTGGAGGGAACTGGGAGGGATTGGGATGCACTGGGAATGGATGTTATGGGACTGGGAGGGACTGGGACAGGAGTTATGGCGGACTGGGAGGAGGACTGTAGGGACTGGGAGGGACTGGGAACAGAGTTATGGAGGCTGTGGAGACTGGGATGGCACTGGGAAGGGAGCTAGGAAAGGCACTGGAGGGACTGGAGGGACACTAAGAGGAGAGTTTAGGGACTGAGGACTGGGAGGGACTGGGAGCGGAAACTGGGAGTGGAGTGATATGGGGACTGGGAAGGACTGGAACAGATTATGGACTGGCGAGGCGACTGGATGCACTGGAGGGACTGGGAGGGACCTGGGAGGGACTCTAAGAGGAGTTATGGGGACATGGGAGCGACTGGGAGGGAACTGGGAATGGAGTTATGGACTGGAGGGACTGGGGAACTGGATGCACTAGGAACGGAGTTATGGGGACTGGGAGGGACTGGGATGGAATTGGGAGGGACTGGGAGGAGAGTTATACGTGACTGGGCTGAACTGGGAGGGCACTGGGAGGGTGGATGGGGACAGGAGTTAAATGGGGACTGGGAGGGACTGGGAGTGACTGGGAGCAAAAACAAAGGGGGGAAAGTTCCCAAAAATGGAAAAAAAATCTATTTTTGATGGGGAACATAGCCAGGAATATGGGGATGTGGGATACTGGGATGGACTGGGAGGGACTGGAGGGGTCACTGGGGGTCCACTGAGCTAACTGGGAGCACTGGGAAGGGTGATGGGGTCAACGGGGGGTTACTGGGAGTTACGGGAGTTACTGGAGTTACTGGGAGCACTGCGGAAGGGTGATGGGGTCACTGGGAGTTACTATGCAGTTACTGGGAGCAACTGGGAACGGGGTGATGGGGGTCACTGGAGTTACTGGGAGACTGGAGCACTGGGGGGTGTCACTAGTGGAGCTACTGGGAGTTACTGACGGCACTGGGGCGTGTCACTTGGAGTACTGGAGCACTGAACGGGTGATGGGGAGTCACTGGGCGTTTACGGAGTTACTGGGAGCACCTGGGGGGTCCCTGGAGTTACTGGGAGCACTGGGAAGGGTGATGGGGGTCAGCTGGGGAGTTACTGGGAGTTACTGGGAGCTAACTGGGTTATGGAGTTACTGGGATTACTAGGGAGCACTGGCGGTTGTCACTAGCGGGTTTACTGGAGTTACTGGGATTACTGGGTAGCACTGGCTGGGGGGTGGGGCAGCTCCGGGAGTCAGCGTGCTGCACCGCGACACAGATGGGGGGAGGGGGCGGCCAACACCCGAGTAAGGATTGAGGGGGGGGAGGGGAAAACACGCCTAAGGCCGCGCCGTGAGTGCACCTGCGCGCGCGGCCCCCCGCCTCCCTTCACAAACCCCCCCCCCACCAAAAACCACCGCTTCCCTCTACCCTCCCCCACTCCATCTCTCTCTT
>NDFG01000137.1:37056-59188 GCA_002167245.1 Sporophila hypoxantha
ATGGGGGGGATTGGGAGGGACTGGGAGGGACTGGGAGGGACTGGGAGGGACTGGGAGTGGAGTTATGGGGACTGGGAGGGACTGGGATGCACTGGGAGTAGACTTATGGGGACTGGGTGGGACTGGGAGGGACTAAGAGGGGAGTTATGGGGACTGGGAGGGACTGGGATGGACTGGGAGGGACTGGGGGGCACTGGGAGGGACTGGGAGGGACTGGGAGTGGAGTTATGGGGACTGGGAGTGACTGGGAGGAACTGGGAGGGACTGGGATGAACTGGGAGGGCACTGGGAACGGAGTTATCGGGACTGGGAAGGATTGGGAGGGACTGGGAACAGAGTTATGGGGACTGGGAGGGACTGGGAGGGACTGGGAGGGATTGGGAGGGCACTGGGAGGACACTGGGAGGGACTGGGAGGGACTGGGAATGGAGTTATGGGGACTGGGAGGGACTGGGAATGCAGTTATGGGGACTGGGAGGGACTGGGAGGGACTGAGAAGGACTGGGAGGGACTGGGAGGTGAGTTATAGGGACTGGGAGGGACTGGGAGGGACTGGGAGTGGAGTTATGGGGACTGGGAGGGACTGGGATGCACTGGGAGGGATTGGGAGGGCACTGGGAGGGACTGGGAGGGACTAAGAGGAGAGTTATGGGGACTGGAAGGGACTGGGATGAACTGGGAGGGCACTGGGAATGGAGTTATGGGGACTGGGAGGGACTGGGATGCACTGAGAAGGACTGGGAGGGACTGGTAGGGACTGGGAGTGGAGTTATGGGGACTGGGAGGGACTGGGAGGGACTGGGAGTGGAGTTATGGGGACTGGGAGGGACTGGGAGGGACTGGGAGGGATTGGGATGCACTGGGAATGGAGTTATGGGGACTGGGAGGGACTGGGACAGGAGTTATGGGGACTGGGAGGGAACTGGTAGGGACTGGGAGGGACTGGGAACAGAGTTATGGAGGCTGGGAGGGACTGGGATGCACTGGGAGGGACTGGGAGGGCACTGGGAGGGACTGGGAGGGACTAAGAGGAGAGTTATGGGGACTGGGAGGGACTGGGAGGGACTGGGAGGGACTGGGAGTGGAGTTATGGGGACTGGGAAGGACTGGGAACAGAGTTATGGGGACTGGGAGGGACTGGGATGCACTGGGAGGGACTGGGAGGGACTGGGAGGGACTAAGAGGAGAGTTATGGGGACTGGGAGGGACTGGGAGGGAACTGGGAATGGAGTTATGGGGACTGGGAGGGACTGGGAGGGAACTGGGATGCACTAGGAACGGAGTTATGGGGACTGGGAGGGACTGGGAGTGGATTGGGAGGGACTGGGAGGAGAGTTATAGGGACTGGGTGAGACTGGGAGGCACTGGGAGGGGATTGGGACAGGAGTTATGGGGACTGGGAGGGACTGGGAGGGACTGGGAGCAAAAACAAAGGGGGGAAAGTTCCCCAAAAATGGAAAAAAATCTGATTTTTGGAGGGGAAATAACCAGGAAATGGGGATGTGGGGATACTGGGATGGACTGGGAGGGACTGGGAGGGTCACTGGGGGTCACTGGGAGCTACTGGGAGCACTGGGAAGGGGTGATGGGGGTCACTGGGGGTTACTGGGAGTTACTGGGAGTTACTGGGAGTTACTGGGAGCACTGGGAAGGGGTGATGGGGGTCACTGGGAGTTACTGGGAGTTACTGGGAGCACTGGGAACGGGTGATGGGGGTCACTGGGAGTTACTGGGAGTTACTGGGAGCACTGGGGGTGTCACTGGGAGCTACTGGGAGTTACTGGGAGCACTGGGGGTGTCACTGGGAGTTCTAATAAGTTGGGGAGCAACTGAAGGGTGCATGGAGTCGTTCACTGGAGGTCACTGGAGTTACTGGGAGCACCTGGGGCGCGATGTCATCTCACTGGAGTTACTCGGGAGCAACTGGGAAGGGGTGATGGGGTCACGCGGGAAGTTACTGGAAGTTTACACTGTGGACTCCTGGGAGTACTGGGATTCTGCGAGTATACTGGGCGAGCACCTGGGGTGTCACTTGGGGTACTGGGAGTTACCCTTTCCTGGGAGTTACACTAATGGGTACACTGGCTGGGGGGGTGGGCAGAGGCCTCCGTAGTCACTGTCGGCTGCAACACTGCGACACAGATGGGGGGAGGGGCGCCAACACACCAGAGTGAGGATTGAGGGGCCGCCAGGGCCCAAAACAATGTTACGAGGTCAGACTTGGGAAAACATAATAGGGCTGGTCCTTTTCAGGCACCGGCTGATGGTTGAGGCCCCGCCCGGCACCAGCGCGCAGGGAAAAAAGTGGCTGAGGCAAACCTAGAACGGTTCCTACCACCCACGGCGTCGCAACGAGCTTCCGGGGACTCACCGAACCTTCCCGTCCTATATTTCCCCCCCATTACTCCTTTCAGCCCTCTCCCCGCCCCTCCCGTTTCCCTTTCGCTAACTTATCCGCTTTTCTCTGTCGTTTTCGTTAGTCTTTTTGTCCTCCTGCCAGATGTTCTCCGATTGTCATGGGTGCTTCTCCTCTCTACGAGTACTTTCTTTCCCTACACTCAGAGCTGCTATTCCTCCCATTTCTGGTTCCCCGGCTGCGGCTGAACCGTGCGCGGTCCCTCGTTTTGACAATACCTTCTGAAGTTGTACTCTTTTCTCCTTGGGACTGTCACACCTTCGCCCCTGTCTGTTTGTTTCCCACCGTCTTGTCGTCTGTCTTTCTGCGTTTCCGGTTTGTATGCTTCGCCTTTGGATGTTTGCTTTTGCTCTTCTTGTTCTGCTGCCGGTCGGGTTTTTTCTTGTCCTTGCGTGTCACCGTGTGCGGGGCGCCTGCGTGTTCGCCTGCGTGTGTGGTCGACTTTATGCCCACCTCGCTTGCCTACGATGCGCGCACGTATCTGGTGCTATTGGCCTGGTTTGGTGCCTGCAGGGTCGGCGCGCTTTCTCTTGATTTGCTGATCGCTGCAGGGTTTTTGTCACCTTTCGCTTCCTTCTTTCACACGTCTGGCTGCTAAGCCCCTTCTACCCTGATCCTTCGCGTCCTTTTCCGTACTCTTGCTTTCTGCCTCGCCGCCTGCTCCTGCCGCCGGCTGGCTACTTCTCGGTTTTACCAGGCTAGTCGGCATCCGCTCACGACCTAAGTAGGATCCCCGTCTTCACTGTCGATCACTGCCGCCTCTTCAATTTGGGCTGCTCTCGCCCGCGTTCTCCGGCCAGGCAGCGGCTTCCCTCGTGCGTACTCAGCGCTCGGGCCTGTTATGTCGACAGCCCCTGCTCGCTCATACCCGGCATAGCGCGCTGTCCATGCTATCGTCTGACTCGGCCTTAGGAGCGGCCCCACCCGCAGCATGGACAGACAGCCGCCTTTGGTAATATTTGATAATTGGTCACGAGAATACAGACGGTTGTTTGTCGCTGCCTGCTGAGATGGTTTCGGGGGTTTTTTGACGTGCTGACCTGCGTTTTGCACTCCGATGCTCACGCACCGGCGGGCGTTGGTCGTGCTAGTTTGGGGGTCCACCATCTTTTTCCTTGGGGGTCTCCTCTCTCGCCCTACCTCGCTATAGCCCGGAGTCCGGGGTCTTTCCCTACGGTCGATCGGCATCCCTCTGCGCACCTCGCCCCCGCTCGTGGCTTCCCGGGCTCCACCTCCTCTGCTCCTGAGCGAGTGCCTGGCTGCCCCGTCCTTTCCTCGTTTTCGCGCTCGGCGCCGTCTCCACGGGTCTTTTTACTCTCGCCCGGTCAGCGCGCTCGAACTCCCCAGCGGTCTGCAGTTCATTTTTCCTCTGCTCTCGCCGGCGCACCTTCTCTGTTTCCCCTTTTCATATCCACGAACCCTTGCCACCTATGGCAGGATTTGTAAGCCCTGCCGTATCAGATCTTCCGCGCCGCCACTTCCTTGGGCCCCTGCTGAGCTTTTCTTCTGCCGCGCCCACGCTCTCTCTTTCTTTTTCCCTTTCGTTCCTCGTTTTGGTCCCGAAGTTGCCCTGTTCCCACCATATACCGCCTCTTGCACGCCTTTTGCCATTCTTACGACTCGACCTCTTGGCTGGCCTTGGTCTCTTTGCCCCCCTGCTTCCCCTCTCTTGTGGGCCATTCTGCTCCCACGGATTTGCACTCAGACTGTCACAGGCACGACGAGGGTGCGCTTTGCCCGTAAGCTGCGCTTCCACACATCACTGCGACACGACCATCATTGCACTGCTTGGCAAGTGTCCTCCCTGACGGGGCGGTTATTGGTCGCGCCGGCCTTTCGCTGATCTGCTGACACGTTGACTACTGCCCTCTCGCACCCTGTCCTGTGTCCTAGAGCTGGAGAGTATGGCTGGGTATGGGGTGGTGCCGCTCCGAGGGAAACGGGACAGGGAAAATCGGCAGAATACGCCGAAACTGGCTGCCCGCAGCGCCGACCGAAGCCCGTGCATAGAGGGCTGGCAGAGAACTCCGGGCCACCGGCACCCACGTGGCTTAACGGGCGAGCTAACGAGTGCCCGGGCCTTCCACTGTTGGCTCTCCGTGGTTGGTTTCTCTTCGCTAAGCTTCGCCCAGCGCGGCACCTCACAGGCTGCGGCGACGAGTCACTCTCGTAGACGGCTGCTTCCGTTGGTCAGCTGTCCTATCGGCGAACAAGCGCTATCCGGGTAATCTGTAGTTCTACAATATCGCGAGTTCGGGGCCTACTGTTCTGTAATGCCGGGCTGTTAAGCTGCTCCCTGGCAGTGTCGCTTTACCTCTCGTTCCCAGGCCCCCCCGGCCCGACACTTCCCATTCTCCCTCCACATTTACCTGCTTCTCAGTGCTCTCTTCCGTCTCAGTGTCCCTTCACCCCACCGCTGTGGCCGCGTCCACGCCGTCTGGAAGCGCCACGGTCTTCGCTGATTTGCCGGCGTCTTCCGCACATTTCTTCCTTCACTCTTCCGGCCCTGTCATCACTCCCAGACTCTCATTCCAGTCGCCCGGGGCGAGGGTCGTTTCACAGCGTATACTCCTACCCTCGTATGATGGGGGTCGTTTCATTCCACTTTGCTTAGTGCCACGACATCCTCTGGCTCTCCGTTCCTGATATTCCCCCGTTATCTTCTTTTGCTCTTCCCTCTCTTGTCCCCGGTGCTCTAGGCTGTGGCCCTTGTAAGGTCGTCGCGCGTTTTTTCCGTACCAACGGGCCGGACTGACCGTTCTGGTTCACTCCTGCCACCTGCACCGTCAACCAGACGCGCTCTGACATGCAACCACCCAGCTTCCGGCAAGTCGCCCGGCTCACTCTTTCACCATCCTCCTCTCGCATGACGTGTTATTCTTCGGTACCTTCTGAGAACAGTCTTTATGGTGCCAACAGGGCTGTGTGACACTGATACTAAACATTCCACAATTCACCTCACAGATAGTATCCATAACTTGTCTTTTGCCGGAACGGACCATACAACGCGGCCACATGACATTTAGATGGCGCCGGTGCGAAGTCTGGGTGCACCACCGCCACCACACGGTCCTCTTCGAATTCTTTTGCTGCGTCCCTTTGCTCAACTTGCGCACTGAGATGCTTAGACCTCACTAGAAACAACTCACCAGTCAAGTCGTTCCTGGGCCTCAGCCCTTTCCACTTCTTCTGTGGGGATTCCTGCTGCACTCGCTCTCAGTTGTTCTCCGGTCATCCCGGTATGTTCACGAGCCCTCGTTATAACCGGCTGCCCCCGCCCACTATCCCAAGTGACTAAGTGTGCGCTTCTCCTACTTGTCAACCCTTCTTCTTTTCCTCACGCTTCCTCGCCTTTAACTGCTCCTCTGTTCCGCCGCCCGCTTAACTTCAAGTTTGCACATGCCTTCCTTTATCTTGCCTTAATAGTAACACAATTCTTCATTTCTTAAAAGCAATCTACTCAGATCTTACTCCGGATTATAGCTCCCCTGAGGTTTGCTTTCCTGTCGCCCCAGTAGCGCACCTGGTTTATTTCCTATCCTGTCCCTTTGTGCACCCCCCCCAGCGTCTTGCCTCTTCACGCTCTCTCACCACAGTAACCCCCCTTTCGCTGCCCCCCAATTAAGACACCCAACTGTTCGACAAACCTCCTCCCCTTAGCGTAGCTGTGACCGGTCGTGTGAGCGCAATGTACGCTCTGGGAAGTATCTTTTCATATCACGAAGTATACCACTGCAGAGAGTGAGATTAACTTGCTTCCCAGCACGTTTACTTCTTGTAATACTCTCATCTTCTCTACACAAAGCATGATGTATGGCCCCGCGTTTAGCACCTTTTCCACCTTCAACTCTTAAGTCAGCTATATCATCATCCCCAACACATTCTTCGATGACTTTCCTGCTGCCGAGTAGAGATTCCTGACCGGAGACACGATAGTAGTGTACCACTTCTACTACATGGTGCTTCTCATTCCCAATTTCACGCTACGCTCTATATTACAGGCTGGTCCCCGTCCCTTTGTGCCGCGGCGTGTCCCTTTTTGCTAGCGGATCGCTTGCTGAGAATTCTCTTCACGAGTTTGCATGGTCCTTCCCCCACTGCCTTTCTGTAACTCCTCCCCGTAGCCTTTACTGCCACACTGACGCTTGCTGTGTTTTCCTTGCCTGTCCCTCCATTGCACCTGTTGCCCCCAGACCCGCACTCTCGGTGTTCTGTCGAGTCGCCCCCCGTCGTGTACATTTTACGTGGTTCAGTTGCTGTTTTCCCCCTTTGCCTCGGCCGGCCGTGGTGGTCTTGCTGGTCCTGTTCCATCGACCCCCCCCGCGGGGTTTCCACTGTCATCAGTCTTTTATTCTGGCCTTACTCCCGCTGTGCTCTGCCAGTGCACGCGCTTTTCCCTTCTTTATAAACTCACGTCCGCATCGGTGTGCAATCGACGCTGAGACCTTGATGACCGAATGAACTGCATCTTGCTTCTTCCTCATAGACTAATGCATTGAACGTGTTCATCTAACAGTCACGTCTACAAATAAACGTTTTCCGTACCTTTCCACCTCCAGGAAATCTGTTGGCGTCAGTTTGCTTACGACATTCCTATTCTGCGAGCCCTGGTATCCCTCTTTCAGCTATTGACAGTTCCTGTTTGTTCTTCGTAGCACGCGCCATGCTGTCTTGCGTCATTGTCCCCCCTCTACTCCCCCACCGCCCGTTCTCTTCACCCACGCTCTTGCCTGTTTCCCCCCAACGGCCACATCTCATGCCGTGCAACCACTGTTCCTTGCTCCATCCTTCTTGCTCTCTTCTTTTTTTTTTTTTTTTTTCTCTCTCCTTCCCTTCGCTTCTTGATGTCGTGGCGTAGCGAGATCCTGACCCATTCGTCTTTTTCTCCGCTTCTGCACTACTCTGTTGCGCTATACAGTATTGTTCACACAAGCGGACTGTCGTTCTGGCATCACTTCGCGTTCACTGTCTTTAGAAGCATTGCATTCACGCAATGGGCGACTCACACGAGGAATCGCCTTCGCGACCTCGCGCTAGATGAATTGTCTTTGATCCATTGCAGTCGTCCTTATCAAGTTATTGGAACGTATCCGCTAGCACCTTTCATCTCGCACTCCCCTGACTCTCTGACGCCTCCTTCATCCTCTCGTACTATATTCCTTTCCCTCGACGGACGATACACACATTGGCAAAGTCTATCCTTACTCTATTTGCCGCGTAGCTTTGGCCCTTGGCTCCGCTGCAGTCGGCGCCTTTTCCCTCGCTGCAATTTTCCGTTCTTCCCCTCTAACGCTCTGGCTCCTCTGGATTAACCTCCGCCCCCTCCTCTTTCTTTTGCCCAGCGCTCTCCCCCCCGCCGTCAGTCAAACTTTCTCCTTTCTATTACTTACTCCTTCCTTTGACTGCGCCGTATCTCCGGATTCAAGCTCTTACCGCGTAGTGGTGGCCGCCTATCAGTAAGAGCCACTCCGCCTCTGCTTTTTGCTTCTTGTTCGTCCTCAACAACAGTGCTCCTGTCCTTTCTCATCTCAAGGTGATCGCTTTTTTCACGCTCTCAACGCAATCTCCGGAAAGGTCCTTACAGCCTTCCACCATGCATCAACTTCTTCTACAAAAATGACAAGAGACGACTCTTAAACCGGACATTATCAAAAATCTCTTTAAGAATTGATTCTTACAAGGCAAGATTTCCCTGCGTTCGCAAGAATGATAGCTGAGTGTTGAATGTCTAAGAAGCAATTGATCGACTTAATTGCTGATGTAGAAAAAATCGCGACGAACCACTGAAAAACTTTCCTCATTCAATCATTGTAACTTGAACGGATCTACACTGAGTGATCCAGTTGAATCCAGGATTTAAGCCAGCCATAACAAATTGTTCAGCGCATGTTACAATGCGGTAGCTTTGAAAAATACCCAGAAGTTAGATAAGTAGAGAAAGGAATCTATGAACTCACCTTGTGGCTCTCGTAGCGAAAGATAGTAATTTCCACTGAGGTAGGAATGTGGTCATGTATATCCTAGGTTTCTAACTTTAATTAAAAACTTTATATGAAATTAAGAAAGTGAAAAGTGGAATATTAGCAGCAATGTCAATAGCTCCAGAGAAAAAAGTATATGGATAGTTACTCGAACAAACACTAAAGTACAGCTAAAACTACTTATTTTGATGGGCTTGAACGAGCTCAGCGTGTCAATGCTCCTTGTCAGATGATAAACGCCTGAGATTGAGAGAAGAGCAATAAGCAAAAGATGATCATGTCTGGCTCTTCCGAGAGGGCTCCCCTGGCTTGTTACCCAAGGCCTTTTTCTCAGCTACAAGAGAGGCATTGGAAAATATTGAAAGAAGAGTGCAGTGAAAGGACACGCAAAGTGATTGTAACGGACTGGACATCTCTCCGCTGTAAAGAAAAGCACCTGAGACAGTTGGCGACCCCCCCCCCCACTCCCACCGCTGGGGAAAATGAAGGTTCAGGGGATCTCATCAATGTAAAAATATAAATACCTGAAGGGAAGGAGCAAAGGGAAGAGAACGAGCCAGGGCTGTGTTTCTAAACTGTACCTCAGGGCTAAGATCAGAGACAATGGGCACACTTGAAAAAATAAGGAGGTTCCCTCTGTAACCATCAGGAAACACTTATTTGGTGTCGAGGAAGAGCAAGCACTGGCCCATAGACGACTGCCCAGGAAGAGGTTGTGGATCCCATCCTTGGAGAAACACTCAAAGACATCATCTGGAGAATGAATCCTGAGCAAATCGCTGTAGACTTGGTTCTGCTGAGCAGGTGCTTTGGGGCCAGATTGTCTCAGAGATCGCCCTTCCCATTCCGCTCAGCTGTTGTCTTATTGTTGTGAGCTTTTCTACTAAAGTGCAAAACGCCTTTCTGTATACGTAATACCTTGATGTCTTCAGAAGTTTCATTTCATCTATGGCACATTTGTTGTACGACCACACTCGGTTTTGGAGCTGGAATGTGAGCCTGGCAGCTCTCGTTTGAACTTGGTTATTTGGCAGATTTCATTGATTAAAGTGAGTAATGGTCTTCTAAGGAACTTAACATACCACATCTCTTGGAATGTCTATGCTTTAAAAAGTAGTTTCAGCCTTAGCTGGCCTGTTTAGTCTAATGTAAGGCTGTTTTACTTGCAGTATTTGGTTCAATAAAGTCCAAAATCTGAAGAGCTTCCAAAGTAACTATTGCTGAAATGTGGAAATTCATCATTCACAGATGGTCTATTTCTATGCAGGTGAAACAGGGGTCAACTGTATAAATCTGCTGTATACTTATTTTTTCTGTCGTTGGTGTAACATTAGGGATCTTAACCTTTCTCGTTCCACCACAACACACCCCCCACCAAGTTTGAAGATTTTTTTCTGCTCCAGCTTATCAGCGATGGTGTGACTCCAAGGGATACTTTGGCTGCAATGAATTCAACAGAAAACTTGGGTTTGACCCACTGGCACAGCACCGCCTCACTATAGACAAGCAGTTCTAGAGAAAAAAAAGGTTTCATATTCTTCAAACACCCAGCAGCAAAATGTAGCTGATTATGCATTTTGAATTGTTACTTTCTTAAAAATCTCCTTGAAGGGAGTTATTTTCCAGCATATCGTCCTAGGAAGACTGCTTTTTTTTTTTTTTTTTTGGTAAGTTCAGAGAAATTAATTGGGGAAGGAATTTCTCAAGTAACTATTCTCTGTTTGCCGGTGTTTTATGACATCCTGCCCTGCCATATCATGTTCTGAGGGCAGTACTGGTCCAGGTGAGGTGTAATGCAACAAACATTCCAGCATTCCCCAGGTTAACAGAGAGGAAATCTTGTCTAAATGGTTGCTGAGAGCACTTGTTAAACTGCATGGAAAGGCTGTGAGAGTAAACACTTAGCAGCTCACACCCAAGCATTTCAGATTCTGCACCAGATGCCCCAACACTCAGCATCTAATAAAGGAAACAACTTATAATTGTGTCTCCTACATTCCTATTCCTGCATGGTGTGTAGTGAAAACCACAGTGATTTAAACGACACATCTTTCAAAGGAAATTCAGTAACCCTGCAGAAGAAACAGTCCAAATTAGAGCAGCTGCTGATTTTGTCACACGTCTTTTCCTGGTCTAGTTTCTTAGTGAAAGCCAGGACATGTTCAAGTATTTTAGCATGCAGGTTACAACTGCAGCTGTGGAGGAAAGGTTAATTTTAGTGCAATGCAATCAACTTTCCAATCTCTTTTAAAGAGGGTCCATTGTCGACGGTTGGTCTTAACCCAGGTTTTTTGGGGTTGAAGGAAGTAGCGAGATGGGCTCTATGATCAGACGGCTTGATTTATTATGGTTATGATATATATAAGTACTTACTAGTTATACCTAAAAAGAAAGAGAAAGGGAGGAGTTTTGCCAGGAACCTGCTAACTAGCTTTAAGAATAGAAAGTAAAAGAATGATAACAAACTTTGCTGCTCTCGACCTGTGTCCCAGAGGAGCTCAGTTCTGGATTGGCCATTATTTCCAAACACTCAATCTGGGCCAATCCAGAACTGACCTGTTGCAATTCCACAGAAGCGAATAACATTATTGTTTCCCTTTTGTTTCTGGGGCTCAGTCCGCAGAAGGAACAAATCCTAAAGAAAGGAATTTTAGTGAAAAGGATGTCTGTGACAGGTGCATCATTTTTCCTTTATCAGTCAACCGGTAAAAAGGGGATGAAATGGGGACACCAAACCCTTTTCTAAAATCAGAGCAGAAAATTGGCATTGTTCTCCCTCCTTCTTTATTCTGCTTCTGCTCAAACAGTGCACATGCCAAACATGCAGAAGTGTTCACTCGTTTTCTGGGAGCCCCAGCAAAGTAACAAATTTAAAACAAATGAAGCTAATCGGCACAAATAATATACACAATGTTTGATAGAAAAGAGCTGTTCAAAGTAATTAGGACTTGGTTTATAAACAGAATCATGAAATAATCGACTCATCAATTAAGGTACAGGGAGGGGCAAGCTTTATTGCAAATAAAAACATTTTTTCCACTTTAGCTGTAAGACTTTGATGTACTAAACAACAATTAATATTGAATTAATTTGACCCAGTCATAATGTAATACAACTGCTAATGAAACATATATGTGTCTCTGGACATATTTATGAGCAGGTAAAAAAAATGAGATTGTGAGAGCAGATTCTATACATGTCAGTCTGTGATCATGATAGAGTATGATACAGCAATCAATTCACTGTCATAGAAACATAACTCCTTGGGGCATGGTTCAAAGATCTCTTTTTGACCTTGCTGTCTCCTGGTATGACATATTAAATCGTGCTCTGTTGCCCCGGGAGGGAACACCCTCCAAGGCCGCGCGTTGGAACGTTCACGGGGGCGCGCCCGCCCGCCCTCCTTCCCAACCCCCCCCAAAAAAACACGCTTCCCCTCCTCCCCCCTCCCTAAAACCTCACGGGCCGTGCCCATCCCCCGCCCACTACCGCCGCGCCATCCTCTCCGCTCCGGTACCGGCTGAGCCTCGGGCCGGGGCAGCGAGCGAGCGGCGGCGGGAGGGAGGAGGGGGCGCGCGCGCGGCACTTGTGGGATACAGGCGGACCCCCCCTCCCCTCACGGCCGCGGGGGATTCTGGGATACAGGAGGACCACCTCCCCTTCCCCTCACGGCCGTAGGGATTGTGGGATACAGGCGGACCCCCCCTTCCCCTCACGGCCGTAGGATTGTGGGTATACAGGCGGACCCCCCCTTCCCTCACACGGCCGCGGGGGATCTGGATACAGGCGGACCCCCCCAGTCCCCTCACGGCCGTGGGGGATTGTGGGATACAGGAGGACCACCCCCGCTTCCCCTCACGGCCGTAGGGGATTGTGGATACAGGCGGACCCCCCCCTTCCCCTCACGGCCGCGGGGGATTTGTGGGATACAGAGGACCCCCCCCTCCTCAGCTTACGCGGGCATTGTGGGATACAGGCGGACCCCCTTCCCTCACGGCCGAAGGGGATTGTGGGTACAGAGGACCCCCCTTCCCTCAGGGCCGTAGGGGATTGTGGGATACAGGCGGACCCCCCCCTTCCCTCTCGGCCGTAGGGGATTGTGGGATACCAAGGCGGACTCCCCTCCCTTCCCTCAGAGGCGTAGGGGATTGTGGGATACGAGGCGGACCCCCCCGTTCCCCTCACGGCCGCGGGCGGATTGTGGGATACAGGCGGACCCCCCCTCCTCACGGCCGCGGCGGGATTGTGGGATACAGGAGGACCCCTTTCCCCTCAAAACAGGCGCGGGGGATGTGGAGATAACAGGAGGGACCGTACGTCAGCTAAATTCCCTAGAGCGGGGAGTGGTCGAGGGCGTGGGACGTTCAGGAGCGAGGCGCGTTGTTGCATGGTGATGGGCTGTGAGGGGAAAGTGGACGGAACAAGGGGGAATAAATGGTTTTAAAAATTGTTTAAAATTGTGGAAAAATGGTTCAAAAGCGATCGGGAATTTGGTCACGGAAAGTTTGGTCGGGAAATGGGGGAGAAATAGTGGAAAAATTGGTCCAAAAATAGTGGGAAAATGGTTAACAAAAATGGTTTAAAAAGTGTCAGAAATTGGTCAGGAAAGGTAAGGTCAATGCAAAAAATGGTGACCAAAGGTCAAAAAATGGCCAGAAAATGGGTGGGAAATGGTGGAAAACTAGTCAGAAAAGGGTCTAAAAATGGGTGAAAAAATGGTCAGGAAATGGGT
Organism: Sporophila hypoxantha; assembly: GCA_002167245.1. Taxonomy (NCBI): domain Eukaryota; kingdom Metazoa; phylum Chordata; class Aves; order Passeriformes; family Thraupidae; genus Sporophila; species Sporophila hypoxantha. The sequence goes on from NDFG01000137.1 coordinate 50,186, forward strand.
GCAAAAATAGTCAGGAAATTTTGCAAAAACCGGTCAAAAAATTGTCAGAAACTGATCCAAAACTGGGTCAGAAAATGGTCCAAAAATCGCTCCAAAAGTCTTCAAAAAATGCATCCAAAATTGCCACGAAAATGATCCCAAAATTGCACAAAATCTGTCCCAAAAAAAATCATCCAAAAATCGTTAAAAAATCATCAAAAATTGTCAAAAAATCGTCCAAAAAATCGTCCAAAAATCGTTTAAAAATCATCAAAAATTGTCAAAAAATCGTCAAAAAATTGTCAAAAAATTGTCAAAAAAATCGTCCAAAAATCGTTAAAAATCATGAAAAATTGTCCAAAAATCGTCAAAAAAAATCGTCCAAAAATCGTTAAAAAATCGTCAAAAATTGTCAAAAAATCGTCAAAAATTGTCCAAAAATCGTTAAAAAATCATCAAAAATTGTCCAAAAATCGTCCAAAAATCGTCCAAAAATCGTTTAAAAATCATCAAAAATTGTCAAAAAATCGTCAAAAAAAATCATCCAAAAATCGTCCAAAAATCATCAAAAAATCGTCAAAAAATCGTCCAAAAATCATCAAAAATTGTCAAAAAATCGTCCAAAAATCGTTAAAAAATCATCAAAAATTGTCAAAAAATCGTCCAAAAATCGTCCAAAAATCGTTAAAAAATCATCCAAAATTGTCCAAAAATCGTTAAAAAATCGTCCAAAATTGTCAAAAAATCGTCAAAAAAATCGTCCAAAACTCGTTAAAAAATCATCAAAAATTGTCAAAAAAATCCTCCAAAAATCGTCCAAAAATCGTCAAAAAAATCGTCCAAAATTCGTTAAAAAATCATCAAAAATTGTCAAAAAATCGTCAAAAATCGTCCAAACATCTTTAAAAAATCATCAAAAATTGTCAAAAAATCGTCCAAAAATCGTCCAAAAATCGTTGAAAAATCATCAAAAATTGTCCAAAAATCGTCCAAAAAATCGTCCAAAAATCGTTAAAAAATCATCAAAAATTGTCCAAAAATCGTCAAAAATGGTCCAAAAATCGTTAAAAAATCATCAAAAATTGTCAAAAAATCGTCCAAAAAATCGTCCAAAAATCGTTAAAAAATCATCAAAAATTGTCCAAAAATCGTCCAAAAATCGTTAAAAATCATCAAAAATTGTCAAAAAATCGTCCAAAAATCGTTAAAAAATAATCAAAAATTGTCAAAAAATCGTCCAAAAATCGTCCAAAATTCGTTAAAAAATCATCAAAAATTGTCAAAAAAATCGTCAAAAATCATCAAAAATTGTCCAAAAATCGTCAAAAAAATCATCCAAAAATCCTTAAAAAATCGTCCAAAAATCGTTAAAAAATAATCAAAAATTGTCAAAAAATCGTCAAAAATATCGTCCAAAAATCGTCAAAAAATCATCAAAAATTGTCAAAAAATCGTCAAAAAATCGTCCAAAAATCGTCAAAAAATCGTTAAAAAATCATCAAAAATTGTCCAAAAATGGTCAAAAAACCCAAAACCCACCCGGGATGGATGGCGCGTCTTGGGGGACACCTGGCAATGGCGGCCCTCTCGGCGGCTACCGTTCGGAAACGTGTCGGAGAGCGCCGCTGTTTTGGGGACGTTTATTGCCGCGGACAGCCGGGGTGTCACTGGGTGCCGCCCCTCCCCCTGTTCGCCGGTGTCGCGGGGGGCGTGGCCTTGTGCTTGTCGCCTCTATCGCCGCTATCGCCGCCTCTACGTGGCTATCGCGTCCCGTATCGTGGCTATCGCTTCCGTATCGTGGCTATCGCGTCCCGTTCGTGGCTATCGCCGCCTCTATCGTGTATCGCGTCCCGTATCGTGGCTATCGCCGCCTCTATCGTGGCTATCGCCGCCTCTATCGTGGCTATCGCCGCGCTATCGCCCTGTCGCCGCTTATCGCGACTGTCGCCGCTGTCGCTCGGGGCCACTCGGGCAGGGCGCCACGGCGCGAGGGGAGCCCCGGGGTGGGGGGAGGGGCGGGGAGGTGCCGGGGGGGGGAGGGCGCGGCGGTTCGGCATGGTGTGGTGGGGGGGGGGAGGAGGGGAGGAGGTTGAGCGCCGGTGACACCCCCCAGTGACCCCGTTCATCCCAGTTCATCCAGCCCTCCAGTCATCACACAGTGACCCCCAGTTCAATCCAGTTTCATCCCAGTGACCCCATTCCTCCATCATCAGTCCCATAACGCCCCTTCATCCGTTCCTCCCAGTAACCCCCAGTGCCTCCATTCCCTCCCGTCATTCCCAGTTTCATCCAAGTTATCCCAGGTGCTCTTCTCGCAGTGACGCCCAGTTCATCCCAGTTCATCCAGTGTACCCCCAGTGACCCACTGCCTACCAATTTGGTCCAGTTCATCCAGTTCATCCCAGTCCCTCCCAGTGACCCCAGTGCTCCCAGTTATCCCAGTTCATCCCAGTAACCCCAGTGCTCCCAGTTCATCCCGTCCTCCGCAGTGCCTCCAGTCCCTCCAGTCCTCCCATTTATCCAGTGTCATTCCCAGTGACCCCCAGTGACACCCCGAGTTCCATTCCCAGTTTATCCCAGTTCCTCCCAGTGGCCCCCCAGTGCCTCCCATTGGTCCCAGTAACCCCCAGTTCATCCCAGTTCATCCCAGTTTCATCCCAGTGACCCCCCCCGTGACCCCAGTTTCATCCCAGTTCCATTTCCCCAGTCCCTCCCAGTTCATCCCAGTGCCTCCAGTTTGGTTCCCACTAACCCCCAGTTCCTCCCAGTTCATTCCCAGTCCCCCCATCCCCCCAGTGCCCTCCCGAGTGGCCTCCCAGTTTCATCCCAGTAACCCCCAGCTGACCGCCCATGACCCCCAGTCAATGTCCAAGCCCCCCAGTGGCCTCCAGTTCATCCCAGTGACCCCGCCAGTTTCATCCCAGTTCATCCCAGTTCATCCCAGTGACCCCCCCAGTGCCTCCCAAATTTGGTCCATCCCTCCCAGTTCAACCCCATTCATCCCAGTAACCCCCAGCTGCCCTCCCAGTTCCTCGCAGAATTCATTTGCAGTTATTCCAGTTCCCTCCCAGTCCCTCCCAGTTACCAGTTCCTCCCAGTCCCTCCCAGTTCATCCAGTGACCCCCAGTGACCCCCCCGTCATTCCCAGTCATCCCGTAAGTTCCTACAACAAGTAACACCAGTCCCTCCCCAGTGGCCCCCCAGTGGCCCTCCCAGTTCATTCCCATTTCATTCCCAGTCCATCCCAAAGGTCGCATCCCAGTTCCTCCCAGTTCATCCCAGTGCCTCCCAGATTGCTCCCAGTTTCCATTCCCAGGTCCATCCCAGTTCATCCCAGTCCATCCCAAGTGACCCCCCAGTGCCTCCCAGTTGCCCCCAGTTGACCCCCAATTCCTTCCAGTTGCCCTCCCAGTCCATCCCAGTGACCCCCCAGTCCCTCCCAGTTACTGCAGCGCTGCCTGGTCCCTCTTGTCGCCCAAACTGGGTGAACTGGGAGGCAAAACCTTGGAGCACTGGGAAGCAACTGGGATGGGAAACGGGAAGCAAAACTGGGAGGAACTGGGAGGAACTGCGGAGGAACTGGGAGGCGCTCTTAAAGGCTGCGGGGGGTGGGAGGGGGCCTGACTCACTTTCCGATTTTCTGCCCGGGCGGCGGGGGGGGAAGAGGTTTTGGGGGGGACCCCCCCCCCCTCCAAAAGTATTATTGGAAATTCCAGTGTTGAATCCTCCCTCCCAAAAAGTTTGGGGAAAATTCCAAGGGAATCCCCCCGCAAAAATTTGGAAAATTCCAGGTGTGGAGCCCCGCCCAAAAATTGTGGGAATTTTCCAGGGTGTCCCCCCCAAAAAATTTGGGGAAATTCCAGGTGTTGACCCCCCCCCAAAAATTTTGGAATTTGCCAGGTATGAACCCCAAAATTTGGGATGATCCAGGTGAAACGCCCCCCCAAAAAATTTGGATATTCCAGGTGTGACCCCCCCAAAAATTTGGATTCCAGGTATAACCCCCCCCAAATTGGTGGGAGGAATCCGGTGTGTCCGCCCCCCAAAAAATTTGGGATATTCCAGGTTGACCCCCCCCAAAAAAATTTTGGGAATTTCCAGGTATGAACCAAAATTTGGGATGATCCAGGTGAATCCGCCCCCCCAAAAAATTTGGGATATTCCAGGTGTGGACACACCCAAAAAAATTTTGGATATTCCAGGTGTGACCCCCCCCCAAAAATTTGGGAAATTTCCAGTATGAACCCCCAAAATTTGGGATGATCCAGGTGATTCCCCCCCCAAAAAAATTTGGGATATTCCAGGTGTGACCCCCCCAACATTTGGATGATCCAGGATGAACCCCCCCCAAAAATTTGGGAAATTCCAGGTATGAACCCCCCCAAATTTGGATGATCCAGGTGTGTCCCCCCCGCAGAGGAATTTGAATATTTCCAGGGTTTGTGAGACCCCCCCAAAAAATTTGGTGAGGAATTCCAGGTATGAGCGCCCCCCCAAAATTGGGACATGATCCGGTGAACCCCCCCAAAAAATTTGGGATATGCGCAGGGTGACACCCCCCAAAAAATATTGGAATTCCAGGTGGAAACCCCAAAATTTGGAAATTCCGGGTGATTCCCCCCCCCCACTTCCCAAAAATATTTGACGTGTTCGCAGGTGTGCCCCCAAATTCCGGCCGGTTCCAGGCGTGTCCCCCGCCAAATTGGGGGTTGGAACCGGCCTACTGGGACACTGGTAGATCTCTGTTTCGGGCCAGGTATGGGGCGGGGCCAAGTTTGGGCGGGCGCAGACTGGCAGCGCTGGTTTTGGGGCGGGCCAGGTTGTGGGGGCGGGGCCAGAGCTGGAAGCGCCGGTTTGGGCGGGCCAGACTGAGCACTGTTTGGGGGCGGGCCAGTTTGGGGCGGGGCCAGACTGGGCACCGTTTGGGCGGGGCCAGGTTTGGGGCGGCGGCCAGACTGGCAGCGCCGTTTGAGGGGCGGGGGCCAACTGGGGAGCGCCCGGTTTGGGGGCGGTGCTGGACGGGATCTGAGGAGCGTTCCCAGTGGATCCTCCAGTATTCCCAGTGTCGCGCCATTCGCCAGTATCCGCAGGATCCCAGTATCCGTGTTCCCCAGCCCAGTATCCCCATCCCATTCCCAGTATACCATCCCAGTGTCCCCAGTGTCCCCCCAGATATCCCCATCCCTGAGTGATCCGCTCTAGCCTCCCCCGTATCCCCATCCCAGTAGTCCCCGGAGGTATCCCCGTATCTCCAGTATTCCGCATCCCAGTATTCCCAGTATCCCCAGTCCCCACCAGTATCCCATCCCAGTATCCCCATCCCAGTATCCCCAGTATTGCCCCAGTGTCCACCCATCCAGTATCCCCGTCCCCCCAGTGTCCCCAATCCCAGTATTCCCCAGTATCCCCAGTGTCCCCATTCCCAGTATCCCCAGTATCCCCAGTTTGTTTTTTTTTTTTTCCCCCCAGATATCCCCAGGTCCCCCCCGATCCCCATCCAGTATCCCCAGTATCCCCAGATATCCCCATGCCCAGTTATCCCCAGTATCTCCCATATCCCCATCCCAGTATCTCCATCCCCCAGTATCCCCATCCCAGAGTATCCCCAGTATCCCAGTATCCCCATTCCCAGTATCCCCAAGTCCCCCCAAGTATCCCCATCCCAGGTATCCCCAGTCTCTCCCAGTATCCCCAGTATCCCCAGATCCCCATCCCAAAGTCCCCCAGTAATCCCAGTATCCCCAGTGTCCCATCCCAGTATCCCCAGTATCTCCCAATATCCCCATCCCAGTATCCCAGGATATCCCCCTCCCAGTATCCCCAGTTTCCCCCAGTCCCACAGCACAGCGACGGAGGGCGGGCCGGATCCGAGACTTATTTGGATCCTGCGGACCTCTGACCCTCCCCTATTTCCGGACACCCCCCTCACCCGCCCCCCAATCCCCAAATCCCGGCTCGGATCCTTCTGGAAATCCTTCAGGAATCTTCTGGGACCCCTCCCTATTTCCAACACCCCTCAACCCATCCCCAGAGCTGGATGTCTTGGTCGGCATCCTTCCAGGATTTCCTGGGACCCCTCCCCTATTTCCGACAACCCCCCATCCCATCCCCAAAGTCCCGGCTCGGATCCTTCTGGATCCTCTGGGACCCTCTGGGACCCCTCCCCTATTTCCGACACCCACCCACACCCCGCACCCCATCCCCAAAATCTCCCGGACTCGGATCCTTCCTGGATCTTTTGCGGACCCTCTGGACCCCCTCCCCTATTTCGACACCCCACAATCCACCACATCCCCAAATTCTCGGCTCGGATCCTTCAGGACCCTCTGGATCTTCTGATCTTACGGAATCTTATTGGGACCCCTCCCCATTTCCGACCACCCACCCACACCATCCCCAGAGCTGGATCCGCTCGATCTTCGCGGAATACTTTTGGGACCCCTCCCCTATTTCCAACAAACCCCTCATCCCATCCCCAAATCTCGGCCAGATCCTTCTGGATCCCCTCCCCCATAGCGATCTTTTGGGACCCCTCCACTACTTTCCGACACCCCCTCACCCATCCCCAAATCTCTGGCCGGATCCTTCTGATCCTTCGGGATCTGTTGGACCCCTCCCCTATTTCCAACACCCCCCTCACCCATCCCCAGAGCTGGATTCTGGCTCGGATCCTTCTGGATCCTTCAGGATCTTCTGGGACCCCTCCTCTATTTCTGACACCCCCCATCCCCATCCCCAAATCTCGGCTCAGATCCTTCTGGACCCTCTGGGACCCCTCCCCTATTTCCGACACCCCCCACACCCGTTCCCGCTCCCATCCCCGCCCTCGGAGCTGGATCCTGACTCGGGCCCGGCCCTGGATCCCGGACCGGATCCCGGACCGGACCCCTGACCGGACCCCTGTCCGTACCCCTGACCGGATCCCTGACCAGATCCCGGACCGGATCCCGGACCGGACCCCCGACCGGACCCCTGACCGGACCCCTGACCGGATCCCTGACCGGACCCCTGACCGGATCCCTGACCGGATCCCGGACCAGATCCCTGGGCAGATTCCAGGGCTGATCCCTGTCTGGACCCCTGTCCGTACCCCTGTCCGTACCCCTGTCTGTCCCCCTGTCCGTCCCCCTGTCCGTACCCCTGTCTGTCCCCCTGTCCGTACCCCTGTCTGTCCCCCTGTCCGTACCCCCGACCGGACCCCCAGCCGTACCCCAGGCCGGATGCCGTTCCGGACCCCGGCCCCCGGCGGATGGGGAAGTGCCCCCCGACGCGGGCGGGGTGGCGCAGCCCCGGCACGAAGGGGATGCCGGGGTTCTTGTAGCCGGGGCGCTGGCGGGATCCCCCAAAGGATCCCGGTCCCCCGTAAGATCCCGAATCCTCTCCGTAGGATCCTGAATCCCCTCCGTAGGATCCCGAATCCCCTCCGTAGGATCCTGAATCCCCTCCGTAGGATCCCGATCCACCTCCGTAGGATCCTGAGGATCCTCCGTAAGATCCCAATCCCCCATAGGATCCCGATCCCCCATAGGATCCTGATCCCCCGTAGGATCCTGGACCACCCCCATGGGATCCCGATCCGCCCCCGTAGGATCCCGATCCCCCATAGGATCCAGACCCTCCATAGGATCCTGGACCACCCCCATAGGATCCTGGACCACCCCCATAGGATCCCGGTCTGCCCTGGGATCCCGATCCGCCCCCATAGGATCCCGATCCCCCATAGGATCCCAGTTTGCCACCATAAGATCCTGGTCTACCCTGGGATCCCCCATAGGATCCTGAGGATCCCCCATAGGATCCCGAGGATCCCCCATAGGATCCCATTCCTCCGTAGGATCCCGGTCTGCCCCCGTAGGATCCCGGTCTGCCCTGGGATCCTGATCCTCCATAAGATCCCGAGGATCCCCCGTAAGATCCTGATCCGCCCCCATAGGATCCAGACCCTCCATAGGATCCAGACCCTCCATAAGATCCCGGTCTGCCCCCATAGGATCCCGGTCTGCCCTGGGATCCAGATCCCCCATAGGAACTTGATCCACCCCCGTAGGATCCTGGACCACCCCCATAGGATCCTGGTCTGCCCTGGGATCCAGACCCCCCATAGGAACTTGATCCACCCCCATAGGATCCCGATCCACCCCCGTAGGATCCTGGTCTGCCCTGGGATCCCGATCCCCCATAGGATCCCGAGGATCCCCCATAGGATCCCATTCCTCCATAGGATCCCGATCCACCCCCATAGGATCCTGGTCCGCCCCCATAGGATCCTGGTCTGCCCTGGGATCCAGACCCTCCATAAGATCCCGATCCACCCCCATAGGATCCCGATCCACCCCCATAGGATCCCGATCCACCCCCATAGGATCCTGGACCACCCCCATAGGATCCTGGTCTGCCCTGGGATCCAGACCCTCCATAGGAACTTGATCCACCCCCGTAAGATCCTGGTCTGCCCCCATAGGATCCAGACCCTCCAGAGGATCCTGGTCTGCCCCCATAGGATCCAGACCCTCCAGAGGATCCTGGTCTGCCCTGGGATCCTGATCCCCCATAGGAACTTGATCCACCCCCATAGGATCCAGACCCTCCATAGGATCCAGACCCTCCATAAGATCCTGGTCTGCCCCCATAGGATCCCGGTCTACCCTGGGATCCTGATCCCCCATAGGATCCTGAGGATCCCCCATAGGAACTTGATCCACCCCCATAGGATCCCGGTCTGCCCTGGGATCCCGATCCTCCATAGGATCCCAATCCCCCATAGGATCCCGGTCTACCCTGGGATCCTGATCCCCCATAGGATCCTGAGGATCCCCCATAGGATCCCGATCCGCCCCCGTAGGATCCCGGTCTGCCCTGGGATCCCGATCCTCCATAAGATCCTGATCCACCCCCATAGGATCCTGGCCCGCCCCCATAGGATCCCGACGATCCCCCATAGGATCCCGATCCGCCCCCGTAGGATCCGGACCCTCCGTAGGATCCCACATCATCCCCTTGGGATCCCGGTCTGCCCGATCCGGA
>NDFG01000137.1:59361-71028 GCA_002167245.1 Sporophila hypoxantha
GATTTCCGTAGGAGCCTGGGTTGCGATCCCAATCCATAAGATCCCGAATTTCCCCCCGTTAGGATCCCGATCCCCCATAGTGATCCCGATATTTCCCCATGGATCCTGAATTTCCCCCGTAGTTCCCGAACTTTGCCAGAGGATCCCAAATTTCCCCCATATCGCATCCCGATCCCCCCATAGTGATCCCGAGTTTCCTCCGTACGATCCCTGAAACTTCCAGAGCGATCCGATCCCCCATAGGATTCCCAATCCCCATTAGTCCTGAATTTCCCCTTAGGATCCTGAACTTCCAGAGGATCCCAAATTTTTCCAGAGGATCCTGATCCCCCATAGGATTCTCCGATCCCCAATTAGATTCCCGAATTTCCCCGTAGGATCCCGAATTTCCACCGTAGGATCCCGAACTTCCAGAGGCAATCCGATTCCCCCAGAGATCCCGAATTTTCCCCCGTTAAGATCCCGAATTTTTCCTGCCGTTTAGGATCCCGAACTCCAGAGGATCCCGAATTTCCAGAGGATCCCGATCCGACGCGGATCCCGCTCCGGCGGATCCCGCGGGCCGCCCCCTGGCACTCGGCGGATCCCGGCGCGGTCCCGCGCGGATCCCGGCGCCGGGACCCGGTGCCAGCTGGGCTGAGCAGCCCCAGCGGATCCTTGCAGGGATCCACGCCGGCCGTCAAGCGGCGACAGGGAACCGAACCGGAACCGGAACCGGAGCCGGAGCCGGGGCGTGCGCAGAGGCCCGCGGTGCCTGCGCGGGGAGGGGAGGGATTCCAAGTTATGGACCAGTTTGGGCCAGTGCGGACCAGTTTTGGGCCATGTGCTGACCAGTTTTGGGCCAGGTACGGACAGTCTGCTCGATTCACTTCCAGTCCATCCTGCGTTCTCTTATTAGTCATTCCCGTCCCTCCCAGTCCATCCCAGTCATTCCCAGTCCCTCCCAGTTCATCCCAGGCCCTCCCAGTTCTGTCCCAGGTGCTCCCAGTCCCTCCAGTCATCCCAGTCCTCCCAGGTCCCATCCCAGTTCCCATCCCACTTCGTCCCAATCCATCCCAGTCCATCCCACTTCATCCCAGTTCATTCCCAGTCCATCCCAGTCCATTCCAGTTCATCCCAATCTATCCCAGTTCCATCCCAGTTCCCATCCCACTTCGTCCCAGTCCATCCCAGTCCGTCCCAGTTCCATCCCACTTCATCCCAGTTCATTCCCAATCCATCCCGGTTCATCCCATTCCATCCCAGTTCATTCCCAGTTCATTCCCAGTCCATCCCAGTCCATCCCAGTTCATCCCAGTTCATCCCAATCCATCCCAGTCCCATCCCAGTTCCCATCCCACTTCGTCCCAATCCATCCCAGTCCATCCCAGTTCATTCCCAGTCCATCCCAGTCCATCCCAGTTCATCCCAGTCCATCCCAGTTCATCCCAATCTATCCCAGTCCATCCCAGTTCGTTCCCAGTCCATCCCTGTCCATCCCAGTTCCCATCCCACTTCGTCCCAATCCATCCCAGTTCATCCCAGTTCATTCCCAGTTCATCCCAGTCCATCCCAGTTCATCCCAGTCCATCCCAATCTATCCCAGTCCCATCCCAGTTCCCATCCCACTTTGTCCCATTCCATCCCGGTTCATCCCATTCCATCCCAGTTCATTCCCAGTCCGTCCCAGTTCCATCCCAGTTCATCCCAGTCCATTCCCAATCCATCCCAGTTCATTCCCAGTCCATCCCAGTTCTGTCCCAGTTCATTCCCAGTCCATCCCAGTTCATCCCAGTCCCTCCCAGTTCATCCTAGTCCCTCCCAGTTCATCCCAGTTCCATCCCAGTTCATCCCAGTTCATTCCCAATCCATCCCGGTTCATCCCATTTCATCCCAGTTCATCCCAGTTCATCCCAGTCCATCCCAGTTCCCATCCCACTTTGTCCCAGTTCCTCCCAGTCCATTCTAGTTCATCCCAGTCCATCCCAGTCCATCCCAGTCCATCCCACATTCTGTATCCATCACTCCCAGTTCATCCCAGTCACCGCAGCCCCTCCCAGATTCCGTATCCGTCATTCCCAGTTCATCCCAGTGCTCCCAGTTCATCCCAGTCCCTCCCGAATTCCCTATCGCTCCATCTGCGTCATTCCCAGTCCCTCCCAGTCCCTCCCATTTCCTGTCCCAGTTTCCCTCCCTGACCTTATCCCCAGTCCCCATTCCCAGTTCCCTCCCAGTCCCTCCCAGTCCATCCCAGTACCCCCATATCTCCATTCCCAGTCACTCCCAGTTGCTCCCAGTTGCTCCCAGTCTATCCCGATGACCCCCAATCCCCTCCCAGTCCATCCCAGTCCATCCCAGTCCATCCCAGTTCCCCATAGCTCCATCCCAGTCCATCCCAGTGCCCCCATATCTCCATTCCCAGTTGCTCCCAGTCCAATCCCAGTCCATCCCAGTCCTTCCCAGCCATCCCAGTGCCCCATATCTCCATTCCCAGTTTGATCCCAGTCCATCCCAGTTCCCTCCATTCCCTCCCAGTCCATCCCAGTTCCTAATTCTCCAGTGCCTCAGCTCCATCCCAGTTCCCCCATAATCTCCATTCCAGTTGCTCCCAGTTTGCTCCCAGTCTATCCCAGTGACCCCCAGTTCCATCCCAGTCCATCCCAGTGCCTCCAGTCCATTCCCATTTCCCCATATCCCATTCCCAGTTGCCTCCCAGTTGCTTCCCAGGTTCTATCCCAGTACCCCCAGTCCATTCCCAGTCCATCCAGTGCCCCCAGTCCATCCCAGTCCACTCCCAGTACCCCCAGTTTCTTCTCCCAGTCCCTTCCCAGTGCCCCATATCTCATTCCAGTTGCTCCCAGTTGCTCCCAGTCCATCCCAATCTCCATCCCAGTCCATCCCAGTCCCTCCAGTTCCCTCCCAGTCCATCCCAGTCCATTCCATGCCCCCCAATCCCATCCCAGTCCATCCAGTCCATCCCATGTGATTCCCAGTCCATTCCCAGTCCCCCATATCTCCATCCCAGCTGCTCCCAGTTGCCTCCCAGTTGCTTCCCAGTCCATTCCCAATCTCCAATCCCAGTCCATCCAGTCCATCCCATGCTGCCCGCACAATCCCCCTCCTCAGGTTCCATCCCAGTACCCCCAGTCTCCATCCCAGTCCATCTCCAGTTTCCCCATATCTCCATTCCCAGGTTCCGTCCCAGTCCATCCCAGTCCATCCCAGTCCCATTCCCATGGTCCATCCCAGTCCATCCCAGTCCATCCAGTTTCCCCATATTCTCCATCCCAGTTGCTCCCACTTGCCTCCAGCTTGCTCCCAGTCCATCCCAGTGGCCCTCCAATTCCCATCCCAGTCCATCCCAGTCCATTCCCAGTTCCCCATAGCTTCCAATCCCAGTTCCCTTCCCAGTGCCCCATATCCTCCATTCCCAGTTTGCTTCCACTTGCTTCCCAGTTGCTCCCAGTCCATCCCAATCTCCATCCCAGTCCATCCCATTCCTCCAGTTCCCTCCCAGTCCATCCCAGTCCATCCCAGTTCCCCATATCTCCATTCCAGGTCCATCCCAGTTTCCCTCCAGTCCCTCCCAGTCCATCCCAGTTCCATCCAGTGCCCCCCAATGCCCTCCCAGTGCCCCCCAATCCCATTCCCAGTCCATCCCAGTCCATCCCAGTTGCTCCCCAAGTGCCCCCCAATCCCCCTCCCAGTCCATCCCATTCATCCCAGTTGCCCCATATCTCCATCCCATGTCCATTCCCAGTCCATCCCAGTCCATCCCAGTGCCCCCCAATGCCTCCCAGTTGAGGCCCCATCCCATCCCAGTCCATCCCAGTCCATCCCAGGTTGCTCCCAGGCCCCCCAATTTCCCCTCCCAGTCCATCCCAGTCCATCCCAGTGCCCATTATCTCCATCCAGCTCCATTCCAGTTCCATCCTCGAGTCCATCCTCAGTTCCCCATATCTCCATTCCCAGTCCCTCCCAGTCCATCCAGTCCCTCCCCAGTCCATCCCAGTCCATCCCAGTTCTATCCCAGTCCATTCCCAGTCCATTTCCCAAGTCCCCATATCTCCCATTCCCAGTTCCCCTCCCCAGCTCCATCCAGTCCCTCCCAGTCCATCCCAGTCCATCCCAGTCGTATCCCAGTGCCCCCCATATCTCCTTCCCAGTCCATCCCGAGTCATCCCAGTCCCATCCCAGTCCATCCCAGGTCCATCCCAGGTCTCACCCAACCAGCAGCAGCAAGCAGCACCGGCGGTGCCGGCGGGGGCCGGGCGGAGCCAATCGGGGCCAGCGTGAGCCCAGGTGGGACCAGGTGGGACCAGGTGGGACCAGGTGAGCCCAGGTGAGCCCAGGTGAGCCCAGGTGGGACCAGGTGGGACCAGGTGGGGACAGGAGGGGACAGGAGGGACCCGGGGCCACCTTAAATAGCCCAGGTGAGGCTGGGGGAGGGGCCCAGGTGAGGCTGGGGGAGGGGCCCAGGTGAGGCTGGGGGAGGGGCCCAGGTGAGGCTGGGGGAGGGGCCCAGGTGAGGCTGGGGAGGCCCCGCCCACCCCCCAAATCCTCTGAGTCACCGGGATTGACCCGCTTGGGGTGGGGGGACACACCTGGGGACACACCTGGGGACAGTGGGGACACCTGAGGGGGATGGGGACACACCTGTGACACCTGAGACACACCTGGGGGACACCTGAGACACCTGAGGGGGATGGGGACACACCTGGGGGACACCTGAGACACCTGGGACACACCTGGGGACATCAGGGACACACCTGAGACACACCTGGGGACACCTGAGACACCTGGGGACAGTGGGGACACACCTGGGGTACACCTGGCACATCTGGGGTACACCTGGGGACACCTGGGGGAGACAGGGACACACCTGGGGGACACCTGAGGGGGATGGGGACACACCTGAGAACACCTGGGACACACCTGGGGGACACCTGAGACACCTGGGACACACCTGGCACATCTAGGGTACACCTGGGGAGACAGGGATACACCTGGGGTACACCTGAGACACCTGAGACACCTGGGACACACCTGGGGGACACTGAGGACACACCTGGGGGACACACCTGGGACACCTGGGACACACCTGGGGGGATGGGGACACACCTGGGGACACACCTGGGGGACACCTGAGACACCTGAGGGGGATGGGGACACACCTGAGAACACCTGGGGGACACCTGAGACACCTGGGGGAGACAGGGACACACCTGAGACACCTGGGACACACCTGGGGGTGGATTGGGATATTTGGGTCACACCTGGGTCACACCTGGGGCATCAGCTGCTTCTCCCCCACCTGAGGGGGGTCAGGGCTCACCTGCCCAGGTGTGACCTCACCTGTCCAGGATCAGGGTCAGGATTTGGGGCTCACCTGCCCAGGTGTGGGGTCAGATTTGGGGCTCACCTGCCCAGGTGTGAGATCAGGATTTGGGGCTCACCTGGCTGGGATCAGAGCCAGATTTGGGGCTCACCTGTCCAGGTGTGGGGTCAGGGCTCACCTGTCCAGGATCAGGATCAGAGCTCACCTGGCCTCAGGTGTGACCTCACCTGGCCAGGTGTGAGGTCAGGATTTGGGGCTCACCTGCCCAGGTGTGAGGTCAGGATTTGGGGCTCACCTGCCCAGGTGTGAGGTCAGGATTTGGGGCTCACCTGGCTGGGATCAGAGACAGATTCTGGGGCTCACCTGCCCAGGTGTGATCTCACCTGCCCAGGTGTGGGGTCAGGGCTCACCTGCCCAGGATCAGGGTCAGATTTGGGGCTCACCTGGCCGGGATCAGGGTCAGATTTGGGGCTCACCTGGCCAGGTGTGGGGTCAGGATTTGGGGCTCACCTGTCCAGGTGTGGGGTCACCTGTCCAGGATTAGAGTAAGGGCTCACCTGGCTGGGATCAGAGCCAGATTCTGGGGCTCACCTGCCCAGGTGTGACCTCACCTGTCTGGGATCAGGGTCAGGATTTGGGGCTCACCTGGCCAGGTGTGGGGTCAGATTTGGGGCTCACCTGTCCGGGATCAGGATCAGGGTCAGATTTGGGGCTCACCTGCCCAGGTGTGGGGTCACCTGTCCAGGATCAGGGTCAGGGTCAGAGCTCACCTGGCCTCAGGTGTGACCTCACCTGTCCAGGATCAGGGCCAGATTTGGGGCTCACCTGTCCGGGATCAGGGCCAGATTTGGGGCTCACCTGCCCAGGTGTGGGGTCACCTGTCCAGGATCAGGGTCAGATCTGGGGCTCACCTGCCCAGGTGTGACCTCACCTGTCCGGGATCAGGGTCAGGATTTGGGCGCGGCCGACGCCGCAGTGACCCCGACCCCCACCCCGGGGCGTGGCCCAGGTGAGCTCAGGGTGGGGCGTGGCCCAGGTGAGGGGCGACGCCGGCGAGAGTGGCGCCACACGTGGACAATGGCGCCAACACGTGGGACAATGGGCGCCACACGTGGGGACAATGGCGCCACACGTGGGAGACGTGGGCGCCACACTGGGGACACCGCTGGACACAGGACAGTGACCCCGACTTCGGGACAGAGCCACCGGACACCCTGAGAGTGGCGCACAGTGGGGACACCGCGGACGATGGGGACAGCTGGCACCGGACACTGGGAGAGTGGCACCGCCACGTGGGGACACTGCTGGACTGGGAGGACAGTGCACCGGACACTGGGATGGCACTGGACATGCGGGACACCGCTGGACACAGGGACAATGACCCAGACCCGGACAGAGCCACCGGACACCTGGAGAGTGGCGCCCACATGTGGGGACCAATGGCGCCACACGTGGGGACACCGCTTGGACATGGGACACCGCTGGACATGGGGACATTGGCACCGCGGACCACCTGACAGCTGGCATGGACATGGGACACCGCTGACACGGGGACGTGACCCCAGGACCTGGAGGACAGTTGCACGACACCTGGAGAGTGTTGCCACCACGATGGTTACCACCGCTGGACATGGGACAGTTGCACGGGACACAGGGACACCGCTGGACCAGGACAGTGACCCCAGAGCCTGGCGGACACCGCTTGGGACACAGGGACAGTGACCCCAGACCTGGGAACAAGAGCCACCGGACACGCTGGAACAATGTCGCTCACACGTGGGACACGCTGGACACGGGACACCGCTGGAACATAGGGACAGTGGCACTGGGACACTGGGATTGTGGCACCGGGACACCTGGACATTGTCACCGGACACGGGGACACCGCTGGACACCAGGGCACAGCACCCCGGACACAGGGACGCGCCGCCCCGCTGGTGACACCGGTGACGTCACAGGTCAGCGTGGTCACAAGGGTCAGTGGAGGCTTGGCCCGTGTGGTCCGGAACCACTTCCCCGGTGTCCCCAGTGACCCTTGACCTCTCCGGGCCCTCCGCCCACTGTCCAGCTCTTTGACCCATCCCCCTTGACCGTTCCCTTGTCCCTCCGCTGTCCCCAGGCCAGCAGGTCACTCCGTAGACCCTTGACCGTTTCCATATGTCCTTGCTGACCCTTGACCCCCAGGTGAACCCCGGGTGGACCCCACACACGCCCTCGTCCCCCCCCCCGGCTCGGGACAAAGCGGTCCGCAGGTGACTGACCCGGGCCCCGGGGCGGATTTTGGGAATTTTGGGGATTTTGGGAATTTTGGGGGATTTTGGGGATTTTGGGCGAATTTTGGGGGTCCCAGGAGGAATTCTGGGGCCCAGGAGGATTTGGCGGATCCCAGGAGAATTTTCGGGATTTGGGGAGGATTTTTTGGATCTTGGGCGGATTTTGGGAGTCCGCAGGAGATTTTGGGATTTTTTTTGGACAATTTTTGGAAGTCCTGCGGAAGGATTTTGGGGATAATTTTGGGATCCCGGAGAATTTTGGGATGATTTTGGGGAGGATTTTGGGCGGGAAATTTTGGGATGAATATTGATCCTGTGGGGAAACTTTGGGCAGATTTTGGGGAGGATTTGGGTCCCAGGTTGGCGTTTTCGCACGGGCCGCATTTCTCCATCCCTGGCCGCCGGCGCCAGGTTGGAGCCGCCTAACCCTCCTGCCCAGGTGTGCCCCCCGTTGCCAGGTGTGGTCCTGATCCAGAGTGTTCGACCCCCGCATGCCACGTTTGTGCCACGCTTGGTCAGGTGTGTCCACCTTGCCAGGTGTGGGTCCTGATCCAG
The DNA here is from genome assembly GCA_002167245.1 of Sporophila hypoxantha. Taxonomy (NCBI): domain Eukaryota; kingdom Metazoa; phylum Chordata; class Aves; order Passeriformes; family Thraupidae; genus Sporophila; species Sporophila hypoxantha. The sequence goes on from NDFG01000137.1 coordinate 67,507, forward strand.
GTGTGACCCCCGTGCCACGTGTGCCACTTTGCCCAGGTGTGTCCCCTTGCCCAGCGTGTGCGCCCAGGTGTGCCCCCAGTGTTCCCCTTGCCCAGGTGTGCCCCTTGCCCAGTGTTGCCCCCTAGTGTTGCCCCCAGGTGTGCCCCCAGGTGTGCCCCCTTGCCCAGGATGTGCCCCCATGTTGTTGCCCCCAGGTTGCCCCTTGCCCAGGTGTGCACCCCCAGGTGTGCCCCCAGGTGTGCCCCCAGTGTGCCCCCAGGGTGTGCCCCCTTGCCCAGTGTTGCCCAGGTGTGCCCCCAGGTGTGCCCCCAGCGCTTTGCCCCCAGGTGTGCCCCCAGGTGTTTCCCCTTGCCCAGGCTGTGCCCCCAGGTTTGCCCCTTAGCCCAGGTTGTGCCCCCTTGCCCAGTTGTGCCCCAGCGTGCCCCCAGGGTGTGCCCCCGTGCCAGGTGTGCCCCCAGGTGTGCCCCTTGCCCAGGTGTGCCCCCTTGCCCAGGTGTGCCCCCCAGGTGTGTCCCCTTGCCCAGCTGTGCCCCCAGGTGTGCCCCCAGGTGCGCCCCCAGTGTGCCCCCAGGTGCGGCCCGCCCGGCCCCGCCCGGCGCGGCGCGCTGCAGGCAGCTCCCGGTTTCCAGGTGGGCACCTGGGCCCTGGCGCTCGCCTGCTCCCGCCCTACCCGGCGCCGCGCGGCCTCGTCCTCCCCCGGCGCCGCTTCCAGCAGCGCCAGCCTTCCAGGGCGGCACCGCGCCGCCAGTCCTGGGGAACAGCGAGGGACAATTCAGGGGGATTGGGACATTGGGGGACATGGACATTTTGGGGACATGGGGACATATGGGGAATTGCGGGACATTGGTGGACATTGGGGACGTGGGGGGGACATTGGGACATTGGGGACCAGCAGCGCCAGCTTCCGGGCAGCACCTGTGCCGCCGATCGCTGGGGGACAAATGGGGACAGTGTGGTGGACGCTGGACGTTTGGGAGATTGGGGGATTTGGGGGGACGTTTGGGACCACTGGGCACATCAGGGGTATTGGCGGGACATGGGCGGACGTCAAGTGGATTTTCGGCATTGGGCATTGGGAAGGATTGGGGACAGTTTGGGGACATGAGGATTTGGGACATTGCGGGAATTGGGACATTGGGGATTTGGGGACATTGGCGGACAATTCAGGACTGGGGCATTGGGACATCAAAGGATGGAGGGACATTGCGGACATTGGGACAATGGGACATTGGAGGTTGGGGACAATGGGGACATTGCGGGACGTTGGGACATTGGGGGATTGGGACATTAGGGGGTTCAGGGGGATTTGGGGGAACATTGGGGACATTGGGGACACTGGGCACATCAGGGGGTATGGGACATTGGGGACGTTGGAGGTTGGGGACATGGCGGCGATGTCGAGGGGTATTTGGGATCATTGGGACATTGAGGACAATGGGGAATTTGGGGCGGGATTTGGGGACATTGGGATTTTGGGGTTGGGGGACGGTGGAGGGACACGGGGTGGGGACAGGGGCCAGCAGAGGCCACAAGGCAGGAGCCAAAGGGGACATTTGGTACATTTTGGGAATTTTGGGCGACATTTTGGGGACATTTTGGGACATTTTGGGACATTTTTGGGGACATTTGGGGACATTTGGGGACATTTTGGGACATTTTGGGACATTTGGGGACATTTTTGGGGACATTTTGGGACATTTGGGTACAGTTTGGGACATTTGGGGACCATTTTGGGGGACATTTGGGGACATTCGGGGAACATTTTGGAGGGACTTTTGGGGACAATTCGCCCCTCGTCACCGTCGCCTTCCATTGGGCGGGGTCCCAAAATCCCCGAAAGCCCCAAAATCGTCTGGGAATTTGGGGGAAAATTCCGGAATTTTGTGGAGGAATTTTTGGGAAAGAAATTTTCGGGAATTTTGAGAATTTTTGGGGGGGATTCCCGGGATTTTGGGGATTTTGGGGGAATTCTGGGTGTTTGGGGGGATTTGGGCTGAAATGCTGGAATTTGGGTGATTTTGGGGTTTTTGAGGGGAATCAGAAATTTTTGGGTGATTTGGGGGATTTTGGAGGGAATTCTGGGAATTTGTGCGGGCGTTCCGTGAAATTTGGGGGTTAATCCAAGAATTTGGGGCAAATTCTGGGAATTTAGGAATTGGGGGGGGGGGGGGGAAAAAATTTTGGGGAAATCCGGGAGAATTTTGGGGGGAAATCTGGGGAATTTGGGGGGATTTGGGGGATTTGGAAGGGAAATAAGGAATTTTGGGCATTTTGGGGTGAATTTCCGTGAAATTTTGGGAGTTGGGGGATTTTTTGAAGGAAATCTGGAATTTTGGGGAATTTTGGGGAAATATGGGAATTTTGGGTGAATTCTGGGAATGTTTGGGAGAAATTTTGGGAATTGGAGATTTAGGGGGAGATTCTGGGAATTTTGGGGGATTTGGTGGGATTTTGGGGTTTGGGGGAATTTTTGGGGGTTGAAATCTGGAATTTGGGGATTGGGGGGAAATCGGGGAATTTGGGGTATTTGGGGGATTTTTGGGGGGAATTCTGGGAATTTTTTGGGGGTTCCGGTGAATTTTGGGGGCAAATCGGAATTCTGGGGGGAATCTTCGAGAATTTTGGGGCAAGTCTGGAATTTTGGGGGGAATTTGGGGGATTTTTGGGGGCCAAAGTCCTTGGGAATTTGTGGATATTTTGGGATTTTTTGGGGAAATCGGGAATTTGTGTTTTTGGGGGAATTCCGGGACATTTTGGGGGGAAATACGGGAATTTTGGGGGGAATATGGGATTTTTGGGGGATTTGGGGGATTTTTGGAAGGGAAAATCCTGAGGAATTTTGGGGGGTATTTGCGGGGGAGGGGAGTTTCTGTGAAGTTTGGGGTGAACTTCCGGGAATTTTTGGGGCAATCCCATCAAATCCCTCATCCCCAAAAAATCCGCGCGCGCGGGAAAAGCCGCCCCCTTCCCCCCCCAAAAAAAAAACACGCGAACGCCCCCCCAAAAAAAATAAAAAATCCGGGGAAACGCCACCAAAAAAAGGAAAAAAAAAAGAAAAAAAATCCGCGTAGGGAACACCCAAAACAAAGGAAAAAAAAAGAAAAACATTCCGCGGAAACGCCCCCAAAAAAGAAAAAAAAAAAGAAAAAAAATCCGCGGAAACGCCCAAAAAAAAGAAAAAAAAAAGAAAAAAATCCGCGGAAACGCCCCGAAACAAAGGTAAAAAAAAAAGAACAAAACATCCGCGGAAACACCCCAAAAAAAAAGAAAAAAAGAAAAAAAATCCGCGGAATCCCCCCCCCCCCCCCCAAAAACCCGAAATGGTGGTGGGGAGAGGGAGGGTCCCCAAACCTTAATTTGGGGAGGGGTCGCGTTTGCGGCGGTGAGGAAACGCCGGAAATAATTAAAAAACGGAAAAAAATCAAAATTTTAAAAAAAATTTTTTTTAAAAAAGGGGGGTGGGGAGGGGAAACCGCAGGGTCCCGCCCCTCCCCCCCACCCTTCCCAAAATCTCTCTCTTTT
>NDFG01000137.1:90737-104867 GCA_002167245.1 Sporophila hypoxantha
AAAAAATCCCCCAAAAAATCCCCAAAAACTTCCCCAAAAAAAATCCCAAAATCCCAAAAAAAATCCCCCAAAATTCCCAAAAAAATCCCCCAAAAATCCCGCAAAAAATCCCCAAAAATCCCAAAAAATCCCCAAAAAAATCCCCATAAATCCGCGCAAAAAATCCCCAAAAATCCCCAAAAAATCCCCCCAAAAAATCCCAAAATCTCTCCCAAAAAATCCCAAAAATGCGCCAAAAAATTTCCCAAAGAAATCCCCAACAATCCCAAAAAATCACAAAAAATCCCAAACAAATCCCAAAAAATCTCCAAAAATCCCCAAAAATCCCCAAAAATCCCCAAAAATCCCCCAAAATTCCCCCTAAACATCCCCCAAAAATCACCAAAATCCCAAAAATCCCCCTCAATAAATCCCCAAAAAATCCTTAAAAAATCCCCAAACTCCCCAAAAATCCCCAAAAAAATCTCCAAAAATCCCAAAAATCCCCAAAAAATCCCCAAAATCCCCCAAATTCCCCAAAAATCCCAAAAAAAAACCCCAAAATCCCCCAAAAAAATCACAAAAAAATCCCAAAAAATTCCCCAAAAATTGCCAAAAAATCCCCCAAAACTCCCCAAAAATCCCCAAAAAATTCCCAAAAAACGCCCCAAAAAATCCCCAAAAATCAAAAAATATCCCCCAAAAATCCCCAAAAATCCCCCAAAAAATCCCAAAAACTCTCCAAAAATCCCCAAAAAATCCAAAAAATTCCCAAAATCCCCAAAAATCCCAAAAAACCCCAAAAAATCCCCAAAAAATCCCCCAAAAATCCAAAAAAAATCCCAAAAAAATCCCCCAAAAATCCAAAATAAAAATCCCTTGCAATGCCCATAAACAAAACTTCCCCAAAAAGCCCAAAAATCCCCCCTTAAAATCCCCAAAAATCCCCCAAAAAATCCCCCAAAAATCCCATAAAAACTCCCAAAATATCCCCAAAAAACTCCCCAAAAAATTCTCCAAAAACATTCCCAAAAAATCACAAAAAATCCCATAAACTCCCACCTCCAAAAAATCCCTAAAAACACCAAAAAAATTCCCCAAAAAACCCCTAAAAATCCAAAAAAATCCCCAAAAATCCCCAAAAATAAAAAAATCAAAAAAAATCCCAAATCCCCAAAAAATCCCAAAATCCCCCCAAAAAATCCCAAAACTCTTCCAAAATCCCCAAAACTCCTCAAAGAAATCCCCAAAAAATCCCAAAATCCCCTAAAAATCCCCAAAAAATCTCCAAAAAAATCCCCAAAAAATCCCCCAAAACCAATCCCCTCTCAAAAAATCCCAAAACATCTCCTCCAACACCATCCCCTCAAAAATCCCAAAAAATCCCCAAAAATTCCCTCAAAGAAAGTTATACCCCAAAATATCGCTTCGTGATAATATATCCCCACACAATAATTCTGCTCCTACATCTCCCTCAACAAATCCCCCAAAAATAGCCCCAAGAATCCCCAAAAATCTCCAAAAAACTCCTCCAAAATCCCCAAAAATCCCAAAAAATCCCCAAAAAAATCCCCAAAACAATCCCAAAATCCAAAAAATCCCCAAAAAATCCCCAAAAATCCTCCAAAAATCGAGAAAACTCTCCAAAAAATCCTCTAAATCCCCCAATCCCAAAAATCCCAAAATTCCCCAAAAAATCCTCAAAAAATCCCCCCAAAATCGCCCAAAAATCCCCCACAAATCTCCACAATCCCAAAAATCCGAAAAACCATCTCCCCATAAAATGCCCCCAAAGTCCTCAAAAAACTCTCCAAAAATCCCAAAAAAATTCCAAAAATTCTCCCGAAAAAATCCCCAAAAACCCCAAAAAATCCCCCAAAATTCTCCAAAAAATCCCCAAAAAATCCCAAAAAATCCCCATAAAACTCCCCCAATAAAATCCCCAAAAATCCCAAAAAAAGCCCACAAATAATTCAACGTCCAGAATTGCCAAATATCCCCAAATCCCCAAAACATCCCCACAACACAATCCCCAAAACTCCCCAAAACTTCCCCAAAAATCCCCAAAATCCCGCCAATTAATCCCAAAATTTCCAAAATGGGATTTAGGGGCAGTTCAGCCCGGCCATGCCGACGTCCTGGGACCTTCGGTCTGAGGTGGACCTTGGGAGTTCCTGAACCCCAAATTTCAACGCTTCCTGGCTTCCCCCGAAACGCCTAAAAAATCCGTAAAAACCCCCACAAAACTACCCAAAAAATCCCCAAAAAAATCCCAAAAAAAAATCCCAACAAATCCCAATTCCCAAATTCCCAAATTTTGGATTTCAGGGCGTTCAGCCCTCGGCCAGTGACGCCTGGCCTTCAGGTTGGTGACGCTCCGTGGATGGTGCCTGACGCTGCCTGCGGAGAGCAGCCGTACGGGCCTGAGTCGACGAGCAGCGTGATCTCGGCCACGCCCTGGGCACCACTTTCCTCGAACCTGAGGCCAGCAGGTGGGGACTGCGGTATCAACGGACTGGGAGGGACTGGATGGACTGGTGCCGATGGGACTGCCGAGGGACTGGGAGCGCGGACTTGGGATGTGGACTGGGAGGACTGCGAGGGGGACCTGCGGATGGGACCCTGGGAGGGCCTGGGGGGGACTGGGCGGCGACTGGGACTTGAGCGGGCAGTGGACTGGGACGTTCGCACATTCGGGACTCGGAGTGTGGCAGATCTTACTGACGCTCTCATTCGGTATGATGTGTGTAGAACTAGAGGTATTGGTGGTAGGTGGCTGGGGATGTTGTAATTGTGAGGTGATAGAGGGGTATCTGGTGTGTATGGCGGTCCTGGGAAGGGAGAAAATGATTCCGAGTGCTCGCTAATGTAGAATTATGGCGCGCGCTCTCGCTCTGCGCACTGAATGGATGGATGTGTCTGCTCGTGCTCTACGACATATTGCACATTTTGCAGTGGAGTAATTTGTGGCGTAGAGGCCAGTTTGTGACGTCATTGTGTGGCATTCATAGTGATGCACGAGCAGATCAGAATAGAGCTCACGATCTCATCGGAGGGCACGCGCTACGTGCACCTCTCGATTCACAGTGAATGTGTGTGCTTTAGACATAGCGTGCAACCTACGAGAACTAAGGAGATCAAGTGGTGAAAGTTATGGACAACATTTGGATTGTAGCTGGAGTCTGTTGAAACAGAACTCTTTTGGGTTCTAGGTGTGCTGGGAATTTCACTGGGAGGCGCGGGAGTGTTTAGAGGAGGTTGTATTGAGGCATGGGAGTGACTGGGAATTGGTAGTGGTTCTATCTCTATGTATTCCTGTAATGTGGATCTGGAGTGGAAATACTCGTTACAAAATACAGAAAGACAAAGTTATCAGAAATTTTTGAGGTTCGATCTAAAATGCACAACCACAGATTGGGTAGGATTGGAGGTACTTTTTCTGGAGAAATATTGCATAGTGCTATGAGAGAGTGCAGTTCAGACAGGACTGGGTCCGTTCACGCGAACTGAACGGTGAAGAGAGACTTGCGATGACTTAGTGGAGAGCTACAACTGATAGAGGTAATAGAATAGTTATTCGAGACTCGATACAGTTTAGTGTTCACGTGAGCTGAGGTGACGGCAGGTGTGATCGCCAACGCGGGCCCACTTCAGGAACGGCGGCCAGCAGGTGGACTGCGATTGATGGGAGGGACTGGGATGGGATGGGAGGGAAATTGGAGGGACTGGGTTTGGAGGGATGGACTGGGATTACTGAGGGCACTGGGAGGTGTTAGAGCAGGTTTTGGGCCACTGGCGAGTCTACTGGGAATGGACTGGGACAGGCTGAGAGTGGGACTGGGTATGCTGAGAGTGGACTGGGTAGGCACTGGGACAGAGTGGGAATGGACTGGGATGCACTGGGAGGGACTGGGAGGACTGGAGGGGTGAGGATGACTGGGTATGACTGGGAGTGGATGGGTGGACTGGGATGGACTGGAGTGGACGGCATGGACTGAGAGTGGGACTGGGAGGCACTGGGAGAGTGGGAATGGACTGGGAGGGGACTGGAATGAACTGGAGGGACTGGGAGGGAATTGGGATGGGAACTGGGGGAGCACTGCGGGGTGACGAGCAGGTGTCGCACGCCTGGGCACCAATTCCAGAACGCGGCAGCAGGTGGGACTGGAGCACTGGAGGACTGGGAGGGACTGGACTGCTGGGAATTAACTTGGAGGCGCTGCGGAGGTGTTTAGAGGAGGTTATAGGCACTGGGAGTGACTGGGAATGGACTGGGACAGACTGGGAATGACTGGGATGGACTGGGAGGGGATTGGGATGGACTGGGATGGACTGGATTGACTGGGAGGGACTGGGATTGCTGTGGAGGGGGACTGGATTGACTGGGAGGGGACTGGGAGGAGTGGGATGACTGGGAGGGACTGGGAGGGGACTGGATGGACGGGGAGGGACTGAGAGGGAATGGGATTGGACTGGTGGGACTGGGAGGATCTGGGATGACTGGGAGCCACTGGGAGAGGACTGGAGCCCTGGGATTAGATGGGAGGATGGGTAGGGATGGAGGTGTTTTAGCAGGTTTTGGGCCACTGGAGTCACTGGGAATGGACTGGACAGACTGGAATGGACTGGGATGACTGGGAGGGGATTGGGATATGATGGACTGGAATGAATGGGGAGGAATGGAGGGAATTGGGATGGGAGCACTGGGGTGACGAGCAGAGTGATCGCCAACGCCGGGCACCACTTCAGAACCGCGGCCAGCGTGGGACTGGGAGCGGACTGGGACAGACTGGGATGACTGGGGGACTGAGAGGCTCGTGGATTGACTGGGATGGACTGGGATTGGACTGGGTGGATTGGGAGTGGTGAGGAACTAGAGAGTGGATGGGATGGACATTGCTTGGATTGACTGGGAGGGACTGGGATCATCCTGGTGATGAGCAGCTGATGACAGCGACTCGGCCGGCACCACTTCCAGAACCGCCAGCAGGTGGACTGGGATGGACTGGAGGACTGGATTGACTGGAAGGATTGGATTGACTGGGAGGACTGGGAGGGACTGGACTGGCTGGGAATTAACTGGGAGGCGCTGGGAGGTGTGTTTAGAGGAGGTTTGAGGCACTGGGACTGACTGGGAATCGCATGGGACTAGAGCTGGGAGTGGACTGGGCACACTGGGAGTGGACTGGGATGGATGGGAGTGAACTGGATGGACTGGGAGCTACTGGAGGGGGTTATGATGGCCAGTTATCCCTTGTCCCAGTCCCTCCCAGTCCCTCCCAGTCCATTCACCGAGTCCCTCCCAGATCTCCCAGGTCCATCCCAGTCCCCCAGTCCCTCCCAGTCCTCCCAGTCCCTCCTCAGTCCATCCAGTCCCTCCCAGTCCTCCCAGGTCCTCCAGGTTCTCATCTGGCATATTTTCTCCTACCAGCGGCTCAACAAGGCAGTGTGTGCGTTTTTTCTTTACTGCATTAGGTCGCTTGCCTTATGGTACATTATGACAAGCCAAACTTCTGATGTGCAAAGGGATTTTTTGGGGGATTTTTTGGGGATTTTTGGGGATTTTTTGGGGATTTATGGGGATTTTTTGGGGATTTTTTGGGGATTTTTGGGGATTTTTTTGGGATTTTTGGGGGATTTTTTTGGGATTTTGGGGGATTTTTTTTGGGATTTTTGGGGATTTTTTTGGGGAGTTTTTGGGGATTTTTTGGGGATTTTTTAGGCGTTTTCAGGAAGCCAGGAAGTTGAAATTTGGGGGTTCAGAACCTCCCAGAGCGTCACCCTGTAGGCCCAGGCGTCGCTGGCCGGGCTGAACGTGCCCTGAAATCCCAAATTTCGGGAATTTTGGGAATTTTGGGATTTTGGGGATTTTTTTGGGGATTTTTTGGGGATTTTTGGGGATTTTTTTTTTAATTTTTTTATTTTTTGGGGATTTTTTTAGGATTTTTTGGAATTTTTTTTAATTTTTTTTTTATTTTTTGGGATTTTTTGGGGATTTTTTTGGGATTTTTTTGGGATTTTTGGGGGTTTTTTGGGGATTTTTTAGGATTTTTGGGAGTTTTTTGGGGATTTTTTGGGGATTTTTTGGGGATTTTTTTGGCATTTTTGGGAAGCCAGAAAGTTGAAATTTGGGGGTTCAGCACCTCCCAGAGCGTCACCCTGAAGGCCCAGGCATCGCTGGCCGGGCTGAACGTGCCCTGAAATCCCAATTTTGGGAATTTTGGGAATTTTAGGATTTTTTTGGGATTTTTTGGGATTTTTTGGGGATTTTTTTGGGGATTTTTTGGGGATTTTTTGGGATTTTTTGGGGATTTTTTGGGGATTTTTTAGGCGTTTTCGGGAAGCCAGGAAGTTGAAATTTGGGGGTTCAGAACCTCCCAGAGCGTCACCCCCAAGGCCCAGGCTGAACATCCCCTACAATCCCAAATTTTGGAAATTTTCCCATTTTTCCCATTCTTTTTCCAATTTTTCCCATTTTTCCCATTTTTTTTCACAATTTTTCCCAAAAATCCCATTTTTTTCCCCAAAATTCCAAGTTTTTCCATTTTCCACCCAAATCTAATCATTTCCCAAATTATTTCCCGATTGTTTTTCTGCCCAAAAAATCCGATTTTTTCCACCAAACAAATCCCATTTTTCTCCATTTTTTACCCAAAAAATCCCATTTTTTCCAATTTTTTTCAATTTTTCCCATTTTTTCACCACTTTTTTCCATTTTTCCCATTTTGTTTCACAATCTTTCCTTCAAAATCCCATTTTTTCCATTTTCTCCCCAAAATCCATTTCTCCCCAATTTTCTCCCCATCTTTCCCTATTTTTTCCCCAAAATCCCGATTTTTTTCTATTTTTTCCCCAAAATTCCAATTTTCTTCCATTTTCCACCCAAATCTAATCATTTCCCAAATTATATCCCAACTTTTTTTCACCCAAAAATCCAATTTTATCCCCCAAAAAATCCCATTTTCCTCCATTTTTTACCCAAAAATCCCCATTTTTCACCCAAAAAATCCCATTTTTTCGCCAAAAATTCAATTTTTTTCCCATTTTTTCCCGTTTTTTCCCGTCTCTCACCCAGAGGATGCTCTCCCAGGCCATCCAGCGGATGGGCAGCAGCGCCCGGCCGCGCACCCGGCAGCACTCGGTGCCGTACAGGCTGCGGCTCATGCCAAAATCCCAATTTCCCCCCACATTTCCCCCCAAAACCCCAAATTTCCCCATTTTCCCCTCAAAATCCAAGTTCCCCCCAAAACCCCAATTCTGCCTCCCAATTTTTCCTCCCAAAATCCCAATTTTTCCCATTTTTCTCCCTTTTTGCTTTCTAATTTTTTCCCGTTTTTTCACCGCTTTTTCCCCATTTTCATCTCTTTTTCCCATTTTTCCCATTTTTCCCATTTTTTTTCACAATTTTTCCCTCAAAATCCCATTTTTTCCCATTTTCTCCCCAAAATCCATTTTCCCCCATTTTTTCCCCATCTTTCCCCATTTTTTCCCCCAAAATCCCGATTTTTGTCCATTTTTTTCCCAAAAATCCCATTTTTTTCCCCAAAATTCCAACTTTTTCCATTTTTCACCCAAATCTAATTATTTCCCAAATTATTTCCCAATTGTTTTTCCACCCAAAAAATCAAATTTTTCCACAAGAAAAAAACCATTTTTAACCCCAAAAAATCCCATTTTTCACCAAAAAAACCCCATTTTTCTCCCAAAAAATCCCATTTTTTCACCAAAAATTCAATTTTTTTCCAATTTTTTCCAATTTTTTCCCAATTTTTTCTGATTTTTTCCCAAAATCTCGGGTTTTCTGCCCATGTCTCACCCAGAGGATGCTCTCCCAGGCCATCCAGCGGATGGCAGACAAAAGCGGCCAGCGGCCGCGCACGAGCGGCAGTACTGCGGTGCCACTACAGGCTGCGGCTCATGCCGAAATCGGCCACCTTGACGCGCAGCCCGTCGCCCACCAGGCAGTTCCGCGTGGCCAGGTCGCGGTGCACGACGTTCCGCGCGGCCAGGAAGCGCATGCCGGCGGCGATCTGCGCGCCCAGCTGCACCAGCGTGCCCAGGCTGCGGGGAAATATCGATTTTCAGGGTTTTTCCCAAAAAAATCTGATTTTTCTACAATTATTTGTATTTTTTCCCCCCAAAAAATTCAATTTTTCGGCAGTTTTTTGTGCTTTTTTCCCCCAAAAAATCCGATTTTTCTACAATTATTTGCGTTTTTCCCCCAAAAAATCCGATTTTTCTGCTGTTTTTTGTGCTTTTTTCCCCCCAAAAAATCTGATTTTTCTACAATTATTTGCATTTTTTCCCCTGATTTTTCTACAATTATTTGCATTTTTCCCCTCAAAAAATTCAATTTTTCTGCTGTTTTTTGTGCTTTTTTCCCCCAAAAAATCCGATTTTTCTACAATTATTTGCATTTTTTCCCAAAAAAAATTTGCTTTTTTCCCCCACAAAAAATCCGATTTTCTTACAATTATTTGCGGTTTCCCCCCCCCAAAAAAATTGCCTTTTTTCCCAAAAAAATCCGGTTTTTCTACAATTATTTGCAAATTTTTCTCCCCAAAAAATTGCCTTTTTTCCCTAAAAAATCCGATTTTTCTACAATTATTTGCATTTTTCCCCTGATTTTTCTACAATTATTTGCATTTTTTCCCCCCAAAAAAATCGCCTTTTTCCCCCCAAAAATCAGATTTTTCTACAATTATTTGCATTTTTTTCCCCAAAGAAATCCAATTTTTCTACAATTATTTGCATTTTTCCCCCCTAAAAAATCTGATTTTTCTACAATTATTTGTATTTTTTCCCCCCAAAAAAATCACCTTTTTTCCCCCAAAAATACGATTTTTCTATAACTATTTGCATTTTTTTCCCCAAAAAAATCCGATTTTTCTACCATTATTTGCAATTTTTTCCCCCCAAAAAATCCAGTTTTTCTACAATTATTTGCATTTTTTCCCCCAAAAAAATCGCCTTTTTTCCCCCCAAAAAATCCGATTTTTCTACACTTATTTGCATTTTTTCGCCCCCAAAAATCTGATTTTTCTACAATTATTTGCATTTTCCCCCCCCAAAAAATCCGATTTTCCTACACTTATTTGCATTTTTTCCCCAAAAAAATCCGATTTCTATACAATTATTTGCAGTTTTTCCTCCCAAAAAAATGGCTTTTTTCCCCCAAAATAATCCCGATTTTCCTACAATTATTTGCATTTTTTCCCCAAAAAAAATCGCCTTTTTTCCCCCCAAAAAATCCGATTTTTCTATACTTATTTGCATTTTCCCCCCCCAAAAAATCAGATTTTTCTACAATTATTTGGAATTTTTTCTCCCAAAAAAATCGCCTTTTTTCCTCCCTAAAAAATCCGATTTTTCTACAATTATTTGTAATTTTCCCCTCAAAAAATCGCCTTTTTTCCCCAAAAAATCCAATTTTTCTACAATTATCTGCGGTTTATCCCACCAAAAAATGGCTTTTTTTCCCTCCAAAAATCCGACTTTTCTACAATTATTTGCATTTTTTCCCCAAAAAAAATCCATTTTTTCTTTTCCTTTCTGGAAGCGCATCCCGGCGGCGATCTGCGCGCCCAGCTGCACCAGCGCGGCCAGGCTGGGGGGAAATAGAAATTTTCAGGGTTTTTCCAAAAAAATCCAATTTTTCTAAAATTATCTGCGGTTTTTCCCACCAAAAAATGGCTTTTTTTCCCCCCAAAAAATTCAATTTTTCTGCTGTTTTTTGTGCTTTTTTCCCCCAAAAAATCTGATTTTCCTACAATTATTTGCATTTTTTCCCCCAAAAAAATTGCTTTTTCCCCTCAAAAATTCAATTTTTCTACTGTTTTTTGTGCTTCTTTCCCCCTAAAAAAATCCAGATTTTTCTGCATTTGCAGTGGGTGTGGCTGGAGTGGGCGTGTCCATATTTGGGCGTGGCCCCTTAAGCGGTGACGTAATTAGGAAGACGAGATTTTTCTTAAAGGGCCAGAACCCCAAAAAACGCTCACAAAAACCGATTGGAAGTGGGTGTGGCTGTAGTGGGCGTGGCCAAGCCAGGGGGGCGTGGTGGGCGTGGTCTTGTAACTGATGGGCGTGGCTTAATCACGGGCTGCTTTCTCTTAAAGGGCCAGAACTCCAAACAATGCCAACAAAAACCAATGGGAAGTGGGTGTGGCTGTAGTGGGCGTGGCCACACCATGAGTATGGCCACGTGGGCGTGGTGGGCGTGGTCTTGTAACTGATGGGCGTGGCTTAATCATGGACTGCTTTCTCTTAAAGGGCCAGAACTCCAAAAAACGCCAACAAAAACCAATGGGAAGTGGGTGTGGCTGTAGTGGGCGTGGCCAAGCCAGATGGGCGTGGTCTTGTGACTGATGGGCGTGGCTTAATTACCGCATGGTTTCTCTTAAAGGGCCAGAACCCCAAAAAACGCCAACAAAAAACTGATTTCAAGTGGGTGTGGTGTAGTGGGCGTGGCCAAGCCTGCAGTATGGCCACGTGGGCGTGGTCCTGTGACTGATGGGCGTGGCTTAATCACGGACTGCTTTCTCTTAAAGGGCCAGAACTCCAAAAAACGCCAAAAAACCCGATTGGAAGTGGGTGTGGCTGTAGTGGGAGTGGCTAAGCCAGGTGGGCGTGGTCTTGTGACTGATGGGCGTGGCTTAACGACAGAGTGCTTTCTCTTAAAGGGCCAGAACTCCAAAAAACGCCAAAAAACCCGATTGGAAGTGGGTGTGGCTGTAGTGGGAGTGGCCAAGCCAGGTGGGCGTGGTGGGCGTGGTCTTGTGACTGATGGGCGTGGCTTAACGACAGAGTGCTTTCTCTTAAAGGGCCAGAACCCCAAAAAAAGCCAACATGATTTCTAAGTGGGTGTGGCCTACGCATAGTGGGCGTGGGCGCCGCTGGACGTGGCTGCGTCCCACCTGATGGGCGTGGCCGCGGCCCCGCCCAGGAAGCGTGCAGGTCTCCGTCTCCCCATGTACTCTGGGTGATCGATGCAGAGCGGGGGGCCGGGCGCGGCCGCACGCCCAGCAGCCGCACGATGTGGGGGTCCCGCAGCCGGCACAGCGCCCGCGCCTCCTGCAGGAAATCGCGCCTGGGGGAGCACGGGGACAGGTGAGCGCACCTGGGCACACCTGGGCACACCTGGGCACACCTGGGCACACCTGGGTAATGCTATGGGCACACCTGAGTACACCTGGGCACACCCTTGGTACACCTGGGTATGGCCTGGGTACAGTTGGACATGTCCTAAGTACGCCCTGGGTACACCTGGGCACACCTGGGCACACCTGGGTACACCTGGGCACACCTGGGCACACCTGGGTACACCTGGGTATTACCTGGGTACAGTTGGACATGTCCTAAGTACACCCTGGGCACACCTGGGCACACCTGGGCACGCCTGGGCACACCTGGGTAATGCCCTGGGCACACCTGGGTATGACCTGGACACACCTGGGTATGCCCCAGGTACAGCTGGGTAATGCCCTGGGCACACCTGGGCACACCTGGGTACACCTCGGTAATGCCCTGGGCACACCTGGGCACACCTGGGTACACCTGGGTAATGCCCTGGGTACACCTGGGCACACCTGGGCACACCTGGGTATGCCCTGGGTACAGTTGGACATGTCCTAAGTACGCCCTGGGTAGACCTGGGCACACCTGGGCACACCTGGGTAATGATCTGGGCACACCTGGGCACACCTGGGTACACCTGGGCACACCTGGGTAATGATCTGGGCACACCTGGGCACACCTGGGCTACACCCTTGACTGGGCGCAACTGGTCACCTGGGCATGCCACTGGGTACACCTGGGTTATGGCCTGGTAGCAGTTGGACATGTCTAAGTACCGGCCTGGGTACACCTGGGCAACCTGGCACCAGACCTGGGCACAACCTGGTAATGATCTGGCGACCAACCTGGGCACACTGGGTACACCTGGGGCACACCTGGGCACACCTGGGGTAATGCTATGGGCACACCTGGGCATACCTGGGTAATACCCTGCATACACCTGGGTAATGCCCTGGGCACACCTGGGTATGCCCTGGGTACAATTGGACATGTCCTGAGCACACCCTGGGTACACCTGGGCACACCTGGGTACACCTGGGTAATGATCTGGGCACACCTGGGCACACCTGGGTATGGCCTGGGTACACCTGGGTAATGCCCTGGGTACCCCTGTGGGGGTCCCGCAGCCGGCACAGCGCCCGCGCCTCCTGCAGGAAATCGCACCTGGGGGCGCCCGGGGACAGGTGAGGGCACCTGGGCACACCTGGGCACACCTGGGTAATGCCCTGGGTGCACCTGGGCACACCTGGGCACACCCTTGGTACACCTGGGTATGGCCTGGGTACCCCTGAGTATGCCCTGGGTACAGTTGGACATGTCCTAAGTACACCCTGGGCACACCTGGGCACACCTGGGCACACCTGGGCACACCTGGACATGCCCTGGGTACCCTGTGGGGGTCCCGCAGCCGCCAGAGCGCCCGCGCCTCCTGCAGGAAATCGCGCCTGGGGGAGCATGGGGTGGGGTCAGCGCACCTGGGCACACCTGGGCACATCTGGGTATGGCCTGGGTACACCTGGGTAATGCCCTGGGTACACCTGGGTATGGCCTGGGTACACCTGGGCACACCTGGGTAATGCCCTGGGCACACCTGGACATGTCCTGAGCACACCCTGGGCACACCTGGGGACACCTGGGTATGCCCTGGATATATCTGGGTATGCCCTGGGTACACCTGAGTACACCTGGGTATGCCCTGGGCACACCTGGGCACACCTGGGTAATGCCCTGGGAGCGCTTGGGTACACCTGGGCACACCTGGGCACACCCGGGTAATGCCCTGGGCACACCTGAGTACACCTGGGCACACCTGGGTTAACCCTGTGGGGGTCGCCGAGCCGCGCAGAGGGGCGCCCCGTGCCTCGCTGCAGGAAATCGTGTCGGCCTGGGCGGCGGCGGGCCGGGGACCGAGGTGTGGAGAGGCACCTGGCACACCTGGGTAATGCTCTGGGCCACACCTCGTGGTGGTGGGGGTCCCGCAGCCGACAGCCGCCCGCGCCTCTGCAGGGAAATCGCGCCTGGGAGAGCACTGGGACAGGTGAGGGCACCTGGGCACACTGCTGACACCTGGGTTGAATGCCCTGGGAACAGTTGGACATTGTCCTAAGTACACGACACCTTGGAGACACCTGGCACCACCTGGGTCACACCTTGGGACACCTGGGGCACACCTGGGCACACCTGGGTATGCCCTGGGTACACCTGGGTAATGCCCTGGGTACCCTGTGGGGGTCCCGCAGCCGGCACAGCGCCCGCGCCTCCTGCAGGAAATCGCGCCTGGGGGAGCACGGGGACAGGTGAGGGCACCTGGGTACACCTGGGTACACCTGGGCACACGTGGGTAATGCCCCAGGTACACCTGGGCACACCTGGGTACACCTGGGCACACATGGGCACAACTCAGTACACCTCAGCATACCTGTGTAATGCCCTGAGCACACTTGAGTACACCTGGGCACACCTGGGCACACCTGGGTAATGCCCTGGGTACACCTGGGCACACCTGGGCACACCTGGGTAATGCCCTGGGTACACCTGGGCACACCTGGGCACACCTGGACATGTCCTGAGCACACCCTGGGCACACCTGGGCACACCTGGGCACACCTGGGTAATGCCCTGGGTACACCTGGGCACACCTGGGTACACCTGGGTAATGCCCTGGGTACACCTGAGTACACCTGGGCACACCTGGGTATGGCCTGGGCACACCTGGGCACACCTGGGTAACGCTCTGGGCACACCTGGGCACACCTGGGTAATGCTATGGGCACACCTGGGCACACCTGGGCATACCTGGGTAATACCCTGCATACACCTGGGTAATGCCCTGGGTACACCTGGGCACACCTGGATCCCCTTGCCCACCCTCCAGTACCCTCCTATCCGCTCCCAGTCCCTCCCAGTCCATTCCCAGTCCATCCCAGTCCATCCCAGTCCATTCCCAGTCCATTCCCAGTCCATCCCAGTCCCTCCCAGTCCCTCCCAGTCCCTCCCAGTTTCCCTACCGCGCGTTCTTGCTGGCGTCCGGCCTCAGCACCTTCACCGCCACCAGCAGGGGGCGCTCCGTGCCCGAGG
>NDFG01000137.1:150951-164978 GCA_002167245.1 Sporophila hypoxantha
GGGAACCCATCCAAGGGTTGACCTGGGTGGACCCTGCTTAGCTTCACAAGGTGGTCTGGGGAATTAACTCCTTCCCAGGGTAGATAATTCCTATTTGGGGCAAATAAATCTCATTTTGCGGGAAAAATCCCCTTGTTTTGGGCGTAAATAATCCCAATCAGGGATTTTTGGGGTAAAAATCGCTTTATAGCAAAATAATCCTTGATCATATTGGGAAACCCATCCAAGGGGTGACCTGGGCGGACCCGCTTAGCTTCACAAAGGGTTTTGGGGGAATGAATGCCCCAGTGGGGTAAATAATTTCCCCTTCTGGAATAAAAACTGCCCTTTGGTTTTGGGTAAATAAAATAAATTTTTGTCGAGAAAAAAAATCCTTTTTACAGAAAAAAGCCCCTTTCGAGTTCAATTTTGGGGAAACCCATCAAGGGTTGACCCAGGGCGGACCCTGCTACTTTCACCAAAGGGGTTGGGGAAATTAACCCACCCTGGAATAAATAAATCCCATTTTGGGTAAATAAATTCCATTTGGCATTAAAGTTTGTTTTGGGGAAAAGAAATATCAATTTTTTGGGGAAAGATGTCCCTGTTTGGGTTAATAATCCTTTAGTCCAGGTGTGGGAACCCATCCAAGGGGGGACCCTGGCGGACTTCTGCTTTAGCTTCACAAAGGTTTGGGGGAAGTTAACCCCCCTGGGGCAAATAATTCCAATTTTTATGGCAAATAATTCAAAAATTCTGGGATAAAAAAAATCCCACTGTTTTTGGGTAAATTAAATCCCAATCAGGGGATTTTTTGGGGAAAAATCCTTTTTTGGGGTAAATATTGCCCATAGCAGTTTGGGGAACCCATCCAAGGGGTGACCCTGGCGGACTCTGCTTAGCTTCACAAAAGGCGTTTTGGGTCAATTAATCCCCCTCTGGGGCAAATAATTCCAATTTATGGCAAATAATTTCAAATTCTGGGATAAAAAATTCTCCTCTGTTTTTGGGTAAATAAATCCCTAAATCAAGGGATTTTTTTGGGGAAAAATCCTTTTTGGGGTAAATATTGCCCTAGTTCAGTTGGGGGAACCCCATCCAAGGGTGACCCCTGCAGTCTCTGCTTAGCTTCACAAAGGGTTTGGGAATTAACCCCCAGAATAAAATAATTCCAATTTTGGGGCAAAATAATTTTCCCACTTGCGGATAAAAAATCTTTTTTTTTGGCAAATAAATCCAGCCTGACAGGGAGGAGCCCAAATCTTTTCCCGAGGGTGCCAGGAAAGGATGAGTCAGAGCGGAGACGGTGGAATTGACTCAGCCTCCTCCACCCCTCCGGGGAAACGAGGCAATTTCGGGTTCGGGCCGGGGAATTCCAGGAATTTGGGATTTTGGGGAGGGATTTTGGGGGGGGATCTATAGGGGATGGGGGTTTTGGGGGGGTTTAGGCGGAGTTTGGGAAATTCACGTGAGGGCAACGAGGAAAGAGTAATGAAATGGACAAGGGAGGAGACAAGTGGAGGAAACGGGAACCGGGGGAGAGAACGAGAGAAAATCTGGGAAAGTTAAGCACAAGTGGGGCAGTTCTGGGTGGAGGGGGGGGAATTTTGGAGGAGTTTAGGACCAGTTTGGGGATTTAGGATGAATTTTGGGCGACGTAGAATTTGGGGCAATTCACGAGGAATTTGGAGGAGTTTTAAAAGGCGAATTTCGGGGATTTAGGGACGAATTTGGGGGGGGGTTTAGGCAAGTTTGGGAATTTAGGAATGTTTTGGGCAGATTTGAAGGGGGTTCAGGCCAATTTTGAGGGGATCGAGGCGAGTTTGGGAAATTGGGGCAAATTTACAAAATTTGGGCGAACGTGGGGAGGGTAAATTTGGGCGAGTCCAGGGGGTTTAGGCGAGGCTATAGCGACTTTCTAATATCTATAGGCGGACATAAGGGATATAGGACAACAAAACCACCCAAAAACCTCCAAATTTAAGCTAAACCCCCCCCCACCCCAAAAAAAAACCCCAAAAAAATCCCTCCCATACTCACAGCGGGCGGATAAAGAACGCGCCGATGGCGGCCGCCGAGCCTGGGAGGTCCGGGCGGCGGCGGGAGGGGTTCGAAGGTGAAGATTGACGAGTGGGGACGGCTGCCACCCCTTTGGGGACACCCTCGAGATTGTCCCCAAACCCGCCCCGGACAACCTCGCGGGTGGCCGCGACCCGCCACCATCGAACATCGTTGAAAAAGAATATGCCGGGATTCGAACCGCGGCCTCGGGTTATAACGGGGGAGCGGGGAGGCACGCCCTCGGTGAGATTTGAATTGGTGGAGGAAACGAGGAGGCAGCGGGTTTTAGCGCGAGGCCACGCCCACTCGGCGCAGGGTGGGAAATTCGCCGAATTTTGAGTCACGGGTTTTGCTGTCATCGGAGGGGAAAAATTTGGGAATTTTGGGGGAAAACCGGGGATTTTTTATTGGGCGGAAAAATACGGGAATTATGGAGGGAAAAAAATGGGAATTTTGGGGGGGAAAAAGAGGGAATTTTTGGGAAAAAAGGGATTTTTTGGGTTTGGGGGAAATGGTGAAGATAAAGGAAAAGGAAAGAAAGAGAAAAAATGGATTTTTTGGGAAAAAGGGGATTTTTTGGAGGGAAAACCGGGGATTTTATGGGAAAATCACGGCGAATTTATGGGAGGGAAAAATGGGAATTTTTTGGGGGAGTTGGGAGTTTGGGGATAAAAAAATGGATTTTTTTGAGGGGAAATTGGATTTTTTGAGAAAAGGAGGAAATTTTGCGGAGAAAACCAGAATTTTATGGAAAAATATGGAAATTATGGAGGAAAAAAAAAAAATAAAAAAAAAAAAAAAAAATGAGAAATTTTAACGGGAAAGAGAGGAATTTTGGGGGGATAAAAAAGGGAATTTTTGGGGGGGAAAAATGGATTTGTTCTGGGGAAAAAAGAAAGCTTTGGAGGAAATCACAGGAATTAGGAGCGAAAAAATGCGAATTTTGGGGGGGGAAAATAGAGGGAATTTGGGGAAAAAGGATTTTTTGGAGGGGAAAATGAGATTCTTTCTTTGAAAAATTGGATTTTTTGGGGGGGGAAGAGGGAATTTTTTAGGGGGAAAGAAAGAATTCATTGAAAAAATAAATTTGAATTTTATTAAGGTTATTGAAAAGCAAAGCGTGAATGAAAGGAATTTTTATATTATAAGATGGGAAATGTTTCACCAAAAGATAAAAAAAATCTGGAAAAAGCAAAAAAAACCAAAAAATAAAGGAGAAAAAAAGCCCCCCAAAAATTCCCAAAATATTCCACTAAAAAAGGCTCCAAAAAAAACTTCCCTCCAAAATCTCCAAAAAAAGCCTCAAAATTTCATTCTTTTTGCTTCGGTTTTGTCCCTCGGTGCCTTCGAACCTGGAGGGGAAGAGATCCCAAAAATGCACCAAAAATCCCAGAAACTAACTCAAAATTCCTGAAATTTAACCACAAAAATCCAAATTTGCTTAAAAATCCCAAAATATTTCATCCCCAAAATCCATCAATCCCAATTCCCCCAAAGCCGCAAATTTTATCAATAAGTCATAATTGAAATCGATTTACCCATCCCAAAAAATTCCACAATTTTATACCCAAATTCCCCTAAAAATCAAAAATTATATCCCAAAAATCCCAAATCCTAAAATTCACCCAAATTTCCCAAATTTCCCAAAATTCATCCAAAAATTTAATCCCACAAATTTCATCCATAAAATCCAAAAATTTCACCCCAAATTCCCAAAATTAATCAATTAGCCCAAAATTGAAATTTCACCAAAGAATTCCCTAAAATCCTAAATTTATCCCCAAAATCCCAAAATTTCCACCCAAAAATCAAAATTTAATCCCCAAAATTTCAATCAAAAATCCCAAATTTCACCCCAAAATTTCCAAATCTTAATAGCAATTTGATTCCCAAAATTGCCAAATTTTACCCAAAAATTCCCCCTATAAATCTAAAGTCTTAATCCCTAAAATTCCCCCAAATATCCCATAACCCCAAAATCATGCCAAATTTAATTCCCAAATTCATCAAAAACCCCAAATATCCCAAAATAATCCCCAAAAATCCCCTAAAATTGCAAAATTATCAAATTCCCTAAAATCCACAATTACAAAAATCCCAAAATTTCACCCCAAAATCTCCTAACATTTCAAACCAAAATCCAATAACCCAATGGTCACCATCCCAATCCAAATTAATCCCAAATTCCCTATGAAAATTACCATTTCCCAAATTCCAAAGTATGCAAATTAATGAAAATCCAAATTTACCCAAATATCAAAAATCCATTGTTACAAAAATCCAATACAATCATAAAACCCAAATGTAATCCATAATAAATCACCCCAAAATCCCAAAATTAATACAATGAATCCCAAAATCCCCTAATCCAATTCATTCAGAAATCATTCCCAATTCTAAAATAATCAAACAAATTACCAAATTCTTTTTTGCCCCAATTCTGTGTCGGGGCTCCGTTCCCGGGGTTGTTCGTGGGAATTCCGGGAATTTCCCAAATTTGGGAATTTTGTCCCAATTTTTGCCTCCGGTCTCTTACGTTGATGGGGCCACAAGAGACCCCCACGCTTTGGGGGAGGGTTCTAAAATACCAAAAAAATTCCCAAAATTTCCCCCAAATTCACCCAAAAATCCTCCAAAAATCCTAAAATATCCTCCCAAAATCCCAAAATCCCAAAAAATTGCCACCCAAAAATCCCTGAATTCCCTCCATAAATTCGCCCCAAATAATTCCCCAAAATTCAAAATTCCAAAGAATTCCTCAAAACTCCCCCAAAACCCGAAATCCGCACCAAAATCCTCAAGATTAAAAAAAAATCCCCCAAAATCCCAAAAAATCCAAGAATTTCCCCAGCACCCCAAATAAATCCCAAAAATTCCCAAAAATTCCTAAAAATGTCCAAAAAAAACCTCAAGAAAAATTCCCCAAAAATTCGCCAAAAAAACCCTCCAAGAACATTTCCCAAAAATTCCTCAAAAAAACCCCAAAAAATTCCCAAAAATCCCCCCCAAACTTCCTAAAATGTTCCCCCAAAAAACCTCCAAAGAAATTCCAAAAATCCCCCCCATAAACCCAAAATATCCCAAACTTCCCAAGAAATTCCCAACAAAAATTCCAAAAAATCCCTCCCAAAAAAACCCTCCAAGAAATTCCCAAAAATTCCTTCAAAAAACCCTCAAGAAATTCGACAAAATTCCTCTCAAAAAAAACCAAGAAATTCCCAAAAACTTCCTCCCAAAAAACCCCAAGAAATTCCCAAAAATTCCCCAAGAAATTCCCCAAAAATTCCCCAAGAAAATCCCAAAAATCCCAAAATCCCAAAAATTTCCCCCAAAAATTCATCCAAAAACTCCCAAAAAAAAAACCCCAAAAAATTCCCCAAAATTCCCCACAATTCCCTCAAAAAAAATCACAAAAAAATCCCAAAATTTTATCCAAAATCCCCCAAAATTTCCCCCAAAATTCCCGGATTTTCCCCCCTTACCTGCGGCTTTCCATGGGGGCTTCATCCGGAAGGCGTTTGGGGTTTTCCATAGGGAAATTGGGATTTTCCATAGGAAATTTGGGGTTTCCATTAGGAATTCCATAGGGATTGGGTTTTCCATAGGGAAATTTGGGATTTTCCATAGGGGAATTTCTATAGGAATTTGGATTTTTCCATTAGCGGAAATTTGGGATTTTCCATAGGGGAATTTCTATAGGGGAATTTGGATTTTTCCATAGGGGAAATTTGGATTTCCTAGAGAAATTTCTATAGGGATCCGGGTTTTTTTTGGGAATCCCTATAGGGAAATTTGGGATTTCTATAGGAGAATTTTGGATTTTCCCATAGGGGAATTTGGGATTTTTCACAGGGAAATTTGGGTTTCCATAGGGAATTTCTATAGGGGATGGGGTTCTATAGGGGAATATGATTTTCCATTAGCGGGAATTTTCTATAGGTGATCTGGGTTTTTTTTCCTAGGGATTTGCGGTCTCCTATAGGGAAAATCTTGGATTTTTCCATAGGGGGATTTGGAGTTTTCATAGGCGAAATTTGGGTTTTCTACAGGGAAATTTGGGTTTTTCCATTAGTGGAATTTTCTTAGGGGATCCAGGGTTTTTTTTCCATAGAGGATTTGGATTTCCCCATAGGGATTGGATTTTTCATAGGGAAATTTGCGGGGGATTTTTCTACAGGGAAATTTGGGATTTTTCCATTAGGGGGAAAAATTTCATAGGGGATTTGGGTTTCTATAGGGGAATTTCTGGGGGTTTTCTACAGGATAATTCGGGATTTTCCATAAGGGGAATTTCTATAGGGAAATTTGGGGTTCCCATAGGGAATTTTGGGGTTTCCATTAGGAAATTTGGGTTTTTCCATAGGGGATTTTTATAGGGGATTTGGGGTTTTTTTCCATAGGGATTTGGGATCTCCTATAGGGGAATTCGGGATTTTCCATTAGGGGAATGGGATTTTCTATAGGAGGGATTTGGTTTCTATAGGAGGATTTGGGATTTCCCATAGGGGATATTGGATTTTCCATAGGGAAATTTGGTTTTTCTACAGGGAAAAATTTGGGATTTTCCATAGGGGAATTTCTATAGGGGAATGTGGGATTTTCCATTAGGGGAATTTGGGGTTTTCCATAGGGGAATTTCTTATAGGGGAACTGGGATTTTCCATTAGGGAAATTCCCTATAGAATATGCAGGGAACCCCCATAGAATGTGTAGGACCCCTATGGAATGCATAGGATCCCCCATAGATGCCCAGAAGCCCATAGGATCCACTATAGAATAGTTAGGAACCCCTATAGAATGCATAGGATCCCTATAAGGAACCTCTATAGTAATATGTAGGGTCCCCTACAGAATGCCTAGGAACCCTATAGATACATTAGCGACCCCCTATGTGTAGGATCCCCTTATAGAATGCACATGACGCCCCCCATAGGATCACCCATAGACCCCCATAGATGCCAAAGCCCCTATAGATCCCCTATAGAAGCGCACTGACCCCCCCATAGGCATCACCTATAGATCCCCCATAGGATCACCTATAGATCCCCCATAGGATCACCGTATTAGATCCCTTATAGATCCCCCATAGGTTCACTATAGATCCCCCATAGGATCACCTATAGGATCCCTATAGGGATGCCCCATAGAATGCACATGACCCCCCCATAGGATTCACCTATAGATCCCCCATAAGGATGCCAGAAGCCCCTATAGATCCCCTTATAAATGCCACATGACCCCCCATAGGATCCCCTATTAGAACCCTATTAGAATGCATAGGACCCCTTACAGGATCCCCTAAGAACGCACATGACCCCCCATTAGGATCACCTATAATCCTCCATAGGATCACCTATTAGCATCCCCCAAAGATGCCCATAGAACACACATGACCCCCCACAGGATCACCTATAGATCCCCCATAGGGATGCCCCAAGCAAACACATGACCCCCCCCACAGGATTCACCTATTAGATCCCCCATAGGATCTTATTGCCCAGAAGGCCCCCATTAGGATGCCCTATAAGGGTGTGTAGGGGCCGCGTGTCCGGGGCCGTGGCGGATCCCCCGCGGGGTCCCCGATAGAGCAGGCGTCCCCTATGCGGATCCCATACGGGCCCGGCGTAGGTGACCCCGGCCTTGCTGTTGGGCTCGCCCCCGGGGCAGCGCACGGCACAGCGCCCCCGCTGGGGATGGGGCCTATGGAGCCCCTATTGGCATGCACCTATTGGATTCCTCTATGGGTCCACCTATGCATCCCTAGCGGGGCGCTGTGCCTGCGTCTGCCCCCGGCGCCGAGGCCACAGGCAAGGCCGGGGTCACCTACGGCCGGGCCGTATTTGGAATCCATAGGGGACCTGCTTCCTATTCGAGGGACCCCGCGGGGGATCCGCCACGGCCCCGGCACAACGCCGGGCCCCTACACAACCCTATAGGGATCCTATGGGGCTTCTGGGCATAGATCCTATGGGGATCTATAGGTGATCCTGTGGGGGGCGGTCATGTGTGTTCTATGGGGCATTCCTATGGGGGATCTATAGGTGATCTCGTGGTGGGGCGTCATGTGTGTTCTATGGGGGCATCCTATGGGATCTATAGGTGATCCTATGGAGGATCTTATAGGTGATCCTATGGGGGGTCATGTGCGTTCTATATGGCGATTCCTGTAGGGGTTCCTAATGGCATTCTATAGGGGTTTCTAATAGGGATCCTCTAGGGGGTCATGTGCATTCTATAGGGGATCCTATAATGGGCTTCTGGGCATCCTATGGGGATCTAAGGTGATTTCCTAATGGGGGGGGTCATGTGCATTCTATGGGGCTCTATAGGGGATCTATAGGTGAACCTTATTGGGGGATCTATAGGTGATTCCTATTGGGGGATCTATAGGGATCTTATAGGTGATCCTATGGGGGATCTATAGGTGATTCCTATGGGGGATCTATAGTGATCCTATGGGGGGGGTCATGTGCGTCTATATTGGGATCCTATAGGGCTTTTGGGCATCCTATGGGGGGTCTATTGGCGTGATCCTATGGGGGCGTCTGTGCATTTCTATGAGGGGATTCTATTAGGGGGTCCTATGTATTCTATAGGGGTTTCCTAGCATTCTGTAGGGGACCCTTACATATTCTATAGAGGTTCCTTATAGGGGTTCCTATGCATTCTATAGGGGTTCCTACATATTCTATAGTGGATCCTATAGGGGTTCTGGCATCCTATGGGGATCCTATCATTTCCATAGGGGTTCCTACACATTCTATGGGGTTCCTGCCATATTCTATAGGAATTTCCCTATGGAAAATCGCCAGTTCCCCTATAGAAATTCCCCTATGGAAAAACCCCAAATTCCCCTATTAGGAAAATCCCAACATTCCCCTATAAGAAATTCCCCTATGGAAAATCCCAAATTTCCCTGTAAAAAAACCCCAAATTTCCCTATGGAAAAATCATTCCCCCTATGGAAATTCCCAAATTCCTTCCTATTAGGAAAAATCCCAAATGCCTCCTATAGAAATCCCAAATTCCCTAGGGAAAATCCCGAATTCCCCTATAAGGAAGATCCAATCCCCTATGGAAAAAAAACCCCAAATCCCGTATAGAAAATTCCCCTATGGAAAAACCCCAAATTTTCCCTTATGGAAACCCCAAATTTCCCTATGGCGAAACCCCCAAATTTCCCTATAGAATTCCCCTATGGAGAAATCCCGAATTATTCCTGGTAGGAAAACCAGATTCCCCTATAGCAAAATCCCAAAATCCCCTATGGAAATTTTTCCCCTATGGAAACATCCCAAAAATTTCCCTGGTAGAAAACCCCAATTTCCTATGGAAAATCAATCCCCTATGGGAAATCCCAAAATCCTCCTATGGAAAAAACCTGGATCCCTATAGAAATTCCCCTATGGAAAATCCCAAAATTTCCCTGTAGAAAACCCCAAATTCCCCTATGGAAAACTCCAAAATCCCTATGGAAAAATCCAAATTTCCCATATAGCGAGATCCCAAATCCCCTATGGAAAAAACCCAGATCACCTTATTAGAAAAATCCCCTATGGGAAAAATCCAAATTCCCTTATAGAAAACCCCAAAATTCCCCTATAGAAAATTCCCACTATGGGAAAATCCCAAATTTCCCTGGAAAAAAAATCCCAAATTCCCATGGGAAATCCCAAATATTCTCCTATTTAGAAAATCCCAAATTTCCCTCCTATAGGGATCCCAAAAAAACCCGGAATCCCCTAATAGAAATTCCTCTATGGAAAAATTCCCAAATTTTCCCTTATGAAAAATCCCAAATTCCCCTATAGAAATTCCCCTATGGAAAATCCCAAATTTCCCTTATGGAAAAATCAAATTCCCCTATAGAAATTCCCCTTATGGAAAATCCCAAATTTCCTATGGAAAAACCCAAATCCCCTATGGAAATTCCCCATGAAAACCCCAAATTTCCCTATGGAAAATCCCAAATTTCCCTATGGAAAACCCCAAACGGCCTCCGGATTGAAGCCCCCAATGGAAAGCCCAGGTAAAGGGGGGAAATCGGGGGAATTTTGGGGAAATTTGGATTTTTGGATAATTTTGGGATTTTTTGTATTTTTTTGAGGGAATTGTGGGGAATTTTGGGGAATTTTTTGGTTTTTTGAGTTTTGGATGAATTGTGGGAAATTTTTGGAATTTTTTGGGATTTTTTGGGGAATTTCTTGGGGAATTTTTTTGGGGAATTTCTTGGGGAATTTTTGGAATTTTCTTGGGCGTTTTTTAGGGAGAGTTTTTGGGAATTTCTTGGGGTTTTTTGAGAGGAATTTTTGCGAATTTCTGTGAGGGTTTGAGGAATTTTGGGGAATTTCCTTGGAGGGTTTTTTTTGGAATTTTTTGGGATTTTTTTGCGGGAATTTCTTGGGATATTGGAATTTCTTGGGTTTTTGGGGGAGGAATTTTTGGGGAATTTCTGGCAGGTTTTTTTTGGGGGAACATTTTAGGAATTTGGGTCGGATTTTTTGGGAATTTTTTGGGGTTTTTTGAGGAATTTGGGAATTTCTTGAGGTTTTTTTGCGAATTTTGGGGAATTTCTTGGAGGTTTTTTTTGGGGAACATTTTAGGAATTTTGCCGGGAATTTTTGGGATTTTTTTGGGGGGAATTCTTGGGAATTTTTTTTGGGAATTGGGGATTTTTTTTTAATTTCTGAGGATTTTGGTGGGGAATTTTCGGGGAGTTTGGGGAAATTTTGAGGAATTCTTTTGGCGAATTTTTGTTGGGGAATTATTTGGGGGAATTTTGAGGAATTCAGGGATTTTGGTGGCAATTTTTTTTGGGAATTTTTTGGGATTTGGGGAGGATTTTTTAGGATATTTGGGAAATTTTTGGGTGAATTTGGGGGAAATTTTGCGGAATTTTTTGCGATTTTTAAGACCCCTCCCAAAGGTCGTGGGAGGTCTCTTTGGCCCCTCCACGTAAGAAGACGGAGGCAGAAAATTGGGACAAAATTCCCCAAATTGGGGAAATTCCCGGAATTCCACGCGGAACAACCCCGGGAACGGAGCCCGACACAGAATTGGGGGCCAAAAAAATTGGGGAATTTTGGGATTAAATTTGGGATTTTGGGATGAAATGGATTTTGGGGATTAAATTTTCGATTTTTAGGGGAATTTTTGCGTAAAATTTGGAATTTGCCGGAACCAAATGCTATTAAATTTGAGAATTTTGGGGTGAAATTTTGGGATTTTTGATGATTGTTGGATTAAAATTTTCAATTTTAGGGAATTTTGGGGATTAATTTTGGGATATTTGGGTGTGAAAAATTTGGGATTAAATCTGGGATTTTTGGGGTGAAATTTCGAATTTTTGGTTGATTAAACTTTCGAATTTTAGTGGGAATTTTGGGTTAAAATTTGGAATTTTGGGAACCAATTTTGCCCTATTAAATTTGAAATTTTTGGGACGTTGAAATTTTGGGGATTTTTGGATGAATTTTGGGATATTAAATTTTCACATTTTTGGGTGAAATTTGGGACTTTTTTGGATAAAATTGGATTTTAGGGGAATTTTGGGGTGAAATTTTTGCATTTTGCGGGATTAAATTTTGGATATTTTGGGGTTGAAATTGGATTTTTGGTTCATGAATTTGGGGATTAAATTTTGGATGAATTTTGGGATTAAATTTTGGGATTTTGGGAGTGAAATGTTTGGATTTTGGGATAAATTTTTTGATTTAGGGGAATTTTTGATTTAAAATTGGAATTTGGGAAACCAAATTTGCTATTAATTGGAATTGGGATGAAATTTTGGGGATGAAATTTTGGGATTTTTTTGATAAAACAAAATTTGGGATTTTGGTGGTTAAATTTCAGGAATTTTGAGAGAAATTTCTGGATTTTGGTGACATTTTGGGGGATCTCTTTCCCCCTCCAGGTCGAGGCCACCGAGGACAAAACGAAGCCAAAAAAAATGAAATTTGAGGGCTTTTTTGGAGATTTTGGAGGGAATTTTGGAGTAGCCTTTTTTAGGAATATTTGAAATTTTTGGGGCTTTTTTTTCTTCTTTTTTTTGGTTTTTTTTTTGCTTTTTCCAGATTTTTTTTATCTTTTGGTGACCATTTCCCATCTTTAAATAAAAATTCCTTCATTTCACCGCTTTGCTTTCAATAAACCTTAATAAAAATTCAAATTTAAATTTTTTCAAATGAATTCTTTCTTTCCCCCTAAAATTCCCTCTTCCCCCCCCCAAAAAAATCCAATTTTTCAAAAGAAGAAATCCAGTTTTTCCCCTCCAAAAAATCCCTTTTTTTCCCCAAAATTCCCTCTATTTCCCCCAAAAAATTCCGCATTTTTTCCCTCCATAATTCCTGTGATTTCCTCCAAAACTTCCTTTTTTTCCCCAGAAAAATCCCATTTTTCCCCCCAAAAAATTCCCCTTTTCCCCCCCAAATTCCCTCTCTTTCCCCCTAAAAATTCCCATTTTTTCCCTCCATAATTCCCATTATTTTTCCCATAAAATTCCCGGTTTTCCCCGCAAAATTTCCTCCTTTTCCTTCAAAAAATCCAATTTCCCCCCTCAAAAAAATCCCATTTTTTTCCCCAAAACCTCCCAAACTCCCCCCCAAAAATTCCCATTTTTTCCCCTCCATAATTCCCGTGATTTTCCCCATAAAAATCCCGGTTTTCCCTCCAAAAATCCCCTTTTTTCCCCAAAAAATCCCATTTCCCCCAACCCAAAAAATCCCTTTTTTTTCCCAAAAATTCCCTCTTTTTCCCCCCCAAAAATTCCCATTTTTTCCCTCCATAATTCCCGTGATTTCCCCCATAAAAATCCCGGTTTTCCCCCCAAAATTCCCAATTTTTTCCCCTCCGATGACGCAAAACCCGTGACTCAAAATTCGGGAATTTCCCCAACCCTGCGCCGAGTGGGCGTGGCCTCGCGCTAACCCCGCCTCTCCTCGTTCTCCACCAATCAAATCTCACCGAGGGCGTGGCCTCCGCTCCCCCGTTATAACCCCGAGGCCGCGGGTTCGAATCCCGGCATTTCCTTTTTCACGATGTCGATGGTGGCGGCGGTCGCGGCCACCGCGAGGTGTCCGGGGCGGGTTTGGGGACATCTCGAGGGTGTCCCCAAAGGGGTGGCACCGTCCCCACCTCGTCACTTCACCTTCGAACCCCTCCCGCCGCCCCCCGGCCCCTCCAGGCCTCGGCGGCGCCATCGGCGCGTTCTTTATCCGCCCGCTGTGAGTATGGGAGGGATTTTTTGGGGTTTTTTTTCTGGGGTGGGGGGGGGTTTAGCTTAAATTTGGAGGTTTTGGGGTGGTTTGGGTTGTCCTATATCCCTTATGTCCCCTATAGATATTAGAAGTCGCCTATAGCCTCGCCTAAACCCCCCTGGACTCGCCCAAATTCGCCCAAAATTTGTAAAATTTGCCCCAAATTTCCCAAACTCGCCTCGATCCCCCTCAAAATGGCCCTGAACCCCTTCAAATCTGCCCAAAACCTTCCTAAACTTCCCCAAACTTGCCCTAAACCCCCCCCCAAATTCGTCCTAAATCCCCCGAAATTCGCCTTTTAAACTCCTCCAAATTCCTCGTGAATTGCCCCAAACTTCCTAAACGTCCCCAAATTCATCCTAAATCCCCCAAACTSGTCCTAAACTCCTCCAAATTCCCCCAGAACTGCCGCAAACTTGTGCTAAACTTTCCCAGATTCACCCTGAATTTCCCCAAACTCGCCCTAAACCCCCCCAAACGCCCCAAATCCCCTATAGATCCCCCCCAAATCCCTCCCAAATCCCAAATTCCTGGAATTCCCCGGCCCGAACCCGAAATTGGCCTCGTTTCCCGGAGGGGTGGAGGAGGCTGAGTCACTTCCACCGTCTCCGCTCTGACTCAGCCTTTCCTGGCACCCTCGGGGAAAGATTTGGGCTCCTCCCTGCTCCAGGCTGGGATTTATTTGCCAAAAAAGAAAGAATTTTTTATCCCAGAGTGGGAATTATTTGCCCC
>NDFG01000137.1:165003-181368 GCA_002167245.1 Sporophila hypoxantha
CTTCCCAATTCCCAATCCCCCAAATTTCTCCAATCCCCCATCCCCAAATTTGCCCCAAATCCCCCCACTCCCAAATTTCCCCCAAAATCCCCGAATTTGCCCCAATCCCCCAAATCCCAAATTTCAATCCCCTCCCCCAAATCCCCCCAAAAACTCCAATTCCCCCAAATTCCCAATTTCTCCCAATTTCCCAAATCCCCAACTCCCAAATTCCCCCAAAAATTCCAAGTTTTGCCCATCCCCAAAACTCCCAACTCCAAATCCCCCCCAAATTCCCAAACCCCCCAAAATCCCAGTTTCCCCAAATTTTCCCCAAATTTCCCCAACTCCCCTATTCCCATTTTCCCCAATCCCCAAAATTTTCCAATCCCCCAAAAATCCAAATTTTTGACCCAAATCCCCTCTTCCCAATCCATTTTCCCCCAATTTTCCCCCATTTTCGCCCAACTCCCCCTAAAGATTCCCAATTTATCCCCCAAAATCCCAAATTTTCCCCAAATCCCGGTATTTCCCGGCTCGCACCGCGCTCCTCGGCTCCTCCCGTCGCTCCCGAATACCTCGGACCTCCCAAAAATCCAAAATTCCCGGACCTCCCCCCGGGGGGGTCCCGGGGGTTCCGGGCCCCGAATTCCCGCGGAATTCCGGGAGATGTCCCAAAATTTCCCCAAAAAAGGGAAGAAAAATCCCAAAGTTTGGGGGTTTTTTGAGGGGAGAAAAGCTCAACATTGGGATTTTTTTATTCCCGATTCCCCCAACATTGGATTTTTTTGTATTCCCCGATTTCCCCAAATTGGATTATTTTTATTCCGATTCCCCAAAATTGGGACTTTGTTTATTCCCGAATTCACCAAATTGGGATTTTTTGGGGGAGAATTTAGGCCCAAAAAACCCAAAAGTCCCAATTTTTGTAGTCCCCAAAAAAAAAACCCCAAACTTCCATTTTTATTCCAAAACAACCCCAAATTCCACAAATTGGATTTTTTTTTTATCCCAAAAAAACCCCCCAATTCCATTTTAGTCCCAAAAAAAAACCCAAATTCCTTTTTATCCCCAAATTCCAGCAAAATTGGGATTTTTGGGGGAGGAATTTTAGTCCAAAAACCCCAAAATTCCCATTTTTTCCAAATTCGGGATTTTTTTATTCCCATTCCCCAAATTGGAATTTTGTTTGTTTTTCCGAATTCCCCAAATTGGGATTTTTTTATTCCCAAATTCGCCCAATTCGGAATTTTTAAATCCCAATTCCCCCAAATTGGGATTTTTTGGGGGAGAATTTGTCCAAAAAACCCAATTCCCTTTTCTAGTCCAAAAAACCCCCAAAAATTCCATTTTTTAGTCCCCCAAAACCCAAATTCATTTTTGTCCCAAAAACCCCAAATTTCCATTTTTCTGCCAAATTTCCCCAAAATTGAGATTTTGTTATTCAAATCCCCAAAATTGCGGATTTTTTTTTTTCCACTTCCCCAAATTGGATTTTTTCGGGGCGAGGATTAGTCCCAAAAACCGCAATTCCCATTTTTGTCCCAAAAAAACCCCCAATGTCCATTTTTTAGTCCAAAAAAACCCCCAAAGTCGATTTTTTAGTCCCAAACCCAAAATTCCCTTTTTTAGTCCCAAAAAACCACCAACAATTCCCATGTTTTAGTCCAAACAAACCCAATTCCCATTTTTGAGTCCCAAAAAACCCCAATTTTCCCATTTTTATCCCAAAAACCCAATTCCATTTTTGTCCAAAAACACAAAAATTCCATTTTTAGTCCAAAACCCCAAAAAGCCCATTTTTAGTCCCCAAAAAAACCCCAATTTCCCATTTTTTTCCAAATTTCTCCAAAGATTGGGATTTTTTTTATCCCAAATTCCCATTTTTGGAACTTTTTTATCCCAAATTCTTCAAAAAATTCAGGTTTTTACGACTCAAAATTTCACTTTTATTCCAAATTCACGTTTTTCATCCCAAAATTCCATTTTCACTCCCCCCAATTCCCAAATTTATTCCCATTCTTTTTTTCATTTCCCCAAATCTCCCTATACACAACTCTAACTTACTTTAATAATTAAAATAACATAAAAATTAAGCTTTCCAAATATAAACTTAATATGAATAGAATATATAAAATAAAACTAACATTACGATTTATCCTAATTATTTATGTACAAATTTAACTAAATTACTATAATTTATTTAGATTTATTATTAATTTCATCAATAATAGTAAATTTTTACTGGTTATCATCATAGATATAATCATTTACTAAAATATAAAAACTATAGATAATTAAAATAAATTATAAATTTTTTACTCGAATATTATAATTATACATTATAAATTAATTGAATATCATATTATCAATTAATATAATTCGATATATTAAATATCGATATTAATTTAATATTCATTTAATTTTTTATAAAAAATTAATCATAATCTATAAATGAATAATATAATAATATATAATCTTTTTTATTCCCAAATTTCCCATTTTTTCCGAAAAAATTTCCTATTTCTTTACCCAAAATTCCATTTTTACCCCAATTTTCCCCATTTTTAACCCCAAATGCCCATTTTCCCCCATTTTTTATTTTCCCAAATTCCCAATTGTTTTCTCTCATTTTTATCAAAATTCCCAGTTTTTAGCCCCAGAATTCCCAATTTTTTATTTCCAAAATTCCAATTTTTTCCCCATTTGTATCCAAAATTCCAATTTTTTCTTCCCTTTTTTATCTAAAAATCCCATTTTCAACCCCAGAATCCCGTTTTGACCCCAAAATTCCATTTTTTATTTGCAAAATCCCATTTTTTCCCCATTTTTATCCCAAATTCCATTGTTTACTCCAAAGAATCCAATTTTTTCTCCATTTTTATCTTTTCAAATTCCCATTTTTACTCAAAAAATCCATTTTATTTCCAAAATTCCATTTTTCTCCATTTTTAACAAAATTCCAAATTTTTCTCCATTTTTTAACCAAATTCCCAATTTTTACCCATTTCCCAATTTTTCCCCCCATTGTTTATGTCACCAAATTCCCAAGTTTTTCTTCCATTTCTAGCCAAATTCCAAATTGTTCTCATTTTTTAACCCCAAAATTACCATCTTTATCCCCAAAATCCCAATTTTTAACCCCGAAAATTCCCATTTTTTACCCCCCAAATTCCCCAATTTTTCTCCCGTTTTTATTCCCAAAATTTCCTTTTTTCTTCCATTTTTCCCCCAAAAATTCCAATTTTTCAATTCCAAAATCCCCAGTTTATACCAAAATTCCATTTTATGTCAAATTCCATTTTTTTTCTGCATTTTTAACCAAAATTCCCAATTTAGTATCCAAAATCCCCAATTTTTAACCCCGAATTCCATTTTTAACCCCCAATTTCCGAGTTTCTCCGGTTTTATTCCCAAAATTTCATTTTTTCTCGCATTTTTTATCCCAAAATTCCATTTCAACCCCAAAATTCCATTTTTTACCCAAATATTCCATTTTTATTTCAAATTCCCCAATTTTCTTGTCTTCCGATTTTTATCAAATTCCATTTTACTCAAAATCCCCAGTTATTTCTCTATTTTTATCTCAAATTCCCATTTTTACCCAAAAAGTTCCATTTTATTCCAAAATGCCCAATTTTTTCTCCATTTTACCCCAAAATTACCAATTTTTCTCATTTCTTAACGCTGTGCGGGCGGCCAATTTTTAACCCCAAATTCCATTTTCCCCATTTTTATTTCCAAAATTCCCAATTTTTCTCCATTTTTAACCCAAAATTCCCATTTTTTTCCATTTTTATCCCAAAATCCCTTTTTATCCCCATTTTTACC
The DNA here is from genome assembly GCA_002167245.1 of Sporophila hypoxantha. NCBI lineage: Eukaryota > Metazoa > Chordata > Aves > Passeriformes > Thraupidae > Sporophila > Sporophila hypoxantha. The sequence goes on from NDFG01000137.1 coordinate 168,814, forward strand.
CCGAAAATTCCCTTTTTCACCCCCAAATTTCCCGATTTTCCCGGTTTTTTTTCCCAAATTTTCCCTTTTTTCTCCTTTTTAGTTCCCAAATTCATTTTTTCTCTTTTTTCCCCCAAATTCATTTTCCCTCCAAAGAGGGGGGTGGGGGCGGTGGTGCGTCACGTGACCCCGCAGCTGCCGGCCCCTGAGTCACGTGACTCGCAGCTGCCCGCCCTCCCGCCCGGCTGCTCTCGGGAACAGCATGGAAAAGGGGGGGGAGGGGGGCTTGCAATTAGCTCTAATGTATAACCATCATTTTTATATTCACCATTATGTTATTATTTCCCATCCTTTCTAATTATTTCCCTTATGCAGCATAATTTCAATTTCTCGCGATCATATTTAACTAATTATTGCCATGATCATCCCATTAATTAGCAATTATAGCTATATTATCCGTTATTAGCTATTATTTCCCCATTATTAGCCCCCACAACTATCATTATAATATATTATGGCCAATAATTTTTTTACCCCATTATTAGCGATAATTAGCCATTATTTATCCGTTTATTAGCCATTATTTACCCATTAATTAGCGCGTGAAGTAGGGCTTATCCCCCAATATCCTTAATTTTAGCGGCTTCTCCCCCTTTCCCGTTCAGCAAACCGCCTTCTCGTTTGCATAACCGCCCCTAGCCAGACCTTCTAGTCAATCCATCCGTCTAACAGCGCCCCTTCCCGCCAACTTCCCTCTCCCCTCACGATAAACCCCGCCTTACTGCCTCCTCTCAACCAATCAGCGCTGTCGCTTAAGCAGAAGCAGCCAATCAGCGAGGCGTGCGCGCCGGAGGGTGGCTTCGGCCCCGTAGGGAGTGGTGGCCGCCATTTTGAGCGGCTGAGCGAGCGGGGGAGGGGACGTTGGATGGCTATAGGGGTCTGTAGGGCGGTTTGGGGTTCCGATGGGGGCTGGGGGCTTCTCGAGGGTCCGAGGGGATTTAAAGGGTTTGAGGGGGGTAGAGAATGTGGGGGGTGCCGGGTGGCGTGTTGGGGCCGGTGTGGACTATAGGAATCTGTATGGGGGTTTATAGGGGGGGATTTTTGGGGATATCGGCAGTGGTGTTTGGGGATATCCGGAAGCGGGTTGGAATGGAGGGTAGGGAGGGGAGAAGGGAGGGGGAGGGCATTTGATAGGTACCTATGGGCGGGGGGGATTCTATAGGGGGGGTTTGGGGACTATACCCGAAGTCGGTTGCTGGGGATATCCGGAAAACCTTTGGGCTATAGGGACTTTGGAGGAGCGGGGGGGTTTGGATTCGATAGGGGTGCGGGTTGGGCCTTATGGAACTTATTGGATATTTTTGTGGGGTGGGGGGGTGGCGCCTGTATGGACCTGTGAGGATCTCTAGGGACTTTGGGAGGGGGTTGGACCCTTGTGACCTGTGGGTTCTTATAGGATTTTGGGGGGGGTTGGACCTCTGTGGGACCGTATGAGTCTATAGGGGATTTTTGGTGGGATTTTGCGGCTCTTAGGGGACGTTTGTGGGGGTTGGGCCTATATGGGACCTATGGGGGACATATAGGGGATTATTGGGGGGATTTTTGGGGCTATAGGGGATTTTGGAGGGGGGGTGGGCCCATATAGTGCGGAACCTCATGGGGTCGTATAGGAGATTTTGGGGAGGGGTTGGACCTATATGGACCAATGGGGTCTGTAGGGTTGGTGGGAGTGGTTTGGGCCTATATGGCGACTATAGGGGATTTTGGTGTGGTTTGGGCCTTATATGGGACCCTGTGGGGTCTCTAGGGATTAGGGGGGTGGTTTTGGGCCCTATATGGGACCTATGGGCTATAGGGATTTTTGGGGGGATTTTGGGTCTTAGGGGATTTTGGGGGTGGTATATTGGGCCCTATATGGACCTCTGGGTCTATAGGGGATTTGAGGGGTGGTTTTGGGCCTCTATGGGACCTCTGGGCTTAAGGATTGTTTGGGGGGATTTGGTGGCCTATAGGGAAGCTTTTGGGGTATGGGACCTATATTGCGAGACCTATGGTGGGGGATTGGAGGTCTTATAGGGGACTTGGAGGGGGTTTTGGGGACCTTATAGGGGACATTGAGGGGGTCTGCTAGGGACGTTTTTTTTGGGGGTTGGGTTCTAGTAAGGGACTTGAAAGGTCTGGGGCCCTTTATGGGGTCTATGGGGGGTTATGGGGTCTATAGGGACATTGAGGCTTCTATCATGGGGTTATTAAGGGATTTTGGGGAGTAGGGGTCTTTATGCGGACCTATGCGGGGTTATGGGAGGTATATAGGAACATTGGGCTGTGTAGGGGGGTTTGCGGTGGCCATTGGGGGGGTTCAGGGGCCCTATAGGGACACTGGGTTCATATAAGGGAGGTACTGGGCCTCAGGCGGCTCTGTAGGGGGTCTTGGTGCATTTGGGGGCTTAGGGCCCTGGAGTGCGGGACATGGAGCCTGTATGGGACATTGGGGTTCTGTAGGGACACTGGGGTTCTATAGGGACCTGGGGCCTAGAGGGCTCTTGTAGGTGCCCGCCAGCCCTCCTGGGGTCTTTTTTGGGGAGGGTTGTGGGTTTATAGGGGATCCAAGAGGAGCTCGTTACCATGGTGGATCTATAGGGATTCATGGGGGATGCTTGAGTCCCAGATGATTCCAGGGTGGGTCCATTCGATGCATCTATGGGGATCTATAAGGAATCCATGGGCTCCCATAGGGATCCAATGGGGCTTCCCATAGGGGATCGATAACTGATCCATAGGGGATCTATAGGGGTCCTAGGCACACCCATAGGGATCCAAGGGGCCCCATAGGGATCATAAACTTGATCTATAGGGATCCATGGGGAATCATAGGCACCCCCATAGGGGATCTTAGGGGCTCCCAATAAGGGGATTTGATAAATTGATCTATAGGCGGATCCCATGAGGGGATCCATAGGCACCCCCAATAGGGATCCTTAGGGCTTCCATAGGGGAGCGATAACTGTCCATAGGGATCATCGGGAAATCCATCGGGATCCATAGCTGACCCCTAGGGAGCTCCCTAGGTGGACCCATAGAGATCCATGGGGATCTATAGCGGATCCTAGGCTGACCCATAGGGGATCCCCAGGTGATCATGGAGGGATCCTATCAGGGGTATCCATAGGGGTTGCCATGGGACTGATCCATAGCTGATCATAGGGTTCATACGGGATCGCATAACACTGTCCATAGGCATCCATAGGGGAAATCCAAAGGGCTCCCAAGCTATCCTAGGGAGATCCATAGGTGCCATTAGAGGGATCTAAATTGGGGTATCCATAGGGCCCTTAGACCTGATCCATTGGGGCACCATGGGAATCCATAGGGGCCCCCATTACTGACCCATAGGAGCTCCCATAAGGGATGCATAGTGCCTAGAGACTCATAGGTGATCCATAGGTGCTCCCATAGGGCTCCATAGGGCCCCATCCCCAGCGGGGCGACTGCCGTGCGCTGCCCCACCGAAGGCCGAGGCACGCAGGCGGGTCAGCTACGCCGGGGCCGTATGGGCTCCCATAGGGGACCCTGCTCCTATCGGCGGACCCGCGGGAGGATCCGCCAACGGCCCCGGCACACGCCGGCACCATAACACCCTATAGGGCATCCTATAGGGGCTTCTGGCTTTCTATGGAGGGTCTAAGGGTGATTCTTATGGGGGGGTATCGCTGTGTGTTCTAAGGGCGATCGCTATCGGGTTATAGGTGATCTATTGGGGGGGGGCATGTGCGTATTATGGGGGATCTATCAGGGGATCTAATAGCGTGTGCCTATGATAGGGGTCTATAGGTGATCCTATGGAGGATCTATAGGGTGCTCTTATGGGGATTGTAGGTGATCTTATAGGATCTCATAGGATCCTATGGGGGGTCATGTGTGTTCTATAGGGATCCTTAGGGGATCTCTGTTGATCTATGGGGGATCTATAGTGATCCTATGGAGGGATCTTAGGATGATCCTATGGGGGGATCATGTGCGGTTCTATAGGGGTCCTATAGGGGATCTATAGGTGATCTATGGGGGTCTATAGTGATCCTATGGGGGGTCATGTTTGCGTTTCTTGGGGTCCTATACGGTCTATAGGTTGATCTAATGGGGATCTATAGGTGATCCTGATGGGGGGGTTAGTGTGTTCTATAGGGGTTCTATAGGGGATCGTATAGGGTGAGCCTATGGGGGATTATAGGTGATTCCTATGGCGGGGGTATGTGACATTTCTATGGGGGATCCTATCGGATCTATAGGTGATCTATGGGGGATTCTATAGGGGATCTTAGGTGATCCTCATCGGTCTATAGGTGATCCTATAGGGGGATCTATAGTGTGATCCCTATGGGAGGTGTCATGTGCATTCTATGGGGGATCCTATAGGATCTATAGGTGATCCTATGGGGGGTCAATGTGTGTTCGTATAGGGGATCCTATCGGGGTTCTGGGGAATAGATCCTATGCGGGGATCTATGGGTGGATCCTATGGCGGGGGTCATGTGTGTTCTAGGGGTGATCCTATGGGGATCTATGGTTATCTATGGGGCATCTATAGGTCGATCCTATAGGGGATCTATAAGGTGATATCGATAGGGGATCTATAGGTGATCCTAATGGGGAGGGATCTTAGGTGAGTCCTATGGGGGAATCATGTCGTCTCTATGGGCGTCCTATAGGGGGGATTCTGTCATCCTATGGGGGATCATTGTGTTTTCTATAGGGGATCCTATAGGGGCTCTCTGGCCATCCTTGGGGGGTCTGTGCATTCTATTAGGGGATCCTATGGGGGTTCATGGCATTCTATAAGGGATTCCTATTAGGGGTCTCTGCTTCTATAGGGGTTCCTACAATTCTGTAGGGACCCTACGTTTTTCTATTTAGGGGTCCGAGAGGGAATTCTGGGCAATTCTATTGGGGGATTATAGGTGAATCTATGGGGGGGGGGTCATGTGCGTTCTATGGGGCATCCTATAGGGATCTATGGGGGATTCATGTGCGTTCTATAGGGGAATCCTATAGGGCTTCTGGGCATCCTATGGGGGGTCATGTGCGTGTCTATAGGGGTCTTAGGGAGCTATTGCTTCTAGAGGGGATCTAAGGGGCTTCTGGCCATCCTATGGGGGTCTATAGGTGATCTTGGGTCAATGTTGCGTTCTATAGGGGTCTATAGAGGGTGCTATGCATGGCCGTATAGGGGTTCCAACATTTATAGGGATTCCTATAGGGGGTGCTATGCATTTCTATAGGGGTTCGCTACACATTCTATAGGGGATCTATTGCTTCTATGAGGGTTCCTATTAGGCGGTCTAGCTTTCTATGGGCGGTTCCTAGACATTCTAGGTAGGGGTTCCTTGCCATATTCTTAGGGCGTTCCTTAGGGTTCCTACATTTCTATAGGGGTTCCTATAGGGGTGCCCTATGCATTCTACTAGGGGATCCTATGGGGGTCCTATGCATTCTATAGGGCGTATCCTTGGGGGTGCTATGGGCAGCCATATAGGCGGTTCCTACATTTCTCATGGGGGGTTTCTATGCATTCGTATAGGATTCCTATAGGGGGATCCTATGGCATTCTATGGGGAGCCTACCACATTCTATGGGGGTTCCTGCCTATTCTAGTAGAAATTTCCTATGGAAATTCCCGCGTTTCCCTATAGAAATTCCCTATGGAAAACCCAAATTCCCCTGATAGAATTTCCCTATAGAAATCCCGAATTTCCCTGTAGAAAACCCCAGATTCCCATAGGAAATCCCAAATCCCCTATTTGGAATTTTTCCCCTATGGAAAATCCCAAATTCCTGCTAGACAAACCCCAAATTTCCCTATGGAAATCCAAATTCCCCCTCTGGAAATCCAATCCTCCGCTATAGAAGGTTTCCCAAATTTCCCCTATGGAAAAATCCCGAATTTCCACCTATAGGAGATGTCCAAATCCCCTATTGGAAAAATAACCTGGTCCCCTATGAAATTCCCCCTATTGGAAAATCCAAATTTCCTATGGAAAATCCAGGTCCCCTACGAAATTCCCCTATGGGAATCCCAAAAATTTCCCTATGGAAATCCCAAATTTCCCTATGGAAATCAAATTTCCTATGGAACCAAACGCTCATGAAGGCCCCAATGGGAGCAGTAGGGGGAAATTGGGATTTTGGGGATTTTGGGATTTTGGATAAATTTGGGATTTTTGTTGTGATTTTTTTTTTGGGGATTGTGGGAATTTTTGGAAATTTTTGGGGGAATTTCTTGGGAAGTTTGGGGATTTTTTGGGAATTTATCGGGGGATTTTTGGAATTTCTTTGGAGGTTTTTTGGGGGAACATTTTAGGAAGTTTGGAGGGGGATTTTTGGAATTTTTTGGGGGTTTTTTTGAGGAATTTTTGGGAATGTTCTTGAGGGTTTTTTTGAGGAATTTTTGGGAATTTTTCTTGAGGTTTTTTTTAGGACATTTTAGGAATTTTTGGGGAATTTTTGGGATTTATTTTGGGGGATTTGCTGGGGGAGAATTCTTGGATTTTGTGGGATTTTGGGGGATTTTTTTTTTAATTTCTGAGGATTTTGGTGCGGAATTTCGGGTTTTGGGGGCAGTTTTGAGGAATTCTTTGGAATTTTTGGGAAATTTTGGGGAATTATTTGGTGGCGATTATGGAAGGGGATTCAGGATTTTTGGGGGAATTTTTTGGGATTTGGGGCATTTTTTAGGAATATTGGGATTTTTGGAAGGGATTTTGGGGGTGAATCTTGGAGGGAAATTTTGGGAATTTTTTTGGTATTTTAGGACCTCCCCAAAGCGTGGGGGTCTCTTGTGGCCCCTCACGTAAGAGACCGGAGGCAGAAAATTGCGGACAATTCCCAAATTTGGGAATTCCCGGAATTCCCCCGGGAAACACCCCGGAACGGAGCCGACACAGAATTGGGGCAAAAAATGGGAATTTTGGATAAATTTGATTTTTGGATTATTTTAAAAGAATTTTGGGGTGAAATTTTGGATTTTCTGGGAATGAATTAGGATTTAGGGGAATTTTTTGAGGAGTTCAATTTGCTATTAAATTTTGGGAATTTTGGGGTGAAATTTTGGGATTATTTGGGATTACATTTGGGATGTTAATGTAGGATTTTAGGGGAATTTTTGGTGGATTTTGGGATTTTTTTGTAACAAATTTTGGGATTTTTTGGGATTAAATTTTTGGGTAAAATTTGGATTTTCGGGATTAAATTTTGCTATTAACTTTGGGAATTTTGGGTGAAATTTTTGGGTAAATTTTTCAATTTTAGGGGAATGTTGGGGATTTAATTTTGGGGATATTTTGGGGTGAATTTTGGGGTTTTGGATGAATTTTGGGGTTATTTGGGATTTTGGTGGGTTGAATGTTAGGGATTTTGGGGGTGAAATTTTGGGATTTTTGGGATAAAATTTGGATTTTAGGGAATTTTTGATAGAGTTTTGCATTTGGGATTAATTTTGGGATTTTTTGGGGGTTGAAATTTGGGGATTTTTTTGGATGAATTTGCGAATTAAATTTTGGCATGAATTTTGGGGATTAATTTGGGATTTTGGGGGTGAAATTTTGGGATTAAGATTTAGGATTTTAGGGGGAATTTTTGGTAAAATTTGGCATGTTTGGGAATAATGTGCTATTAAGATTTGGAATTTTGGGGTGAAATTTGGGATTTTTGATTAAATTTTGGGGATTTAAATTTTGGATTTTGGGCTGGTAAATTTTGGGATTTTGGGGGTTAAATTTGCGATTTTAGGGACTTCTGGCGTGAAATTTCAATTTTGGACTAATTTGCTATTAAAATTTGGGAATTTGGGGTGAAATTTTTGGATTTTAGGATGAATTGTGGATTAAATTTTTGGAATGAATTTTGGGTGAAATTGGGGAATTTTAGGGGAAATTTGGGATTGTTTGGGATATTTTTTGATTTTAGGGGAATTGGGTAAAATTTGGAATTTTTTGGGATTTTGGGGTGAAATTTTGGGATTTTTGGGGATGATTATTGGGATTAAATTTGCGGTTTTGGGGTGAAATTTTGGGATTTTTTGGATGGATTTTGGGGGTGAAATTTTTGGGATTTTTAACAAATTCGGATTTTTGGCGTTAATTTCCAGGAATTTTGAGTTCATTTCTGGGATTTTTGTGCATTTTGGGATCTCTCCCCTCCAGGTTCGAAGGCACGAGGGACAAAACCCGACAAAAAGAATGAAATTTTGGGGCTTTTTTTGGGAGTTTTGGAGGGAAGTTTGGAGCCTTTTTTAGTGAATATTTTGGGAATTTTTGGGGGGCTTTTTTTCTCCTTTATTTTTTTGGTTTTTTTGCTTTTTCCAGATTTTTTTTATCTTTTGGTGACCATTTCCCTCTTAAATATAAAAATTCCTTTCATTCACGCTTTGCTTTTCAATAACCTTAATAAAATTCAAATTTATTTTTCACATGAATTCTTTCTTTCCGCTAAAAATTCCCTCTTCCCCCCCCAAAAAATCCAATTTTTCAAGATAAGAATCTGTTTTTCCCCTCCAAAAAATCCTTTGTTCCCCAATTCCTGCTATTTTCCCCAAACATTCCGCATTTTTTCCTCCTAATTCTGTGATTTCCTCCAAAAGCTTCCGTTTTTTTTCCCAGAACAAATCCATTTTTTCCCCCCAAAAATTCCCTTTTACCCCCAATTCCTCTCTGTTCCCTAAAATTTCCCATTTTTTCCTTCCATAAGTCCATTATTTTTTCCATAAAATTCCCGGTTTTCCCGCAAATTCCTCCTTTTCTTCAAAAAATCCAATTTCCCCTCAAAAAAATCCATTTTTTTCCCCAACTCCCAACTCCCCCCAAACATTTCCCTTTTTTCCCTCCTAATTCCGTGATTTTCCCCATAAGAAATTGCCCGGTCTTTCCCTTCCAAAGTCCCCTTTTTTCTCCCAAAAATCCGCCATTTCCCCCACCAATAATCCTTTTTTTTCCCAAAAAATTCCCTCTTTTTCCCCCAAAAATTCCATTTTTTTCCCTCCATTATTCCGTGATTCCCCATAAAAATCCGTTTTCCCCCAAAAATTCCCAATTTTTCCCTCCATGACGCAAACCATGACTCAAAATTCTGGAATTTCGCCCACACCCTGCGCCGAGTGGGCGTGGGCCTCGCGCGAAAACCCCCGCCTTCCTTGGTTCTCCACCAATCAATCGTCACGAGGGGGTGGCCTCCGCTCCCCGTTATAACCGAGGCCGCGGGTTCGAATCCCGGCATTTACCTTTTTCACGATTGTCGATGGTGGCGGGGCGTCGCGGCCACCGCGAGGTGTCCGGGGCGGGTTTGGGGACATCTCCGAGGTGTCCCCAAGGTGTTGGCACCGTCCCACTAGTCCACTTCACCGTGACCTCCCGCCGCCCCCGGCCCTCAGGCTCGCACGGCGCATCGGCGCGTTCTTTATCCGCCGTTTGAGTATGGGAGGATTTTTTTGGAGGTTTTCTTTTCGGGGGGGGGGGGGGGTAGCTTAATTTGGAGGTTTTGGGGTTGGTTTTTGGTTGTTTCCTATATCCTTATGTCCCCTATAGATATTAGAGTGTTCTATAGCTCGGCCCTAACGCCCTGGACTCGCCCAAATGCCAAATTTGTAAGAATTTTGCCCATTCAAATTTCCCAACTCGCCTCGATCCCCCTCAAAATGGCCTATGAAAACCCCTTCAATCTGCCCGAAAACCTTTCTATAAACTTCCCAAACTTGCCCTAAACTCCCCAACTTATCCGAAATCCGAAATTCGCTTTTAAAACTCTCAAGTTTCGTGATTGACCAACTTCCTAAAGTCCCAAATTATTCCTAATCCCCAACTCGTCCTACTCCTCCCAATTCCCCAGAACTGCCCCGCCTTGTGCTTAACTTTCCCAGATTCACCCTGAATTTCCCAACTCGCCTTAACCCCCCAAACCGCCCAATAATCCCTAATAATCCCCCCAAACTCCTCCAATATCGCCAATCTATGGCAATTCCCCCGCCCGAACCCGAATTGGCTCGTTTCCCCGGAGGGTGTGAGTGAGGCTGAGTCACTTCCACCTGTCTCCGCTTGACTCAGCCTTTCCGGCACCTCGGGGAAAAGATTTGGGCTCTCCCTGCTCAGGCTGGGATTGTATTTGCCAAAAGCAAAAAGTTTTTATATCCCGAGTGGAATGATTGCCCGAAATCGGAATTATTTTGTTTCCGGGGCGGTTAATTACCCCTAACCTTGGGAAGCTAGCAGGTCGCCGGTCACCTTGGATAGGGGTTCCCAAACGACTAGGCAATATTTTACCCAAAAAAGGATTTTTTCCCAAAAATCCCCTGATTGGGATTTCTTTACCAACAAACAGAGGAATTTTTATTCCAGAATTTGAATTATTTGCATTAAAATATGGAATTATTTGCTCCGGGGGGGTTTTGCCCAAACCCTTTTGTGAAGCTAAAACAGGTCGCCAGGGTACCCTTGGATGGGTTCCCACACCGGACTAAAGATTATTTACCCCAAAAGGACATCTTTCCCAAAAAAATTGATTCTTTTTCCCCAAACAAAACTTTATTGCAAGAATGGGGATTTATTTACCAAAATGGATTTATTTTCCATGGGGTGGGTTAATTTCCCCAACCTTGGCTAGAGTAAGCAGGGTCCGCCCAGGTCACCCTTGGATGGGTTCCCCAATATTGATCAAGGACTGTTATTTCTCGATAAAGGGTTGTTACCCCAAAATTCCCTGATTGGGAGGTATTTGGCCCAAAATTAGGAATTATTAACCCTGGGAGGAGTTAATTTCCCCCGATCAATTGTGAAGCTAAGCGAGGCCCGTCAAGGCGTGGGATGGGTGGCCCACCCCCCAACTGGGGGAACCCCTAAAGGGGCTCTTTTCCCCTAAAACCAGATTTTTTCCCCCAAAAATGGATTATTTGCCCCTAGAAGTGAGGGAATTTTTATCCCAGAATTGGAATTATTTACCCCAAAATTGGAATTATTTACCCCAGGGAGGGCTAATTCCCCCAACCCCTTTGTGAAGCTAAGCAGGGTCCACCCAGGTCAACCCTTGGATGGGTTCCCCAATCTGACCTAAAAGGGGCTTTTTTCCCCTAAAACCAGACTTTTTCCCCCAAAACCAGACTTTTTCCCCCAAAACCAAACTTTTTCCCCCAAAAATGGATTTATTTGCCCCCAGAACTGAGGGAATTTTTATCCCAGAATTGGAATTATTTACCCCAGGGGGGCTAATTCCCCCAACCCCTTTGTGAAGCTAAGCAGGGTCTGCCCAGGTCCCGCCTTGGATGGGTTCCCTACCCCACCCTTCACCACCTCTAATCCCACCTCCCACACTTTTCCCACCGCGAAATTTTCTGGCAATTTCCCCAAAATTCCAGAAATTATCCCAATGATTCCTGACCCCAATTTTGGAATTTTTTCCCCGCCCTTCCAGGTGCGTCGCCCCCTCCCCTCGGAAGAACCCAGCGCCGCCAAGCGACTCCTGCTGCTCCTCTTGGCRGTGGTGGGCACCCAAATCTACAACGCGCCCGGCGACCTCCCCGATGTCACCTCGGGGGGCACYAGGACACCCTRGGGGACACCCCCAATTCCAGAGGGACCCCAAATTCCGGCCGGGAACGCCAGCGGGACGGCGGCGGCGGCACCCGCGGGTGGCTCCTGCCCCTCGTCGTCGGTGTCACCTCCTTTGTCYCCGCCTTTGTCGCCCCCTGGTGGCGCCAGGACGCGCTGAGGGACCCCCCCCCCCGAAAGTGGGGGCGGTGCCCAGGACTGCCACGCCCTCCTGGACTAATTAACGAGGTCGTTCATTAAGGTGGAAGAGCTCCAGGTTGGAAGAAACCAATGGATGTTGGACGATCCCAGTTTGGAACTGGGAGGATTGGAAAGGGGGCGGAGTCGCGGATTGAGGGGGGTTTTGCCATTTTCTAATTAATGAACTGGTTAATTAACCCCTAATTAATGGCCAGCTCATTAATTAGCTCCCGGTTAAGGTGGGAACAAGCCCCATGTTGGAATTTTGAGGTTGCCCAATCCCAGTTTGGAACTGGGAGCACTGGAAAGGGGCGTGGTCAGGATGGCCTCGTTAACGAGGTTTTAATTAACGAGGTCGCCTCTACCTCAGCTTCAGCGCCTGTGGCTGCTGAATTTATTAATTATTATTATTTATAATAATTATTTATATGTTATTTATTTAATATTATTTATTTGTCATTATTTATTTGCTACTATTTATTAATTATTTKTTGATTAATTACCTCTGGATTATTTATTGTGATTCCATTCGGGGAGTATTGAATATTTTAATTAATTAAACATAATTGAATTAATTACCGGGGGTTGTGTCTTTCTTGGAATTCCTTGTGGTCAGAATGGGGGGAAAATGATGGAAAAATTCCAATTTTGGCCATTTTATCCCTAAATTTTTAATATAAAATAATGAGAAAAATCCCAAAKATTTTTTGGCATTTTCAGCCCAAGTCGGATTTTTATTGACCCGACACAGAAAATACAAAGTCACCAAAGTAACAAAAAAACCCAAAAAATTCAAATTTTCATTACAAAA
>NDFG01000137.1:202494-223887 GCA_002167245.1 Sporophila hypoxantha
AAAGAGAGATGGGTTTGGTAGCTTAAATTTGGAGGTTTTGGGGTGGTTGTGTTGTCCTATAATGCCCTTATGTCCCCTATAAGATATTAGAAGTCGCCTATAGCCTCGCCTAAAAACCCCCTGGACTCGCCCAATTCCGCGTCCAAAATTGTTTGTAAAATTTGCCCCAAATTTCCGCAACTCGCCTCGAATCCCCTCAAAATGGCCCTGAACCCATTCGCTTCAAATCTGCCCAAAACCTTCCTAAAACTTCCCAAACTTGCCGCTAAACCCCCCCCCAAATTTCGTCCTATAAGTTCCCCGAAATTCGCTTTTAAACGTCATCCAAAATTCCTTCGTGAATTGCCCCCAAAACATTCCTGAAACGTCCCCAAATTCATCCTAAATCCCCCAAAAACTGGTCTAAACCTCTCCAAATTCCCCCAGAATGCCCCTTACCTTGTGCTTAACTTTCCCAGATCAACTTAACCTAGATTTAGCCCAAAACTCGCCGTGAAACCCGCCAAGAGCCATCGCCAAATTCCCCTATAGATCCCCCCAAATCCTCCCAATCAAATTCCTGGAATTCCCCGGCCGAACCCGAATTGGCGGGCTGCGTTTCCCCGGAAGGGGGTGGAGGATGGCTGAGTCCACTTCCAACCGTCTCCGCTCTGCACTCAGCTTTCTGGCACCCTCGGGGAAAAGGTATTTTGGGCTCGCATCCCTGCTCCAGGCTGGGATTTATTTTGCCAAAAAAGAAGAATTTTTTATCCCAGAGTGGGAATTATTTGCCGCCAAAATTGGAATTATTTTTCTGGGGGTTAATTCCCCAAACCCTTTTGTGGAAGCTAAGCAGAGACTGCCAACGGGTCACCCCATTGGATGGGTTCCCCAAACTGACTAGGGCAACTCATTTACCCAAAAAAGGATTTTTCCCCAAAAAATCCTTGATTGGGATTTTAATTTAACCCAAAACAGAGGGAATTTTTATCCCAGAATTTGAATTAATTTGCCCAATAAAATTGGAATTATTTGCCCCAGGGGGGATTAATTGCCCGCCACCCTTGGTTGAAGCTAAGCAGCAGTCCGCCAGGGTCAACCCCTTGGATGGGGTTCCACAAACTGACTAGGGGCAATATTTACCCCCAAAAAAAGGATTTTCCCCAAAAAAATCCTATTGGATTTATTTACCCCAAAAACAGTGGATTTTTTTATCCCAGAATTTGAATTATTTTGCCCAAGTAAAATTGGAATTATTTTTGCCCGCAGGGGGGGTTCATTCCCCCAAACCCTTTTGTGCAGCTAAAGCAGAGTCCGCAGGAGTCACCCCTTGGATGGGTTCCCACACCTGACTAAAGGATTATTTACCCAAAAAGGGACATCTTTCCCCCAAAAATTGATTTCTTTTCCCCCCAAAACAAACTTTATGCCAAAATGGATTTAATTTAACCGCAAAATGGGATTTATTTATTCCAGGGTGGGTTAATTTCCCCACCCTTGGTGAAGCCTAAGCAGGGTCCGCCCGGGTTCAACCCTTGGGATGGGTTCCGCCAAACTTGACCTCGAAAGGGGCTTTTTTTCTGTAACAGAAGGGATTTTTTTCCCCAAAAATTATTTATTTACCCAAAACAAAGGCAGTTTTAATTCCAAGAAAGGGGAATTTATTTACCCCCTGGGGCATTCATTCCCCCACACCCTTTGTGAAGCTAAGCAGGGTCCGCCCAGGTCCAACCCCTTGGATGGGTTCCCCAATATGATCAAGGATTATTTACTCTATAAAAGGGAATTTTACCCAAAAATTCCCTGATTGGGGATTTATTTACGCCAAAACAAGGGGATTTTTAACCCCAAAATGACGATTTATATTTTGCCCCAAAATAGGAATTATCTACCCTGGAGGAGTTAATTCCCCAGACAACCTTGTGAAGCTAAGCAGGGCCACTCCAGGTCCAACCTGATGGGTTCCCGCACACTGAACCCTAGAAGGGGCTCTATTTCCCTAAAACCAGATTTTTTCCCCCAAAAATGGATTATTTTGCCCCTAGAAGTTGAAGGGAATTTTTATCCCAGATTGGAAAATTATTACTCCCAAAATTGGAATTATTTACCCGCGGGGGGGCTCAATTCCCACCAACCCCTTTGTGAAGCTAAGCAGGGTCTTGCCCAGGTTCCCGCCTTGGATGGGTTCCCCAATCTGGATCTAAAAAGGGCTTTTTTTTCCACCTAAAACCAGACTTTTTCCCCAAAACCAGAACTTTTTCCCCGCCAAAAATGATTTATTTGCCCCCCAGAACTGAGGGAATTTTTTATCCAGAATTGGAAATTATGTACCCAGGGGGGCTAATTCCCCAACCCTTTGTGAAGCTAAGCAGGGTTCCTGCCCAGGTCCCGCCTTGGGAATGGTTCCCCTACCCCACCCTTCACACCTCTAATCCCACCTCCCACACTTTTTCCCACCCGAATTTTCTGGCAATTTCCCCAAAATTTCCAGAAATTATCCCAATGATTCCTGAACCCCGCAATTTTGGAATTTTTTTCCGGAGCCGCCT
Source organism: Sporophila hypoxantha (assembly GCA_002167245.1). Taxonomy (NCBI): domain Eukaryota; kingdom Metazoa; phylum Chordata; class Aves; order Passeriformes; family Thraupidae; genus Sporophila; species Sporophila hypoxantha. Next base: position 205,023 of record NDFG01000137.1, read on the forward strand.
TCCAGGTGCGTCGCCCCCTCCCCTCGGAAGAACCGCAGCGCCGGCCAAAGCGACTCCACATGCTGCTCCTCTTGGCTGGGTGGGCACCCAAAATCTACAAACGCGCCCGGGCGACCTCCCGATTCACATCGGGGGGCACAAGGACACCTTGGGGGACACCCCAATTCCAGAGGGACCCCAAATTACAACGGCCGGGAACGCCCGCGGGGACGGCGGGGCGGCACCCGCGGTGTTGGCTCCTGCCCCTCGTCGTCGGTGTCACCGCCCTGCTTTGTCACCGGCCTTTGTCGCCCCCTGGTGGCCCAGGACGCCGCTGAGGGACGCCCCCCCCCGAAAGTGGGGGCGGTGCGCAGGACTGCCACGGCACCTCCTGGACTAATTAACGAGGTCGTTCATTAAGGTGGAAGAGCTCCAGGTGGAAGAAACCAATGATTGTTGGACGATCCCAGTTTTGGAAACTGGGAGGCTGGAAAAAAGGGCGGAGTTCCGCGGATTGAGGGGGGTTTTTGCCATTTTCTAATTAAATGAACCTGGTTAATTAACCCCTAATTAATGCCAGGCTCATTTAAATTAGCTCCCCCGTTAAGTGGGAAACAAGCCCCCATGTTGGGATATTTTGAGGTGCCCATATCCAGTTTTGGGAACTGGGAGCACTGGAAAGGGGCGTTGGTCAGGATGGCCATCGTTAACGAGGTTTTAATTAACTTGGAGGTCGCGACTCTTCACCTTCAAGAACTTCAGCGCCTGTGGCTGCTGAATTTAATTAATTTATTATTATTTATAATAATTATTTATATGTTTATTTATACTTTAATATTATTTATTTCTCCATTATTATTTGCTACTATTTATTAATTATTTATTGATTAATTACCCGATCTGGATTATTTATTGTGATTCCATCGGAGAGTATCGTGAATATTTAATTAATTAAACATAATTGAATTAATTACGCGCTGTGGGGGTTGTGTCCATTTCTTGGAATTCTTGTGGTCAGGAATGGGGAAAATTGATGGACAAAATTCCAATTTTGGCCCATTTTTATCGTCACTAAAGTTTTTAATATAAAAATAATGAGAAAAATCCCCAACACCATTTTTTTGGCATTTTTCAGCCCAAGTCGATTTTATTGACCCGACACAAGAAAATACAAAGTCACCAAAGTAACAAAAAAACGCCAAAAAAAATTCAAATTTTCATTACAAAAGAAGCACACAAATAAAATAAAAGTTTTAAAAAAAGTCGAGCTGCCGTGTAGCTTCCCATTTTTGGTAAAAACCCAAAAAATCCAAAAAGAAAATCCAATTTTTCCTTTCCGAAGCCACACATTTTGGATTGAAAGTTTCATGACCGCACAAGACTTTAGGATTTTTTATTTTTTTCACAAAAATTCGGGATTTTTTCCCCTAAACACTTTAAATTTTTACCACAAATGTATGAAGGTGTTTTTTACAAACTGAAATCACTTTTTTCCCAAATTTTTAAGGCTTTCAAAATAAGTTTTTTTCCCGTTTTTTGAGTTTACTTTCTTGAATTTTTTCAGGAGGTTTTTCCTAAATTTTTGATTTTTCCCGTTTTTTGCCCAATATTTTAGTCTTTTTTCCCAAATTTTTTGGGGTGTTTTGTTCTCCAATTTTGGGGAAGCTTGATTTTTCCCAATGTTTTTGGCTCTCTCTCTGTCCCCAAGACTTCGAACCCCCGATGGTTGGAGTGAAGATCCCACCAGTGTTGTGGGTTGGGCCAGAGGCGGCCAGTTGGGCACGTGGCGATAGCACGTGTGGAAGATGCTAGGGAACTGACTCGTGAAAACCAGAATCATAGGAATGATGGGAAACTTACCCACAATGTCTCCCACTATAATTAATTGAATTGAAATCAACCTTATCTAATTAAATCGGCCGAGACCTAGCATTAATTAGCACGAACGAGTTGGGGACCAAAACCGCAGGGTTTGGATCCTTGATCCCAGTTGGGCACTGGAGCACTGGGAAGCACTGAGAGACCACCAAAACCATGAACGATGGAATACTCTCATGATCCCCTCTTAATTAACAACTGAATTGATCCTAATTAATTAGAGAATGGTTATTAATAGTTGGGCACCCACAATTTGAATGCCGGGAATGAGTTGGGAGCCGAAACGCAACCTGTATGGGTTGTGTGGGATATTGGTCCCAAGCCCAGGTTGGAGGCCTGAGGGCATAGCACTGGAATAGGCATTCGTGTGAGGCAAACATAAGAGAAATGATGGGGGATATATCCCCATTTCGCCACCTAATGAATGAATTAAATCACCCCTAATTAAAATTAGAGATGGTTATTGGCGCAGCTGAAATTGAATGAATGAGCTTTGGACCCAAGAGCCAAGGTTGGGGTTTGGGCTTGCCAAGCCCAGTTGGGGCACTGGGAGCACTGGGGACCCAAACCCAGCCCCCAAAAATAAACATGAGCATCCCCCATCTCCCACACCCCCCTTCTAATACAACCCCCTAATTAACCCCCCTGCCTTTAATTACCCACACGAAACCCGGAACGCCCGGCCCGGCAAGCCAACGCCCAGGGCCGCTCCAACGGCGCCGGCACGGCCCGAGGAGCCCGGGAACGCCGGGAAGGCCGCGGGAGGAAGAAGGAGAGAAGGCGGAGGAGAGAAGACGAGAAGGAAGAACGAGAGAAGAAGAAGAGAAGGAGGACGAGGAGGACGAGGAGGCCGAGGCGGCGGCCGCGCCGGCTTTGCCGTGGTGCGGCGGGTGGCCGGTTGAGTGCGAAGCTGCGGCTGAAGCGCTTGCCCGCACGTCGCGGCACCCGTAGGGCTTCTCGGCCGGTGGTGGACGCGCCCGTGGTACTGGTGAGCTCGAGCGCTGGATGAAGGCTCTGCCGCACTCGAGAGCACGGAAGGGTTTCTCGCCGAGATGGGTCCCTCTGTGGCGTGCAGGAGGTTTGGAGGAGAACGCCTGAAAGCGCTTTGCCGCACTCAGAATGGGAGTTGGCGCGGCACTCGAGGGTTTCTCGCCGGTGTGCATCCGCCGGTGGATGGTGAGGTCGGATTTTTGGATGAGCCCTTTGGAGCACTTCGGGGCACTTTGTAGGGTTCTCGCCGGTGTGGAATGCGCCGTGCTTCACCAACGCCGAGCGCTGCCCGAAGCTCTTCCCGCACCTCCTGGCATTTGTACGGCTTCTCCGGCGCCGCCCGGGCCGCCGATTCCGGTTGCCGGCCGCATATGCCTGGGCACAGCCCCCCTGGCTTTCCCGGCAATCCAGACATTTCGGCGGCGGGCCGGAACCGCCAGACGGCCAGCGGCCGGGTGCGCGCGCTGGAAGCCGTGAGAACGGACCCAGCTGGAATTTTGCTTGTCAACAACGTCGCTTGCGGCTCTTGACCGAAACAACTGTGCCCGCACGCCCGCACTGGACACAGCCCCTCACGTGCCGGTGAGGAGGCGCCCAAAACAACCCGGCTTGCAAAGTGAGTAGTGAACCGGGCACGCGGTAGGGGATCGCGGCCAGGCGTATCCGCACTCTGGAGTGAGAATCGCGGTTTGCGGAGTGGCCACGGTCCAGGATATGGGAGCTGACGCTGAACATAGGCGTTTGCCGCACTCGCCGCAACGAGTACGGCCTGTGCGGATCTGCCGGTGTGGACCGCGCTGGGTGGCGCTCGAAGGTCGGGAGTGAGCGCTGGATGAAGCTTGCGGGCAGTCCGCCGCCACGGCGAAGGGGCGCTCGCCGGTGTGGATGCGCCGGTGCCTGCGTCAGGTTGGAGCTCTTGGGTGGGCGAGCGGACTAGGGAGAACGCTCTTGGCGCAGTCGCCGCAGCGGGTGCGGGCGCTCCCCGGATATAGGCGCCAGACGTTGCGTTTTGCGGGTGCTTGGCCAACGTCTCGGAGCGCTGGTGTGAAGCTCTTTATCCCCGCAACCTGGCATAGCGAGGGAAACGGCGCTGCGGGCCTGATGTATTCCGCCAGAGAGCGGGTATGCCGCAAATGGGTCGCCGTCGGTGCCGGCCTTGTGTGATACATTTTGGTTCCGTTTTTGATTTTGGCGTGGAGCCGTTTCGGGCGGAGCCACCGGACCTGTTCCGGCGGGGGCCCCCGTGAAGGCGGCCGGTGCCGTCCAGGGTGGGAGCTGACGCGTGAACTTTGGCCGCAGTTCGGCGGCAGGCGTATACGGCCGCTCGCGGTGTGGACGCGCCGGTGCCGCGCGAGGTCGGAGCGCTTGGATGACAACGCCTTGCCGCAGTCGCCGCAGCGGTGCGGCCGCCCCGGTGTGGTGCGCCGGCTGCTGCGCCTAGGTTGGTGCGCGGCTGAAGCTTTTTGCCGCAGTCGGCGCAGCGCGTGCGGCTTTCGTCGGCGTCGGCGCGAGCCGGCAGCGCTCCGAGGAAGCGCCGCGGCTCGCCCGGAGTTCGTTGCCGCATTCCGAGCAGGGTCCGGCTGCGTGTTCGGCGGTTTTTGCGGTCGCGGGGGGTTGGGCCTCGGTTCGGGGGTTGAGGTTGGGGACGGATCTCGGGCGGTCGGAGGGGCACGTGGGCGTCGCCTTTCGGGCTGCCAGGCGGCAGGCGCGGCTGCGCAGGGACGCAGGAGGGAAAACAGCGACAAGCCAAAAACTCTTCATGGGTTGGGTCTGGGATTTGGACCATTAACCATTGACTCGTTGACCCCCAAAATTCCCCAAAAAAACCACATTTTTTTCATGGAATTTCAATGGGTTGGGTTGGCGTTTGAGTGTTGACCTCGGCATGGATCCGTTGACCCAAAAATTTCCGCAAAAAACCCCAAATTCCACACAGAATTCCACGGTTTGGGTTGACCTTTGACCATTGACATTGGAACTATTGACCAACTGACTTCTTGACCCCCAAAATTCCCGCAAACTCCCAAATTTTTTCATGAAATTTCATGGATTTGGGTCGGCCGTTGAACCGTCGACCTTGGCCATGATCATTGACTCCAAAATTCCCAAAAAAATCACAAATGTTTTCATGGAATTCCATGGGTTGGGATTGACCTTGACCCATTGACCCATTGAACTATCTGACCTGAACTTCTTGACGACCACCCAAAATTCCCAAATCCCCCAAAGTTTTTCCATGAATTTCGTGGGTTTGCGTTGGCGTTGACCGTTGACCTTGGCCAAGGATCCATTGACCGCCAAAAATTCCCAAAAAAACCCAAGATTATTTCTATGAATTTTCGCATGGAAGTTGGGTTTTGGGTTGATGTTGACCAATGACCACGACTTCTTGGACCCCCAAAATCCCAAAACCCGCCAAAGTTTTCTACGGAATTTTAATTGTTGTTTTCGGAACACCGATTTTTTGTTATGGGACAAGTCCCATTTTTTTTAGGGGGAAATTTTTTTTGGAAATCCCTATTTTTTTAGGGAAACCCCTTTTTTTGAAAAGATTTCTTTTGTTTGGAAAACTGATTTTTTTTGGGCGAAAACACACCTTTTTATTGGGGAAAAGCCCTTTTTGAAAATTTCGTTTTGGAAATCCTATTTTTTTAGGGAAAAATTCCCTTTTTTTAGGGGAATTTTTTTTTGGAAATCCAATTTTTTTATGGGGAATTTTTTGTGAAAAAACCCATTTTTTGGGGGGGGAAATTTATTTTTTGAAATCCTATTTTTTTTTTGAGAGAACAACCCATTTTTAAATGTAAATTCTTTTGGAAATCCTTTTTTTTTTTTTTGTTGAGACAAAACCCATTTTTAATTGTAAATTTTTTTGGAAACCTATTTTTTTTTTAGGCGAAAAACCATTTTTTAGGGGGAATATTTTTAGGGAAAAACCTATTTTTGGGGGGAATTTTTTTAGGGAAAAACCCATTTTTAGGGAAGAAGTTTTTTAGGGAAAAACCCATTTTGGTTAGGTGGAATTTTTTGAAAAATCCTATTTTTTTTGGAAAAACCCCATTTTGTAATGTAAATTTTTTGGTAAATCCTAATTTTTTTTTTGGGAAAAACTCTCTCTTTGAGGGGAATATTTATTGGAAATCCTATCTTTTTTTCTGAGGTACCAAAACCTCATTTTTTTGGGGGAATTTTTTGGAATCATTTTGGAGACAACCGATTTTTTTATTATTACAGTTTAACATTTTTTGTATAATCCTAAATTTTTTAGGGAAAAACCCATTTTAATGTAAATTTTTTTGGAATCCCGTATTTTTTTTTGTTAGGGTGAAAAATACAACCATCTTTTTTAGGGAGAATAAATCTTTTGTAGGGAAAAATCTCCCATTTTTTAGGGGTACATTTTTTTGTGAAACCTATTTTTTTTTAAGAAAGAAACCCATTTTTAATGTAAAGTTTTTGGAAATCCTATTTTTTTTTTTAGGGAAAACCAATTTTTTAGGGGGAATTTTTTTAAGGGCGAAAACTCCCATTTTTTTTGTGGGGACATTTTTTGGGAAAATCCTATTTTTTTTTTGGGAAAAACCCATTTTTAATGTAAAATTTTTTTTGTGAAATCCTATTTTTTTTTAGGGAAACCCCATTTTTTTAGGGGGAAATTTTTTTGGGGGGAAAAACCCATTTTTTTATGAGGAATTTTTTTAGGTGAAAAACCCATTTTTAGGGAGAAGTTTTTTAGGAGAAAACCTGTTAGGGTTTTAAATCCTATTTTTTGGGAACCATTAATGTAATTTTTGGAATCTTTTAGGGAAACATTTTAAATGTATTTTTTGAAACTATTTTTTTTTAGGAACCCTTTAGTTTTTTTTTAGTAAACCATTGGGGGTTAGGAAAACCATAAGAATTTTTAGAAACCCATTTTTGTGGAATTTTTGATCTATGGGGGAACCTTTTAGAACTTTTTTGGATTAATCCTATTTTTTTAAGGGAAAAACCATAATGTATTTTTTGAAATTTTTAGGGAACCACTTTGGAATTTATGTTAATTATTTTTTTGGGGAATTTAGTGGAAAAACCCTTGGGAAATTTTTAGGGAACTTATTTTTTTGTGGGGATTTGGATAGTGGAAACTTTTTATGTATTGGAACTATTCTTAAGTAACCATTTTTTAGTGAATTTTTTTTGGGAAACATTTTTGGGTAATGAAATCCTTTTTTTGAACCCATTTTTAAATGTAAATTTTTTTTGGAAATCCTATTTTTGTTTTTTGAGAAAACCCATTTTTTAATGTAAATTTTTTTTGGAAATCCTATGTTTTTTAGGGAAAAACCCATCTTTTAATGTAAATTTTTTTGGAAATCTCTATTTGTTTTTTAAGGGGAAACCCATTTTTAGGGGGATTTTTTTTTAGGTGAAAAACCTATTTTTGGGGGGAATTTTTTTTAGGGAAAAACCCATTTTTTAGGGAGAATTTTTTTAGGGAAAAACCCATTATTTTTTTGGGGGGAATTTTTTTTGAAAATCACTATTTTTTTTTTGAAGAAAAACCCATTTTTTTACCGTAAAATTTTTTCGGAAATCCCTATTTTTTTTTTTTGGGAAAACCCATTTTGGAGGGGGAATATTTTGGAAATCCTATTTTTTTTTAGGTCAAAAACCCATTTTTCCGGGGGAATTTTTGGAAATCCATGATTTTTTTTGGGAAAAAACCCATTTTTAATGTAAATTGTTTGGAAATCCTATTTTTTTTTAGGGGGAAAACCCTTTTTTTAGAGGGGCAAAACCCATTTTTTAATATAAATTTTTTTTGGAAAATTCTATTTTTTTGGGGGAAAAACCCCTTTTTAATGTAAATTTCTTTGGAAATGCCTATTTTTTTTGGGGGAAAACCCGCCATTTTTTAGGGGAAAAAACACATTATTTTTTGCCATGGAAATTTTTTTAGAAAATTCTATTTTTTTTTTGTGAAAAACGCCATTTTTTAATGTACATATTCTTTTTAGAACCTCCCAAGCTCAACCTCCGTCCTTGGCCGGCCCGCCGGCCTGCCGCCTGTTCCCGGCCAGGCCCTGCTCCCAGCAACCAAGCTCCCGCAAGCATTTTCTCCACGCGGCTCCTCCACGGCCGTCTGCAGGATCAGCCCCAGCTGCCGGCGCAGCTCCGGCCCCGCCCTTCCGGCACCCGCCCCTTCCGGCCCCGCCCCTTCCTGCCCCGCTCCCTCGTCTGCAGGAGGGGGCGGAGCCGGAGGGGGGAGGGGCGGGGCCCTCCCTTTTCGGAATCGGCGGCTGGGAGGGGAGAAAAAACGGAAAAAATAATGGTAAAAAAATGGTAAAAAAAATGGTAAAAAAAAAAAATAAAATTGGGATTTGGTGGGATTTTGTGTGGAATTGCCAAAATTTCGCCCTGACGTTTTTGGGTCAGGATTTTTGGGAGACATTCACGAAAATCCAAGAATTTTGGTCGGATTTTGGGAGAAATTCCGGGACGATTCCAAGATTTTGGACATTTATAGGGAATTTCCTGAGAATCCCCAACAATTTTGGGAGGTTTCCTGAAAAATCCCAAAGATTTTGGGGGAATTGGAGGGAGTTTCCCAAAATGCCAAGTTTTTGGTCAAATTTTGGATAGAAATTCGTGAAAATTCAAAGATTTCGGTCAAAGTTTAATAGGGAATTCCTGAAAAATCCCAAAGATTTTTAGGTCCAATTTTGAGGAAAATTCCTGGAAATTGCAAAGATTTCGATTTTGAGGGGGAATTCCAGGAAATCCCAAAGATTTTTGGTTAAATTAAATTCCAACCCTCTTTGGGTTGTCGTTGGGCCAACTGGAAGAGTCCAACCATGCCCTAGGTTGGGTTTGGCCAACTGGAAGAGCCAACCGTGCTCTTGATTGGCTTGATCAACAAGGTCTTGGTGCGTTGGCCAATCTGGAAAGAGTCCAACCCTTCATGGTCAGCTTGGCCAACGGAGAGCCCAAACCCGCTTTGGGTCGCGTTGGGCAACTGGAAGAGACCCAACCCCTTCTTTGGGCCAAGCCCCGTTGACTCACCGGCACCGAGGCCGCGTCGCGCGGTGCGATTCGGCGAATCCGCGTGATCCGCGCCAACTGATGTGGCGATCTTCCTCGGTCTTTTTGGGGGGAAAAACGAGAAATTTTTGGGATTTTGGGAAATTTTCAGAAGTTTGTTTTTCTCATCCCGGCTATCCCGTTTTGGTGTGAAAATCCCCCAAAGATTTTGGGCAAATTTTGGTGATTTTTTTTTTTTTTTTTAGGGGAAAAAATAGCGTTCCAGGGAAACTGAGGCAGAGAAATTCCAGATGGAAAAAATTCAATTTTTTTTTTTTTTTTTATTTTGACCCAAGGAATTCCCCAAAAATCTCAAAATTCCTCAAATTTGCTGCCTCGGAATCACCCCCCAAAAAAACCCGAAATTCCCAAAAATTTTGCACCCAGGGTCGCTCCAAAAAATCCCCTCCCAAAAAATTCCCAAATTTGTTCCTTAGGGAATTCCTCAAAAATTACCGCCCCCAAAAAATTATTTTAAAATATTAAAAATATCAAAAAATATTTTTTAAAAATATTAAAATTAAGAGTAAAACATTAAAAAATATTTTAAATTATTTAAATGTTTCAAATATCAAAATTAAGGTATTAAAATAAATTTGAAATATTTACATTTTTAAAAAATTAAAATAAAAATATTTAGAATATTTTAGAAATTTTTTAAAAAAATCCTGAAATTCCCCCCGAAAAAATCCCAAAATTCCCTTTAAAAAAATTCCCTTTTTCCCCCCAAATTTCTCCACTGCGAACGCCCCAAAAATTCCCCAAATTTCCCCAAAATATTTCCCAAAATTCCCAAATTTTTGGATGGCTCTTACCAAGGAAATGACGTTCTCGTAATTCTCCTGCATCTTCACTCCAAAATCCCAAATCTGATCCTGAAAAATCCCAAAATCCCCGTCAGGATCCCCAAATTTTGGGAATTTTGGGGCTTTTCTGGGGGAATTTTGGATAATTTTGGGGGGATTTAGAGGAAGTTTTGGGGTGGATTTGGGGGAATTTTAGAGGCAATTTTGTGATAATTTTGGGATGATTTGGGGGGAATTTTGGGAGGATTTAGAGGCGAATTTTGGGATCATTTTGAGATTATTTTTGGGGTAATTTTGGGATGGATTAGGGGGAATTTTGGATAAAATTTGAGATGATTTTGGGGTAATTTGGGATGGATTAGGGGGAAATTTTGGGATTATTTTGGGGTGGATTTAGAGGAAGTTTTGGGGTGGATTTGGGGGAATTTTAGGATGATTTGGGGGTGGATTTGGGGGAAATTTGTGGGAAATTTTGGGGTGGATTAGGCGGAAATTTTGGATAATTTTGGGGTGGATTTAGAGGAAGTTTTGGGGTGGATTGGTTGGGAATGTTTAGGATGATTTAGGGGTGGATTTGGGGGAAATTTGGGGAAATTTTGGGTGGATTTTGGGGGAATTTTGGGATCATTTCGGGATGGATTTTGGGGGAATTTTGGGATGGATTAGGGGGAAATTTTGGGATAATTTTGGGGTGGATTTGGGGGAATTCTAGGAAGGATTTAGGGGGAATTTTGGGAAAATTTTGGGATAATTTCAGGACAATTTGGGACTGGCCAGCAGCTGCTGGGGGAGGGGGATCAGCACGGGGTCCCCCCGGATTTGGGGTCTCCCTGCGCTGATCCCGATCCCGAAACCGATCCCGAAACCGATCCCGACCCAGTTCTAACCCTGATCCTGATCCCAAACCGGACCCGATCCCACTCCCAGTCCCCGTCCAGAGCTGATCCTGGACCCAATCCCGATCCCGGTCCTGACCCGGTTCTGATCCCGATCCCGATCCTGATCCCAAAACCGATCCCGATCCTGATCTTGGTCCCGACCCAGTTCTAATCCCAATCTCGATCCTGATCTCGGTCCGGCTCCCGGTCCCGATCCCGACCTGGTTCGAATCCCGATCCCAATCCTGATCCCAAACTGGACCTGATCCCAATCCCAATACCCGTCCGGACCTGATCCTGGACCCAATCCCAATCCCGGTCCTGATCCCAAAACCGATCCTGATCCCAATCCCGGTCCTGACCCGGTTCTGATCCCAATCCCGCTGCTGATCCTAAAACCGATCCCGATCCTGATCTCGGTCCGGCTCCCGGTCCCGATCCCGACCTGGTTCTAATCCCGATCCCAATCCTGATCCCAAACTGGACCCAATCCCACTCCCAGTCCCCGTCCAGAGCTGATCCTGGACACAATTCCGATCCCGGTCCTGACCCGGTTCTAATCCCAATCCTGATCCTGATCCCAAAACCAATCCCGCTCCTGATCTCGGTCCGGCTCCCGGTCCCGATCCCGACCTGGTTCAATTCCCGATCCCAATCCTGATCCCAAACTGGACCCGATCCCACTCCCAGTCCCCGTCCAGAGCTGATCCTGGACCCGATCCTGATCCCGGTCCTGACCCGGTTCTAATCCCAATCCCAAAACCGATCCCGATCCTGCTCCTGATCCCGATCCCGCTCCTGATCCCAAAACTGATCCCGATCCTGCTCCCGGTCCCGGTCCCGATCCCGACCTGGTTCGATTCCCGATCCCGATCCTGATCCCAAACTGGACCCGATCCCACTCCCAGTCCCCGTCCAGAGCTGATCCTGGACCCAATTCCGATCCTGCTCCCAGTCCTGACCCGGTTCTGATCCCGATCCCGATCCTGATCCCAAAACCGATCCCAATCCCGATCCCGGTCCTGACCCGGTTCTAATCCTAATCCCGATCCTGATCTCGGTCCGGCTCCCGGTCCCAATCCTGACCTGGTTCGATTCCCGATCCCGATCCTGATCCCAAACCGGACCCGATCCCACTCCCAGTCCCTGTCCAGAGCTGATCCTGAACCCGATCCTGATCCCGATCCCGGTCCTGACCCGGTTCTAATCCCAATCCCAAAACCGATCCCGATCCCGATCCCGCTCCTGATCCCAAAACTGATCCCGATCCTGCTCCCGGTCCCGATCCTGACCTGGTTCGATTCCCGATCCCGCTCCTGATCCCGATCTCGATCCTGACCCCAAAACCGATCCCGATCCTGGTCTCGGTCCGGCTCCCGGTCCCGATCCCGACCTGGTTCGACTCCCGATCCCGATCCTGATCCCAAACTGGACCCGATCCCACTCCCAGTCCCCGTCCAGAGCTGATCCTGGACCCGATCCTGATCCCGGTCCTGACCCGGTTCTAATCCCAATCCCAAAACCAATCCCGATCCCGCTCCTGATCCCAAAACTGATCTCGGTCCGGCTCCCGGTCCCGATCCCGACCTGGTTCTAATCCCAATCCCGATCCTGATCCCAAACTGGACCCGATCCCAATCCCAGTCCCCGTCCAGAGCTGATCCTGGACCCGATCCTGATCCCGGTCCTAACCCGGTTCTAATCCCAATCCTGATCCTGATCCCAAACTGGACCCAATCCCAATCCCAATCCCCATCCCCATCCGGACCCAATCCCAATCCCGATCCCTGTCCGGACCCGATCCCAATCCCAATCCTGCCCCCAGTTTTGACCCGGTTCTAATCCCGATCCCGRTCCCGTTCCCATTCCCAATCCCAAAACTGATCCCCACCCTGTCCTGATCCCAATCCCGATCCCAACCCGCTCCCGGCTCTAATCCCGCTCCCGACCCCGTCCCGGTCCCGATCCTGATCCCGTTTCTGATCCCGATCCCGGTCCCGAACCGTTCCGATCCCGTTCCTGGACCCGATCCTGATCCCGCTCCTAATCCTGGTTCTGATCCTGACCTGGTTCGAATCCCGATCCCGCTCCTGATCCCGGTCCCAAAACCGATCCCGACCCGATCCCGGCCAGCTCCTGGTTCTAATCCCGCTCCCGACCCCGTCCCGGTTCCAGTCCCGATCCGGACCCGATCCCGTTCCCGTTCCCGACCCGGTTCTAGTCCCGATCCGGACCCGATCCCGTTTCCTCTCCCGACCCGGTTCTAGTCCCGATCCCGCTCCGATCCCGTTCCCGACCCGGTTCTAGTCCCGATCCGGACCCGATCCCGTTCCCGATCCCATTCCCTCTCCCGACCCGGTTCTAGTCCCGATCCGGACCCGATCCTGCTCCGTTCCCGCTCCCAGTCCCGGTCCCGGTCCCGCTGGAGGCGGCTCCCGGCGTGACCCGGATACAGAGGAGCCGCCGCCTCCTCCCTCTCCCCCTTCCTCCTCCTCCTCCTCCTCCTCTTCCTCCTCCTCCTCCTTTTCTCCTCCTCCTCCCTCCCCCTCTCCTTCCTCCTCCCCTTCCTCCTCCTCCTTTCCCGCCTCCTTCTCCCTCCTCCTCCTCCTCCTCTTCCCCCATTCCCTCCTCCTTTCCCTCCTCTTCCTCCTCCTCTTCCTCCCTCTCCTCCTCCTCTCCCCCTTTTCCTCCGCTCCCTCTTCTTCCTCTCTTCTTCTTCCTCCTCTTCTTCCTCCTCCTCTTCCCTCTCCCCTTTCTCTTCTTCCTCCCCTTCCCCTCCTCCTCCTCCTCCTCCCTTTTCTTCCTCTCCCTCTCCTTCCTCCCCCTCCTCCAAAACCTCCCCAAGGAGTCGCCCAGAAATTCCCAAATACCCAAAGAATTCCCAAAGATTTGCACCCCGGGAAAGTCCCAAAGGATTCCCAAAGATGTGCCCCCCAAAAAATTGCCTGAATTCCCAAGGATTTGCCCCCCAAAAATTCCCAAAGATTTGCCCCCAAAATTCCCCAAATGCCCAAATATTCCCCCCCCACCCAAATTCCCAAGCGAGGCCCAAAAAAATGCCAAAAAAAATCCCAAAAATACCCCCAAGGAATTCCCCGAAGATTTGCTCCAAAATTCCTCCCAAAATTCCAAATAATTCCCAAAGATTTACCCCAAAAATTCCCAAGGGATTCCCAAAAAAATGCCCAAAATTCCCAAAATACCCCCCATGAATTTCCAAAGATTTGCCCCCAAAATTCTCAAAATTCCCAAAGATTTGCCCCCCAAAAATCCCAAATAATTCCCCAAAAATGCCCCCAAAAATCTGAAAATATTCCCAAATAATTCCCAAAGATTTACCCCCAAAAAATCCCAAGGGATTCCCAAAAAATGCCAAAAGAATCCCCCAAAATTCCCAAATAATTCCCAAAGATTTGTCCCAAAAATTCCCAAGGGATTCCCAAAAAAATGCCCAAAATTCCCAAAATACCCCCCATGAATTTCCAAAGATTTGCCCCCAAAAAATCCCAAATAATTCCCAAAAAATGCCCAAAAAATTCCCAAAATACCCCCAAAGAATTCCCAAATATTCCCCCCCAGAAATCCCAAGGGATTCCCAAAAAATGCAAAAAAAAATCCCCCAAAAATCCCAAATAATTCCCAAAGATTTGTCCCAAAAAATTCCCCAAAAGTTCCCAAATCACCCCAAAAATTCCCAATTTTCCCAGGAATTATTCCCACTTTTCCCCCATTTCATCCCCAAGAAAAAATTCCAGCAATTCCTCACTAAATCTATTTTTTATTGACATTACAAACAAAGAAGAAAATTCCAAAAAAATCCCAAAAAACCCCGGAATTCCCAATTTTTTTTTTCCCCACCCCAATCCAAGAAGATTTTTGGGATCAAATCCTCTTTTTTTTTTTAAACCAATTTTGGCATTTCCTTCCCAAAATTTTCCGGGATTTTCCGGCTGAATAAATACAATAAATTATGGAACCGCCCAAAATTCCCGATTTTCTTCAAAACCTCCAAATCAGGATTTTCCCCCCCCCCAAAAAACAAAACATTCCCCAAAAATGCCGGGATTTCCTCGATTGATTTTTTTTCTCCTGGAAAAACTCACGGAAAAAACCAAAAATTTCCAAATTTTTTTTTTTTTTAACCATTTCTACACCTACTTTTCCTACTCTACCCTACCCAAAACTACAGCCGGGAAACGTCGGAAAAAATTCCCCAAAAAATTTTTTTGATTTTCACCCTTGCCGGCATTTCCTCCTCTCCGGGATTTCGGAAATTTGGATCCGATCCCGAAATTCGGTCGAATCGTGAGCCGTCGGTGCTTGGCCAACGTTGAAGGATCTCCAAAGTTTTCCACATTTGAGCAATTCTGGGTTTTCCAGGATCCATTTTTGGGATTCAACCAAGGATTTCCCAATTTTTGGAATCTCGTGAATCTGTCGATGACTTGGCCAACGTCGAAGGATCTCCAAAGGTTTTCCGCAATTGGAGCAAATTTCTTGGGATTCTTCCAAGGATTTCCCAATTTTTGGGTCTCCTCAAGAAACCTGTTGATTCTTGGTCAATGTTGACGAATCAAGCCAAGGAATCTCCCAATTTTTTGGGAATTCTCATGATCCGTTATGCTTGGCCAACGTTGAAGATCTCCAAAGTATTTTTCCGATTTGGAGCAAATTTCTTGGGATTCTTCCGAGGATTTCCCAATTTTTTGGGTCTCCTAAAGACCCTGTTGATTCTTGGTCAATGTTGACGAATCATCCAAGGATCTCCCAATTTTTTGGGATTCAACAAGGATTCTCAATTTTTGGGAATTCTCATGGACCGTTGATGCTTGGCCAACGTTGAAGGGTCTCCAAAGGTTTTTCCACAATTGGAGCAAATTTCTTGGGTTCTTCAAAGATTTCCCAATTTTTTGGGATTCCACCAAGGATCTCCCAATTTTTTGGTGTCTCCTCATGAATCCGTTGATTCTTGGCCAACGTTGATGCATCAACCGAGGATCTCCCACTTTTTTGGGAACTCACCTCATGGACCCGCTGATGCTCGGCCAACGCCGACGGATCCGAGAAGGATTTCCCACCTTCCGAGCAGGTTTTTTGGGAATCCTCACGGATCCGTCGYCGCTCGGCCAACGCCGGCGGATCCGAGAGCGTTTTCCCGCGCTCCCCGCAGCTTTTCGGCGCCGCGGCCCCGTGCGCCCTCTGATGCTTCTGGAAGTGCAGGGTGGAATTGAAACTCTTCCCGCATTCCCCGCAGACGTGCGGCCGGCCGCCGGCGTGCGTCCGCTGGTGCCGGTAAAGATGCGACGTCCTCCCGAAYCTCTTGCCGCACTCGGCACACTCGTAGGGTTTCTCGCCGGTGTGAATCCGCTGGTGCCTCTCCCAGTGGGAACTCCACGAGAAACTCTTCCCGCAATCCCCGCACCGGTACGGCTTCTCGGCGCCGGCTCCCGCGTGGAAACTCCGCCGGTGCCGCGCGTACTGCGAGCGGGCGCCGAAGCTTTTGCCGCAATCCTCGCACCGGAAGGGGCCTTCCCCCAGGTGAACCCGCTGGTGTTTCACCAGCGCCGGCGCGTCGCCGAAGCTCTTGCGGCACAGGGAGCACTTGTAGGGCCTGACGCCGGTGTGCGTGCCTTGGTGCCGCTCGAAATGGAGGATGCTGCCGAAGCTGCGCCCGCAGTAGGTGCAGATGTACGAGCGCCCGCCGGCGTGGCCGCGTTGGTGCCGGTAGAGGTGAGAGCTCCTGGAAAAACTCTTCCCGCACTCCTGGCACTCGTAGGGCTTCTCGCCGGTGTGGATCCGCCGGTGCCGGAGCCAATGGGAGCTCCAGGAGAAACTCTTCCCGCAGTCGCCGCACTGGAAAGGCAAATCGCCCGTGTGCAGCCGTCGGTGAGTGGCCAACTCTTTGTTGCGCCGGAAACTCTTCCCGCACTCCTGGCATTTGTAAGGAAACCCTCGGGGCGGCGCCGCTTCGCCGCCGCCTGGCGCGGTTGGTGGCCGGTAGAGTTGGAAGAGACGTTGAAGCTCTTGCGCGATGCCGACAGCGAAGGGTTTCTCGCCGGTGTGCGTCCGGCGGGGCTTGGAGAAGTGGGAGCTGCAGCTGAAGCTCTTGCCGCACTCCGAGCACTCGTAGCTCTTCTGGAGGACGATGATGCTCTTGAAGTTGGAGAAATTCGGAATTTGGGCGATTTTCTTGCGGCTTTTCGACGACGACGCCGGCGCGGCGGCGCGGGCTCGATTTGTTGCACCACGTCCAGCGGAAAGTTTCGCCGCTCCGAGGGTCGGGGAAGTCGGGATCCAATTCCAGGAATTTCCGGAGCGCTCGGGTTCGACTCGGGGTCCTGGAAAAAAATTGGGAATTCTGGGGGGTTTGTCCTGCTTTTCTGGAAATTTTCCCCATTTTCTGGAAATTTTCCCACTTTTTTCTGGAATTTTCCCACAAATTTTTTTTTTTAATTTTCCCCATTTTTTCGTGGATTTCCCCCCATTTTTACATTATGAATTTTCCCCTTTTTTTCTGGAATTTCTCCCCATTTTGTCTGGAATTTTCCCTAGTTTTTTGGTGGATTTCCCTATTTTAATGTGAATTTTCCCTATTTTTGGGGGTGAATTTTCCCCATTTTTTGTGGAATTTCTCCAGATTTTTTTGTGGAATTTCTCATTTTTTATTTGTGAATTTCCCCTTTCTTTGTGGAATTTTCCCCATTTTGGTGAAATTTTCCCTATTTTTGGTGGATTTTCCCCCATTTTTTCATTTGAATTTTCCCCCATTTTTTTGTGAATGTTTCCTATTTTTTGTGAATTTTTCCCCATTTTTATTGAATTTCCCCCTTTTTTTTTCTGGAATTTCCCCCATTTTTTTCTGGAATTTTCCCAAATTTTTTTTAATTTTCCCCATATTTTTCGTGGATTTCCCCCAATTTTTTTATTTGAATTTCCCCCATTTTTTCTTGAATTTTCCCTATTTTTTCTGGAATTTCCCCAATTTTTTTTCTGGATTTCCCCTTTTTTCTGGATTTCCCCATTTTTTTCTGAGATTTTTCCATTTTTTGGGGTGAATTTTTCCCAATTTTTCCTGAATTTTCCTCCATTTTTCTGGAATTTCCCCCATTTTTTCTGGATTTCCCCATTTTTTGTGGATTTTCCCCATTTTTTCTGAGAATTTTCCCCATTTCTTTGTGGATTTTCCCCCATTTTTTATGTGAATTTTCCCCTTTTTTTGTGAAATTTTCCCCCATTCTTTGTGGAATTTTTACCCATTTTTTCTTGGAATTTCCCAATTTTTTTGTGGAATTTTCCCCCATTTTTTTATTTGACTTTTTTTTTCTCCCTTTTTTTTTTCTGGAATTTTCCCCAATTTTTTTCTGGATTTTCCCCCTTTTTTTCTGGCATTCCCCATTTTTGTCTGGAATTTCCCCCATTTTTTTCCTCGGAATTTTCCCCATTTTTGTCGCTGGAATTTTCCCATTTTTTTCTGGGATTTTCCCCTTTTTTTTCTGGAATTTCCCCCATTTTTTAAAATGTGAATTTTCCCATTTTTTCTGGATTTCCCCATTTTCTTGTGGAATTTTCCCCATTTTTTCTGGAATTTTCCCTATTTTTATGTGAATTTTCCCCATTTTTTCTGGCAATTTCCCCATTTTTTCTGGAATGTTGCCCTTTTCTTCTCGGATTTTTCCCAAATTTTTTGCGGATTTTCCTTTCTCTGCTTTTTTGTGGAATTTTCCCCATTCTTTGTGGAATTTTTGCCCATTTTTTGCGATATTTTCCCAAAGTTTTTTTTTCTGGGGTTTTCCCGATTTTTGTAGAATTTTCCCCATTTTTTGTGGTATTTCCCCCCATTTTTTATGAGATTTGTCCCCATTTTTTATTGGAATTTTCCACAAAAAAAAGGAAAAATTCACATTAAAAAAATGGGAAAAATCCCACAAAATGGGATTTTTGGATTTTTTTATGGGATCTTTTAATGGGAAATTTTATGGGATTTATTTCTGGAATTTTTAATGGATTTTGGAAGTTTTTAAATGGGATTTTTGGGATTTTAAAAATGGGATTTTTGGGATTTTTAATAATGGGAATTTGGGATTTTTAAATGGGATTTTTGAGACTTTTTAAATGGGATTTATTTATGGATTTTAAAATGGAATTTTTGGGATTATTAAATGGGATTTTTGAGATTTTTAAATGGATTTTGGGATTTATTTATCGGATTTATTTTGGGATTTTAAAATGGATTTTTTGGGATTTTTATAATGGAATGTTGGGGGATTTTAA
>NDFG01000137.1:232909-243894 GCA_002167245.1 Sporophila hypoxantha
GGGGATTCCAATTCCAGGAATTTCCGGAGCGCTCGGGTTCGGACTCGGGGGGTCCTGGAAAAAAAATTGGGAATTCTAGGGGGTTTGTCCTGCTTTCTGGAATTTTCGCCATTTTTCTGGAATTTTCCCATTGTCTTTCTGGAATTTCCCGAAATTTTTTTTTTAATTTTCCGCCATTTTTTCGTGGATTTCCCCCCATTTTTTAATTTGATTTTCCCCTTTTTTTTCTGAATTTTCCCATTTTTGTCTGGAAATTTTCCCTAGTTTTTTTTGGTGGATTTTCCCTATTTTAATGTGAATTTTTCCCTATTTTGGGGGTGAATTTTCCCCATTTTTTTTGTGGAATTTCTCCAGATTTTTTGTGTGGAATTTCGCTCCATTTTTATTTGAATTTCCCCCATTCTTTGTGGAATTTTCCCCATTTTTGTGAAAATTCTTCCCTATTTTTTTGGTGGATTTTCCCCCATTTTTTATTTGAATTTTCCCCCATCTTTTTTGAAAATTTTTCCCTATTTTTTGTCGAATTTTTCCCCATTTTTATTGGAATTTCCCCCTTTTTTTTTGGAAATTTCCCCCATTTTTTCTGGAATTTTTTCCCAAATTTTTTTTGAAATTTTCCCCATTTTTTCGTGGATTTCCCCATGTTTTTTTTTGATTTCCATTTTGGATTTCCATTTTTTATTCCCCATTTTTCTGACCTTTTTTTCTGGATCCTTTCGAGATTTCCCATTTTTGGATTCCATTTTCTGGAATTTCCTTTTTCTGGAATTTCCCCCATTTTTTTCTGGATTGTCCCCCTTTTTTTCTGGAATTTTCCCCCATTTTTTCTGAGATTTTTCCCATTCTTTTGGGGTGAATTTTCCAATTTTTCCTGGAATTTTCCTCCATTTTTTCTGGAATTTCCCCCATTTTTTCTATTTCCCCCATTTTTTGTGGGATTTTCCCATTTTTTCTGGAATTTTCCCCATTTCTTTGTGGATTTTCCCCCATTTTTATGTGATTTTCCCCTTTTTGTGGAAATTTTCCCCCATTCTTTGTGGAATTTTTACCCATTTTTTCTGGAATTTTCCCAATTTTTTTGTGGAATTTTTCCCCCATTTTTTATTTGAATTTCCCCCTTTTTTTTTTGGAATTTTCCCAATTTTTTTCTGGATTTTCCCCTTTTTTCTGGAATTTCCCCCATTTTTGTCTGGAATTTCCCCCATTTTTTTCTGGAATTTCCCCATTTTTGTCTGGAATTTTCCCCATTTTTTCTGGATTTTCCCCTTTTTTTCTGGAATTTTCCCCATTTTTTAAATGTGAATTTTCCCATTTTTTCTGGATTTCCCCCATTTTCTTGTGAATTTTCCCCATTTTTTCTGGAATTTTCCCTATTTTTATGTGAATTTTCCCCATTTTTTCTGCAATTTTCCCCATTTTTCTGGAATGTTCCCCTTTTCTTTCTGGATTTTTCCCAAATTTTTTGCGGATTTTCCCCATTTTTTTGTGGAATTTTTCCCCATTCTTGTGGAATTTTTGCCCATTTTTTTGCGATATTTTCCCAAATTTTTTTTCTGGGGTTTTCCCCGATTTTTTGTAGAATTTTCCCCATTTTTTTGTGGATTTTCCCCCATTTTTTATGAGATTTGTCCCCATTTTTTATTGGAATTTTCCACAAAAAAAAGGAAAAAATTCACATTAAAAAATGGGAAAAAATCCCACAAAAATGGGATTTTTGGATTTTTTATGGGATCTTTTAATGGGAATTTTATGGGATTTATTTCTGGATTTTTAATTGGGGATTTTGGAATTTTTAAATGGGGATTTTTGGTGATTTTAAAATGGGATTTTTGGGATTTTTATTAATGGGGAATTTTGGGATTTTTTAAATGGGATTTTTGAGACTTTTTAAATAGGGTATTTATTTATGGATTTTAAAATGGAATTTTTGGGATTATTAAATGGATTTTTTTGAGATTTTTTAAATGGGATTTTTGGATTTATTTATCGGATTTATTTATGGATTTTAAAATGGATTTTTTGGATTTTATAATGGAATTTGGGATTTTTAAATGGGATTTTTGAGATTTTTAAAATGGGATTTATGGGATTTATTTATGGGATTTTTGAGATGTTTTAATGGGATTTTTGGGATTTTTTTAATGTGATTTTTGGGATTTATTTATGGGTATTTAAAATGGAAATTTTGGGATTTTAAAATGGGAATTTTGGGATTTTTTAAATGGGAATTTTTGGATTTATTTATGGGATTTTTGAGATTTTTTAAAAATGGATTTATTGGGATTTATTTATGGATTTTTGAGATTTTTAAAATGATTTATTGGATTTATTTATGGGGATTTGATATTTTTATGGGATTGTATTATGGGATTTTAAAATTGGAATTTTTGGATTTTTATAATGGAATTTTGGTATATTTATTTATGGGATTGGGAATTTATATTATGGGATTTAAATTGGATTTTTAAATGGATTTGGGATTTTATGTTTGAGATTTTTAAGGATGGATTTTTGGGATTTATTTATGGGATTTTAAAAGAATG
This sequence comes from Sporophila hypoxantha, assembly GCA_002167245.1. Lineage (NCBI taxonomy): Eukaryota > Metazoa > Chordata > Aves > Passeriformes > Thraupidae > Sporophila > Sporophila hypoxantha. The sequence continues at coordinate 235,453 of NDFG01000137.1, forward strand.
GATTTTTTATGGATTTTGGATTTTAAGGAATTGGGTGTTTAAATTGCGGATTTTGGAGATTTTTAAATGGGATTTTTGGGATTATTTATGGATATTATGGATTTTAAAATGGATTTTTTGGATTTTTTAAATGGGATTTTTGGGAATTTGATTTTATGGTTGGATTTTATTTGGGTTATCATTTTGGGATTTTTAAAATGGAATTTTTGGATTTATTTAAATGGGATTTTGATTTATTTATGGGATTTTTTGAGATTTTTAAATGGGATTTTTGGGATTTTTTTAAAATGTGATTTTTTGGGATTTATTTATGGGATTTTTAAAATTGGGATTTTTGGATTTTTAATGGAATTTTGGTTTTTTAAATGATTGGATTTTATATTGGAATTGGGATTTTTTAATATGAGATTTTTGGATTTATTATTGGATTTATTATGGGATTTAAAATTGGAATTTTGGGATTTTTATAATGGGAATTTTGGATTTTTTTAAATGGGATTTTTGGGATTTTATTATGGATTTTTAGATGTTTTAATGGATTTTTGGATTTTTTAAATGGGAATTTGGGATTTTATACTGGGAATTTGGATTTTTATAATGGGATTTTTGAGATTTTTTAAATGAGATTTTTGGGATTTTAAATGGGATTTTTGGGGATTTATTTATCGGATTTATTTATGGATTTTAAAAATGGAATTTTGGGATTTTTAAATGGGATTTTTGGGATTTTTAAATGGGATTTATGGGATTTATTAATGGGATTTTTGAGATTTTTTAAATGGGATTTATGGGATTGATTTATGGGATTTATGGGATTTATTTATGGGATTTTGGATTTTTAAATGAGATGTTTTGATATTTTTATGGGATTTTTCTCCCTTCCCAAACTTACCCTGGATTCCCGTTGGGCTCGAAGGGATTTTCCTCCCCCTCCATCCCCAAAAATCACTCCGGCCCTCCTCCTCCTCCTCCTTTCCTCCTCTTCCTCCCCCCACGGATCCATCGCTCGCTCCGGATCCTGGAAAATCCCCAAAAAATTAAAATAAAATTCAGTTCACCAAAAAAAAATTCCAGCCCCTAAAATGAAAATAAAAACCCAAAATTCCAGACCCTAAAAATGAAAATAAAAAACCCAAATTCCAGACCTTAAAATAAAAATAAAACCCAAATTGCAGCCCTAAAATGAAAATAAAAACCCCAAATTCCAGCCCCTAAAATGGGAATAAAAACCCAAATTCCAGCCCCTAAAATAATGAAAAATAAAACCCCAAATTCCAGCCCCTAAAATGAAATAAAAACCCAAATTCCAGCCCCTAAAATAAAAATAAAACCCCAAATTGCAGCCCCTAAAATGAAAATAAAACCAAATTCCAGAGACCTTAAAATAAAATCAAAAACCCCAAATTCCCAGCCCCTAAAATGGAAATAAAAACCCCAAATTTCAGCCCCTAAAATGGAAATAAAAACCCAAATTCCAGCCCCTAACAATGAAAATAAAACCCAAATTCCACCCCTAAAAATGAAAAGAAAAACCCCAAATTCCAGCCCCTAAAATGAAAAATAAAAACCCCAAATTCCAGCCCCTAAAATGAAAATAAAAAACCCAAATTCCAGGCCCTAAAATGGAAATTAAAAACCCAAATTCCAGCCCCTAAAATTAAAATAAAAACGCAAATTCCAGACCCTAAAATTAAAAAAAAATTTAAAAATTTCCAGCCCCAAAAACTTCCAGGAATTAAAAATTTCCCAAACCCCCAAAATTTTCCATTAAGACTCCAAATTCCCAATTTTCCCATTAATTAACGACCAAAAAAAATCCCAATTTTCCCATTAATTAAAGACCAAAACAATCCTCATTTTTCCCTAATTTAACAAACCCCAAACCCCTTTAATTTTCCATTAATTAAGACCCAAAATCCCCAATTTTCCCACTAATTAATGACCAAAAAAAATCCCAATTTTTCCCTTAATTAAAGACCCAAAAAATTCCAGTTTTTCCACAAACTCATCAGCCCAAGCCCCCAAATATTCCATTAATTAAGATGCAAAAAATCCTTATTTTCCACAAATTAAAGGCCAAAAAATCCCAATTTTCCCCTTAATTAAAAGACCCAAAAATCCCCATTTCCCCACTAATAAATGACAAAAAAATCCCGATTTTCCCATTAATTAATGACCAAAAAAAATCACAAATTTCCCATTAATTAATGACCAAAAAAATCCCGATTTTCCCATTAATAATGACCAAAAAAATCCCAGTTTTTTCCCTTAATTAAAAAAACCCCCAAATCCCCATTTTTTCCCACTAATTAATGACACCCAAATCCCCAAATTTCCCACCATTTAAAGAACCCCAAAATCCCCAATTTTTACATTAATTAAAAAGACCCCAAATCCCAATTTTTCATTAATTAAAGACCCAGAAAAATCCCAGTTTTCCCCATTAATTAAAGACCCCGAAATCCCCACATTTTCCATTAATTAACGACCAAAAAAATCCTGATTTTCCCCTTAATTAATGACCCTAAATCCCCATTTTTCCCCGTTATTCCACAACCCTAAAATCCCAATTTTTTCATAATTAAAGACCCCAAAATCCCCATTTTTTCATTAATGAACGCCCCAAAAAACCTCGATTTTTGCATTAATTAAGGACCAAAAAATCCCAATTTTCCCATTAATTAAAGACATAAAATACCCCAAATTTCCCCTTATTAAAGACCCCAAAATCCCCATTTTTCCCATTAATTAACGACAAAAAAATCCCAATTTTCCCCTTAATAAAACCCCCCCAAAAATCTCATTTTCCCTCAAATCCACACCCCAAAATCCCCATTTTTCCCATTAATTAAAGACCCCAAAATCCCCATTTTTTTCATTATTTAAGGACCAAAAAATCCCAATTTTCCCCTTAATAAAACCCCAAAAATTCCCTTCATAAAAGCCCCAAAATCCCCATTTTTTTCATTAATGAACACCCCAAAAAACCTCGATTTTTGCATTAATTAATGACCAAAAAATCCCAATTTTCCCATTAATTAAAGACATAAAATATCCCAAATTCCCCCTTATTAAAGACCCCAAAATCCCCATTTTTTTCCATTAATTAAAGACATAAAAATCCCAATTTTCCCCTTAATAAAACCCCCCCAAAAAATCTCATTTTCCCTCAAATCCACGCCCCAAAATCCCCATTTTTCCCATTAATTAAAGACCCCAAAATCCCCATTTTTTTCATTATTTAAGGACCAAAAAAATCCCAATTTTCCCCTTAATAAAACCCCAAAAATCCCTTAATAAAAGCCCCAAAATCCCCATTTTTTCATTAATGAACGCCCCAAAAAACCTCGATTTTTGCATTAATTAATGACCAAAAAATCCCAATTTTCCCCTTAATTAAAGACCAAAAAATCCCAATTTTCCCCTTAATAAAACCCCCCAAAAAAATCCCATTTTCCCCCAAATCCACGCCCCAAAATCCCCATTTTCCCCATTAATTAAAGGCCCCAAAATCCCCATTTTTTTCATTAATGAACGCCCCAAAAAATTCCGATTTTCCCCTCAATAAAACCCCCAAAAATTCCCTTCAGAAAAGCCCCAAAATCCCCTTTTCCCCCTTAATTAAAGTCCCCAAAATCCCCATTTTTTCCATTAATTAACGACAAAAAAATCCCAATTTTCCCCTTAATTAAAGACCAAAAAATCCCAATTTTCCCCTTAATAAAACCCCCCCAAAAATCTCATTTTCCCTCAAATCCACGCCCCAAAATCCCCATTTTTCCCATTAATTAAAGACCCCTAAAATCCCCATTTTTTCATTAATTAACGCCCCAAAAATCCCGATTTTCCCCTTAATAAAACCCCAAAAAATTCCCTTCATAAAAGCCCCAAAATCCCCTTTTCCCCCTTAATTAAAGACCCCAAAATCCCCACATTTTCCCATTAATTAACGACAAAAAAATCCCAATTTTCCCCTAAATTAAAGACCAAAAAAATCCCAATTTTCCCCTTAATTAAAGACCAAAAAAATCCCAATTTTCCCCTCAATAAACCCCCCAAAAATCCCTTCAGAAAAGCCCCAAAATCCCCATTTTTCCCCCCAAAAATTCCCCTCCCCCACCGGGACAAAGCCGCCGCTTTTCCCTTCCCCTACTCTAATATAACTATCACCTATACAGACCACAACCAACCAAAAACAAACAACAACCAAAATCCAACAAAACCCTCAGAAAGACGACAACCCACAAAAGCACATAAACCTAAAACTCCCTACCCCACAAACACAACACAACACAAGCCCACCAACCATCACAAAACACACCACCAAAAAACACCTAAAACAAAAAAAAACAAAAAACCAAACAACCCCACCCAACACAAAAACCACCAACAATCCCAAAAAAAGCACACCCCCCTACCTAAAACACAAAACAAAAAAAACAAAAAACCCCTACCACCCAAAAAACAAACAACACCACAAAAACAACAGCACAAAAAATCCAAACCAAAAACAAACCACAAACACAAAAAAAACCACCAAAAACACATCAACTAACAAAAACAAAACACCACACACCATAAATAAAAAAAAAAAACAAAATAACACAACACAAAAAAAAAAAAAAACCACACCAAAAAGCACAAACAAACCAACAAACATAAACAAATACAGCCAAAAAACAATAATAACCAAAAACAAAAAAAAAAAATAAAAACAACAAAAACCAAAAACAATACCCAAAAAAAACAAAAAAAATACACACACAAAACGACACCCACAACCAACATAAAACAAAAACAAACAAAACCAAAAAAAACAACAAACAAACAAACAAAAAAACAACAAACGAAAAAACCAAAAACCAAAAAACAACTAACAAACACCAAACAACCTAAAACCAAAACAACAACAAAACAAACACGAAACAACAAAAACACCACAACACCCAAAAAAAACCACAAACAAAAATCACAAAAAAAAAGCCCAAAAAACAAACACAAACCACTAAAAAAAACAACAAACCAACATATACAAAACAAAAAAAAAAACAACACAATCACCCAACAAAACCAAATAAAAAAAAAAACACCCTAAACAAACAACAACCCCAAAACATACAAATAAAAAAAAAAACCAAACCAAGCTACAAAAAACAAACCCAAAACAAAAAAAACTAATAAAACACCAAAAAAAAAAAACCCAAAAACCCCAAACACCAAAGAAAACTACAAAACCACAAGAAAAAAAAAACACAAACACCCAAATAAACCAAATCCAACGAACACAAAACACTACTAATACACTCACGATAAAACGAACAAAAACCAAAAGTCAACCACCCCCCACAAAACCACCCTAACACACCTCACACAACACCCACCAACAACCGACCCAAACACACCAAAAAACCAAATCCACACAAACCACCCAAAATACAAAACAAACACAAAACACCAAGTCACAAAACAACAACAACCCAAAATCAAACACAAAAAACAATAACAAAACACCAAACAACAAACAAAACACAAACAAAAAACCAAACACAAAAAAAAAATAAACAACACAACCCACAAAAACAAAAAAAAAACCAAAAAAAGAATACACCAAAAAAACAATCAAAAAAATCAAAGCAAAGCAACCAGAAAAACAAACAAAAAAAAAAACACAAAAAAAAAACATAATATCAACAAACACAACAAAAACAAAAAAACAAAAAAAAAAACCAAAAAAAAAAAAACACCACATCAGACATAAACACCCAACAACAACAAAAAACAAACACACCAAATCAATACAAATAAAAAAAAAAAACCCCCCAAAATCCCACAAATACCCCAAAAGTCCCCCAAAAACCCCCAGAAAAAACTCACCAAGACATCCCCAAATTCCCCAAAATCCCAAAAACCCCTCCTAGACCCCAAGACCACCAAGAGTCCTCAAAAAGTCCTTTCAAGACCCCAAACCCTCCCAAAAAACCCCAATATATTCCCCAAATCCCCCAAATTCCCCAAAATTCAAATCAACTCTCCAAGACACCAAAACCCCCCAAAAAACCCCCAAAATCCCACCAAAATCCCCAAATCTCCCAAAATCCCCAAAACCCCCCAAGAACCCCAAAGTCCCTCCCAAGACCCCAAAACGCCCCAAAATCCCCCAAATTCTCCAAAAGATCCCCAAATCCCCAAAACTCCCAAAAAAACTTCCTCCAAGGACACCAAAACCCCCCAAAATCCCTAAAACACCTCCCAAAAATGCCTCAAAAACCCCCAAAATCCCAAATCCCCAAAATCCCCAACTTCCCCAAAATCCCAAAAACTCCTCAAGACACCAAACTCTTCCAAGACACCAAACAAAACCCAAAATCCCCCAAAATCCCCCAAAATCCCCAAATTTCCCCAAAATCCCAAAAATCCCCCCAAGAATCCCCAAAGCCACCCCAAGACCCCATCCCTCCCAGACCCCAACTGCCCCAACATTCCCCAAATCCCCCAAATCCCCAAATTCCCCAAAATCCATAAACCCCCTCCAAGACCCCAAAAATCCTCCAAGACACCAAATCCCCCAAAAATCCCCCCAAGCAAAAACCCCAAAATCCCCAAAAACACCCAAAAATAACCAAACTCCCCAAAATCCCAAAACCCACCCCAAGAGCCCCAAACTGCCCCGAAATCCCCAAATTCCCCAAAATCCCCTCAAGACCCCAAATCCGCCCAAACTCCCCCAAAACCCCAAAAACCCTCCCAAAAAAAACCCCAAATCCCCCAAAAACCCCAAATCCCCAAAAACCCAAAACCTCCCCAAAAATCACCCAATTCATTCCCCCAAAATCCCCAAGATTCCCCAGAAAGCCCATCAACCCTCCAGACCCCAAACCCTTCCAAGGACCCCAAACTCCTCCAAAGACGCCAACTTCCAAGAAAACCCCAAACGCCCAAATCCCTAAACCCCCAAACTCCCCAAAACCCCACATTCGCCCCAAAAATCCCAAAACCACCCCAAGACCCCAAAACCACTCCAAGACCAGCTTTCCCAAATTCTGCCAACGTCTCCCAAAAAACCCAAATCCCTCCCCAAACCCCCCTTTTCCCCGCCTCCAGACGCTCGCCCCGGCCTCACGAGCACAACGACGACGAAGAAAGGATCCTCCACCCACGCCTTCGGAAAATCCCGAAGATCCACGAACTCCACCGGCAGCCACCGAACCCCAAGACGCGCGGAATCCGACCACGGCCTGAAAACAGCCAACACGCCAACAACAACCCCAGAAAATGGTCGCACATGGGTAATAACGGCAGCCGCGGAAAGAACGCAAGAAATGCTCCATCCAGAAGCCCGCCACCTAGACATAGACAGAGGTAATATGCGGTACCAAATTGCGGAATCGTTGCGCGCGCCGAAGACGCCGGCGCGGGGGCGGATACGGCCGCAGCAAGTGCCGACGAGTGCGGGAAAGAGTTTCAGGTTGAGCCCGAGTTTGGTGAGCATCAACGGCGGCACCGCGGCGAGATCCCTACAAATGCCACCGACTGGCGGGAAAATCCTTTCAGCGTCGGCTCGGCGATTCCATCGCAACACCAGCGGGTGACGCGGCAAGGCGAGCGCCAGTGCCGGCTAGCGGGGTTTGCGGGAAGAAGTTTCCCGGACCAGTTCGGGGTTGGGTGAAGCACCAGAAGGTTCATGGATTGGAGGAGAAACCCACACAATTGCGGGCGACTGCGGAAAAGGCGTTCAACTGGAGAACTCCCATTGGAGCGCACGGCGCATCACGCACCTGGCGAGAAAACCCTACGCGTGCCCAGGAATGCGGGAAGAGCTTTTTCTATGGAGTTTCCACCTGGATCAGGCATCGTCCGAACTCCCACACGCGGCGGCGGCGCGGCGGAAGTGGGCGGGCGATGCGACGAGTGTGCGAATTGCCGAAATCGCCGGAAATCGGGGGATGTCTTAAAAAAATCCAAAAAAACCCAAAAACGGCTCAAACTCACGCGGGAACCGGCGGAGGAGAACCGAATCCCAACTGGAATGCGGCGAGGTGCGGGAAGCGATTCGGCGTGGCGCGCGGGCGTCACGGTCACGGCGGTCAACGGGCGCCGACCCGGCCAAAAGCCTACGAGTGCCAGGGGAATGGCGACGGAAGAGCTTCTTCTTGAGCTCCCACTGTGGAATCGGCACGGCAGATCCAAATGGCGCGAGAAACTTTCCGCTGCCTCAGCTGGCGGCAAGGAGTTTTTCACAGCTCCTCCACTTGGACGGGCATCCGGAGAAAATTTTCCACCGGGAAGCCGTGGCCGGGATGCGGAAAACCGAAGGGAGGGAAAGGGGGAGGAAAAGCTCTTCCAAAAACGCCGGCGCCGGATGTTGGGGAGGAAAAAATGCGACGGGAGGGCCAGGGAAAGGATCGGTTGTTCAAGCTACATTTCAAAGTGGCATACTTGAGG
>NDFG01000138.1:81360-92073 GCA_002167245.1 Sporophila hypoxantha
GGACTGGTGAGAGCCCCAAAACTGCCCAAATTCACCCCAAAATTACCCCAAAATTATCCCAAAATTAACTCAAAATTCACCCCAAAATTATCCCAAATTCATCCCAAAATTAACCCAAAACTGCCCCAGAAACGGCTGAGGAGGGACTGGTGAGAGAGCCCCAAAACTGCCCAGATTCACCCCAAAATTAACCCAAATTCACCCCAAAATTAACACAGAATTACTCCAGAAATGGCTGAGGAGGGACTGGTGAGAGACCCCCAAAATACTCCAAAACTGCCCCAAAATTATCCCAAATTCACCCCAAAATTACCCCAAATTCACCCCAAAATTACCCCAAATTCACCCCAAAATTTACCCAAAACTGTCCCAGAAACAGCTGTGCAGGGATTGGTGAGAGAGCCCCAAAATCCCCCAAATTCACCCCAAAATTATCCCAAAACTACCCCAAAATTAACCCAAATTTACTCCAGAATTGGCTGAGAAGGGACTGGTGAGAGATCCCCAAAATAGCCCAGATTCACCCCAAAATTAACCCAAATTCACCCCAAAATTAACTCAGAATTACTCCAGAAATGGCTGAGGAGGGACTGGTGAGACACCCCCAAAATCCCCCAAATTCACCCCAAAATTAACTCAAAATTAACCCAAAACTGCCCCAGGAATGGCTGTGAAGAGACTGGTGAGAGAGCCCCAAAATCCCCCAAATTCACCCCAAAATTAACCCAAAACTGTCCCAGAAACGGCTGCACAGGGACTGGTGAGAGAGCCCCAAAACAGCCCCAAAATGCCCCAAAATTAACCCAAAATTATCCCAAGTCCACCCCCAAATTACCCCAAAATCCACCCAAAATTATCCCAAATCCACCCAAAATTACCCAAAGTATTCCAAACTCACCTCAAAATTATCCAGAAACGGCTGCACAGGGATTGGCAAGAGACCCCCAGAACAGCCCAAATTCACCCCAAAATCACTCCTCAGTGACCCCTGATGACCCCTGACCCCTGCTGACCCCTGCCCTTTCCCCAGGAATGACCACAGTGCTGACCCCTGGGTGACCCCTGCTGACCCCTGCCCTTTCCCCAGGGATGACCATAGCACTGATTCCTGACCCTGGGTGGACCCTGATGACCCCTGAACCGCTGACCTTTCCCCCAGGGATGAACCACAGCACTGAACCCCTGATGACCTGCACCCCTCTCTAGGCATGACCACAGCACTGACCCCTGCTGACCCTGACACCTGCTGACCCTGCCCCCTGCCCTCTCACGCAGGGATGACCACAGCGCTGACCCCTGACCCTGGGTGAACCCCGCTGACCCCTGACGGCCCTCTGACCCCTGACCCCTGCCCTTTCCGAGCAGGGAATTGACCACAGTGCTGACCCCTGACCCTGCTGACCCTGCCCCTGCCCTCCCCCAGGGATGACCACAGCGCTGACCCCTTGACGACCTCAGTGACCCCTGGGTGACCGCTGATGACCCCTGACGCCGAAGTAACCCCTGTCCGCCCCACAGGGATGCCACAGCAGCGACCCTGACTGACCTCTCAGTGACCCGCTGACCCTGCCCTTTCCCCAGGGATGACCACAGCGCTGACCCCTGCACTGACCTCTCAGTTGACCCTAGAACGCCTGCCCTTTCCTCCCAGGGATGACACAGCGCTGAACCCCTGACCCCTGATGACCCTGACCCTGAACCTTTCCCCAGGGATGACCACGCGCTGACCCCTGACTGATCTCTCAAGGGACCCCTGCCCCCTGCCCTCTTCCGGCAGGGATGAACCACAGGCTGACCCCGACCCTGAAGTGACCCTTTGTCCCCTCTTTAGGGATGACCACAGCGCTACCCCTGACCCTCTCAGTGACCCTGGGTGACCCCTGCTGACCGCTGCCCCCTGCCCTCGTCCGAGGGGATGACCACAGCGCTGACCCCCTGACCCCTGCTGACCCCTGAGTGACCCTGTCCCCCACAGGGATGACCACAGCGCTGACCCTGACCTGGACCTCTCAGTGACCCCCTGACCCTGACCGCCCTGTCCCTCTTTAGGGATGACCACAGCGCTGACCCCCTAGCTCCTGCTGACCTTGAGTGAACGCCCTGACCCCTGCTGACCCTGACGCCCTGCCCTCTCTTAGGGATGACCAACAGCGCTGACCCGTACCACGGCGGTTACGAGTGCCCTACGGGGGGGGGCGCGCCGGCCCCACCTACGGCCCCCCAGGCGCCCTGGGGCCCGCACGAGATGCAAGGCAGCAGCTCCTGCAGCACCAGCTGCTGCCCATCCAAGGCCAGGTGAGCCCCAAAATCCCCTGAATTCACACCCAAAAAATGAGCCCAGACACCCAAACTGCCCCAAAAAATCCCAAAACTCCAGAGCTTTCCTGAGCCCGCCCAGACCCCCAAAATCCCTCAGAATGGCCCAAACTCCGTGCAGGGTCGCAGAAGCTCCTGCAGCAACCAAGCTGCTGCCCATCCAGCCAGGTGAGCCAAATCCCTCAATTCACCCACAAAAAATGACTGGGATCCCGCCTAAAATCCCCCTGAAACATCCCAAATTCTTGAGTCCCCCAGAACCGCCCAAAATTGCCCCAAATGCCCCTAAATGGCTCCAAACGGCCCCAAAACCATGCGGGAATCAGCAGCAGCTTCTGCAGCAACCAGCTGCTGCCCACCAGCCAGGTGAGCCCCAAAATTCCCTGAATTCAACGCCCAAAAAATGAGCCTGGAATCCTAAAATTCCCTGAAAATCCCAAAAATTCCTGTGCCAAAACTGCCGCCAAAATGGCCCACACGGCCCCAAACCGGTGCGGGGTCAGCAGCAGCTCCTGCAGCACCAGCTTGCTGCTCCATCCAGGCAGGTGAGCCCCAAAATCCCCTGAATTCACCCCAAAAAATGAGCCCAGACACACCCAAAACCTCCCCCAAAAATCCCAAATTCCTGAGCCCAAAACTGCCCCAAACGGCCCAAAACCGTGCGGGGTCAGCAGCAGCTCCTGCAGCAAACCAGCTGCTGCCCATCCAGGGCCAAGGTGAGCCCAAAACCCAAATTCACCCCAAAAACTGAAAGCTGGGAGTCCCCTTAAAACCTCCCCAAAAAAATCGCCGCAATTCTGACCCCAAAACTGCCCCAAAATCCCCCAAAATGGCCTCGCAAAACCGTGCGGGATCAGCAAGCAGCTCCTGCAGCACCAGGCTGCTGCCCATCCAGGCCAGGTGAGCCCAAAATCACCCCGAATTCAACCCCAAAAAAAATGAGCCAGACACCCAAAACCTCCCAAAAAATCCCGCAATTCCTGAGCCCAAAACTTGCCCCAAAACGGCCGCCAAAATGTGCCCCAGAATGGCCCAAAACCGTGCGGGTCCCAGCAGCAGCCTCCTGAGCAGCAAGCTGCTTGCCGCATCCAGGCCAGGTGCGCCAAAAATCCCCTGATTCACCCTCAAAAAATGAGGCCCAGACACCCCAAAACCAGCTCCAAAAATCCCGGAATTCCTGAGCCCAAAACTGCCCCAAAATGGCCCGCAAAACTGCCCCAAAACTCCCCAACGGCCCCAAAACCGTGCGGGGGTCAGCAGCAGCTCCTGCAGCACCAGCTGCTGCTCCATCCAGGCCAGGTGAGCCCCAAACAAACCCAAATTCACCCCAAAAATGAGCTGGGATCCCCTAAGAATCCCCATGAAAAATCTGCAATTCCTGAGCCCAAAATGGCCCCAAAACGGCCCAAACGTGCAGGGTCAGCAGCAGGCTGCCTGCCAGCACCAGCTGCTGCCCATTCCAGGCCAGTGAGCCCCAAAAACCCCACAATCACCCCAAAATTGGAAGGCCCAGACACCCAAAACCTCCCCCAAAAAATCCGCAATTTTTCTGAGCCCAAAACTGCCCCAAACTCCCCAAAAATGCCCGCAAAAATTGGCCCAAAATTTGCCCCAAAACGGCCCAAAACCGCTGGGCGGGGTCAGCAAGCAGCTCTGCAGCACCAGGCTGCTGCCCATCCCGGCAGGTGAGCAAAAAACCCCGAAATCGCCCCCCAACCCAAAATGAGCCCAGACCACCGCCAAAACCGGTCCAAAAATCCCCAAATTCCTGAACCCAAAAACTGCCCCAAACGGCCCCAAAAACTGCCCCAAAACCGGTGTTGGATCAGCAGCTCCGCAGCACCAGCGCTGGCCCATCCAGCGCCAGGTGAGCCCAAAAAAACCCAAATTCACCCCAAAAATCACCCCAAAAAATGAGCTGGGATCCCTAAAATCCCCCTGAAAAATCCCCAATGTCTCAGAGCTTTTCTGAGCCCCCCAGACCCCAAAACTGCCCGCAAACGGCCCCAAAACGGGCGGGGTCAGCAGCAGCTCCATGCAGCACCCGCTGCTGCCCAGCCAGGCAGGTGAGAGCCCAAAATCCCTGAATTCACCCCAAAATGAGCCCAGACACCCCAAAAACATCCCCAAAAAAATCCGAACTTCCCAGAGCTTTCTGAGCCCCCAGGACCCCAAAATCCCTGCAGAATGGCCCCAAAACTGCCCCAAACGTCCCCAAAACCGTGCAGGGTCAGCAGCAGCTCCTGCAGGCACCAGCTGCTGCCCATCCAGGCCATGAGCCCCAAAAAACCCCAAATTCACCCCAAAAAATGAGCTGGGATCCCCTAAAATCTCCCCGAAAAAATCCCCAAAATTCCTGAGCCCAAACTGCCCAAAACGGCCCAACGGCCCCAAAAACCGTGCGGGGTCAGCAGCAGCTCTGCAGCAGGCAGCTGCTGCCCATCCAGGCGCAGGTGAGCCAAAATCCCCCGAATTCACCCCATAAAATTGAGCTGGGATCCCCTAAAAATCCCCCTGAAAAATCGAAATTCCTGAAGCCCAAAACTGCCCCAGAACTGCCCCAAAAGGCCCCAAAACTGCCCAAAATGGCCCCAAACGGCCGCCAAAACCGTGCGGGGTCAGCAGCAGCTCTGCAGCACTGACCTGCCTGCCCATCCAGGCCAGGTGAGCCCGCAAAAAACCCCAAATTCACACCCAAAAAATGAAGCGGATCCCTAAAATCCCCATGAAAAATCCCCAAAATTCTCAGAGCTTCCACCTGAGACCCCCCCAGACCCCAAAATCCCTCAGAATGCCCCAAAAAGCGTGCGGTCAGCAGCAGCTCCTGCAGCACAGCTGCTGCCCATCCAGGCAGGTGAGCCCCAAAAATCCCCTGAATTCACCCCAAAAAATGAGCTGGGATCCCCTAAAACTTTCCCCCAACACAAGTCCGCCAAATTCCTGAGCCCAAAACTGCCACGAAAACTTGCCCAAAACTGCCCCAAAACTGCCCCAAACGCCCCAAAACCGTGCAGGGATGATCAGCAGCTCCTGCAGCAACCAGCTGCTGCCCATGCCAGGCCAGGTGAGCCCCAAAATCCCTCAATTCACCCACAAAAAATGAGCTTGGGATCCCTAAAAATCGTCCCCAAAAATTCCCAAATCTCAATAGTGACCTCAAACCTTCCAATATTGATCTCAAACTGCTGTATATTCACCCCAAACCCCCAATATCCACCCAACCCCCGATAGTGACCCCAAACCCCTGATAGTGACCCTAAACCCCATGATATCGGATCCCAGACCCCCCAAGTGCCCCCAGAACCCCCGATATCTCCTGATATCACCCCCAAACCCCTGATAATGTGTCCCAAAGCCCTGATAGTGCCCCCCAACCCCCGATATCCCCCCAATAAATGACCCCAAATCCCCAATATCCATCCCAAACCCCCAATAGTGACCCAAAGCCCCCAGTAATGACCCCAAACCCCCAATTCCATCCAAACCCCCGGATATCGATCCAAAACCCCGATAGTGACCCCAAACCCCCCGCGATATGCCCGATAGTGACCCCAAACCCCCCGATATTGCCCCAAATCCCCCAAACCCCTGATAGTTGACCCAAATCCCAATAATGACCCCAAACCCCCGATTAGTGACCCCACACCCTCGATAATCCCCAGATAGTGACCCAAACCCCCCGATATCCCCTGATATGGCCCCCAAAAACCTGCTGTGCCCCCCCCGGCCGCCGCACATTGCGGAGCGACTGATGCCGATAAAATCCCGCGTAGTGCCCCAAAATGGCCCCATGGGCCCCAATGGTGATGACCCAAATCCCCGATAGTGCCAACCCGATATCCCCAAAATGCCCCAAAGTGACCGCAAACCCCCGAAGCCAATCCCAAATACTGACCCCAACCCAATAACCCCCCCCGATAGTGACCCCAAACTACTGATATCCACCCCAAACCCCCCAATATCGATCCCAAAACCCCCCCCAATATCGATCCCCAAACCCCCCCAATATCGATCCACAAATAACCTTCCAATGTTCATCTCAAACTCCTGATATCCACCCCAAAACCCCCCGATAGTGCCCCCAAACCCCCGACTATCCCCCGATAGTGACCCAACACCCCCCGATATCCCGATAGTGACCCCAAACCCCCGATATCCCCCGATAGTGACCCCAAACCCCCCGATATCCCCGATAGTGACCCCAAACCCCCGATATCCCCCGATATCGATCCCAAACCCCCAGTAATGACCCCAACCCCCCGATATCGACCCCAAACCCCCAATAATGACCCCAAACCCCCCAAATAATGACCCCAAACCCCGATATCCATCCGAGACACCCTGATATGACCCCAAACCCCTCAAATATCCCCAAAATGACCCAAACCCCCCGATATCGCCCCCAAACCCCCCCAGACCCCCCGATAGTGACACCCAACCCCCGATGTGACCCCAAACCCCCCGATATCCCCGATGTGGCCCCCAAACCCCCCGTATCCCCCCAGGCTGGGCACATCGGCGGAGGTGACCTGGCATGGCTCCCCGGTGATGAAAATCCCGATAGTGACCCCAAACCCCCGATAATGACCCAAACCCCCCAAGAATGACCCCAAAACCCCTCGATAGTGACCCCAGACCCCCAATAATGACCCCAAACCCCCCAATAATGACCCTAAACCCCCCAATAATGACCCCAAACCCCCCATAATGACCCTAACCCCCAATATCGCCCCCAAAACCCTGTCGTGCCCCCCCAGGCTGGGCACCATCGCGGAGGTGGACCTGGGCATGCTCCCCGCGGTGATGAAAATCCCAATAGTGACCCCAACCCCCGATAGTGACCCCAAACCCCCGATAGTGGACCCAAACCCCCAATAGTGACCCCAAACCCCCAATAATGACCCCAAACCCCCCAATATCCCCCAATAATGACCCCAAACCCCCCGATAGTGACCCCAAACCCCCCCAATAGTGACCCTAAATTGCGATATCCACCCAAACCCCCCATAGTGACCCAAACCCCCCAATATCCCCCGATAATGACCCCAAACCCCCCAATAGCGACCCAACCCCCGATATCCCCCGATAGTGACCCCAACCCCCAATAATGACCCCAAATCCCCCAATAATGACACCCAAACCCCCCAATATCACCCCCAAACTCCCCAATAATGACCCCAAACCCCGATAGTGACCCCAAACCCCCCAATAATGACCCGCAAACCCCGATAGTACCCCAAACCCCCGATATCCCTGATATGGCCCCCAAACCCCCCGCTATCGCCCCCAGGCTGGGCACCATCGCGGAGGTGGACCTGGGCATGGCTCCCCCGGTGATGAAAATCCCAATATCGCCCCCAAACCCCCCGATATGGCCCCCAAACCCCCCGATATCCCCCCAGGCTGGGCACCATCGCGGAGGTGGACCTGGGCATGGCTCCCCCGGTGATGAAGAGCTTCAAGGAGTTCCTGCTGTCGCTGGACGACGCCGTGGACGAGACGGAGGCGGTGAAGCGCTACAACGACTACAAGCTGGACTTCCGGCGGCAGCAGCTGCAGGAGTTCTTCCTGGCCCACAAGGACGAGGAGTGGTACGTGCCGGAGGGGGTTCTGGAATGTTCTGTGCCCCAAAAATGTCCTGGGAGATCTCAGAAATCCTGGTTCATGGAAGTGGTATGTGCTGGAAGGGGTTCTGGAATGTTCCGTGCCACAAAAGTGTCCTGGAGACCCCAAAAATGCAATTCTGCACCCCAAAAATGTCCTGGGAGCCCCAGAAATGTCCTGGAGACCCCAAAAATCCAATTCTGCACCCCAAAAATGTCCTGGAGACCCCAAAAAATGTCCTGGAGACCCCAAAAATCCTGGCCCACAAGGACGAGGAGTGGTACATGCCACAGGGGGTTCTGGAATGTTCTGTGCACCTAAAATGTGCTGGAGACCCCAAAAATGTCCTGGAGACCCCAAAAATCCAATTCTGCACCCCAAAAATGTTCTGGGAGCCCCAAAAATGTTTTGGAGACCCCAAAAATGTCATGGGAGACCCCAAAAATCCTGGCCCATGAGGAGTGGTAGGTGCTGGAAGGGGTTCTGGAATGTTCCGTGCCCCAAAAGTGTCCTGGAGACCCCAAAAATTCAATTCTGCACCCCAAAAATGTCC
This sequence comes from Sporophila hypoxantha, assembly GCA_002167245.1. Lineage (NCBI taxonomy): Eukaryota > Metazoa > Chordata > Aves > Passeriformes > Thraupidae > Sporophila > Sporophila hypoxantha. The sequence continues at coordinate 89,834 of NDFG01000138.1, forward strand.
TGGAGACCCCAAAAATGGCCTGGGAGCCCCAGAAATGTCCTGGGAGCCCCAGAAATGTCCTGGAGGCCCCAAAAATCCAATTCTGCACCCCAAAAATGTCATGGGAGATGTCAGAAATCCTGGCCCATGAGGAGTGGTACGTGCTGGAAGGGGTTCTGGAACGTTCCGTGCCACAAAAGTGTCCTGGAGGCCCCAAAAATCCAATTCTGCACCCCAAAAATGTCCTGGGAGCCCCAAAAATGTCCTGGAGACCCCAAAAATCCTGGCCAATGAGGAGTGGTACGTGCTGGAAGGGGTTCTGGAATGTTCTGTGCCCCAAAAATGTCCTGGAGACCCCAAAAATCCAATTCTGCACCCCAAAAATGTCCTGGGAGCCCCAGAAATGTCCTGGAGACCCCAAAAATGTCCTGGAGACCCCAAAAATGTCATGGGAGCCCCAAAAATGTCCTGGAGACCCCAAAAATCCAATTCTGCACCCCAAAAATGTCCTGGGAGCACCAAAAATGTCATGGAGACCCCAAAAATGGCCTGGAGACCCCAAAAAATGTTGTAGAGACCCCAAAAATGTCCTGGGAGCCCCAAAAATGTCCTGGAGCCCCCAAAAATCCTGGCCCATGAGGAGTGGTACGTGCCACAGGGGGTTCTGGAATGTTCTGAACCCCAAAAATGGCCCAAGAGCCCTCAGAACCATTTTGGGGTGGATTTGGGGTGGATTTTGGGGTCTCTCCAGGCCTAATTTCAGCACCCTCAGGGGCAGTTTTGGGGTGAATTTTGGGGCAGATTTTTGGGGTCTCCAGGTTTAACGCTTCCCTTCTCCCCCAGCACCCTCAGGACCATTTTGGGGTGAATTTGGGGTGAATTTTGTGGGTGTCTGCAGGTTTAACACTTCCCTTATTTCAGCAATCTCAGGGCAGTTTTGGGGGTGGATTTGGGGCAGTTTTGGGGTGAATTTGGGGCAGTTTTGGGGTGAATTTGGGGCAGTTTTGGGGTGAATTTGGGGCAGTTTTGGGGCAGATTTTTGGGATGGATTTTTGGGATCTCTCCAGGTTTAACGCTTCCTTTCTCTCAGCGCTCTCAGGGCTGGGTTTGGGGCAGTTTTGGGGTGAATTTTGGGATGGATTTTTGGGGTCTCTCCAGGTTTAGTGCTTCCCTTCTTCCCCAGCGCCCTCAGGGCAGTTTTGGGGTGGATTTGGGGCAGTTTTGGGGTGGATTTGGGGCAGTTTTGGGGTGAATTTTGGGGTATATTTTTGGTGTCTCTGCAGGTTTAACGCTTCCTTTCTCCCCCACCGCCCTCAGGGCAGTTTTGGGGTGAATTTGGGGTGATTTGGGGGTGAATTTGGGGTGGATTTTTGGGGTCTCTCCAGGTTTAATGCTTCCCTTATTTCAACACTCTCAGGGCAGTTCTGGGGCTGGATTTGGGGCAGTTTTGGGGCTGGATTTGGGGCAGTTTTGGGGCAGTTTTGGGGTGGATTTTGGGGTGAATTTTATGGGTCTCTGGAGGTTTAACACTTCCCTTATTTCAGCAATCTCAGGGCAGTTTTGAGGGTGGATTTGGGGCAGTTTTGGGGCAGTTTTGGGGTGGATTTTGGGATGGATTTTTGGGGTCTCCAGGTTTAACGCTTCCCTTCTCCCCCAGCGCTCTCAGGGCAGTTTTGGGGTGAATTTGGGGTGATTTTGGGGCAGTTTTGGGGTGAATTTGGGGGAGATTTTGGGGTCTCTGCAGGTTTAATGCTTCCCTTATTTCAGCAGTGTCAGGGCAGTTTTTGGGACTGGATTTGGGGTGAATTTTGGGGTGAATTTTGTGGGTCTCTGCAGGTTTAACACTTCCTTTCTCTCAGCGCTCTCAGGGCTGGATTTGGGGCAGTTTTGGGGTGAATTTTGGGATGGATTTTTGAGGTCTCTGCAGGTTTAATGCTTCCCTTCTCCCCCAGCGCCTCAGGGCAGTTTTGGGGTGAATTTGGGGTGGATTTTTGGGGTCTCTCCAGGTTCAATGCTTCCCTTATTTCAGCAATCCTAGGGCAGTTTTTGGGGCTGGATTTGGGGTGGTTTTGGGGCGGTTTTGGGGTGAATTTTGGGGTGAATTTTGTGGGTCTCTGCAGGTTTAATGCTTCCCTTATTTCAGCTGTCTCAGGGCAGTTTTGGGGCTGGATTTGGGGCAGTTTTGGGAGTGGATTTGGGGCAGTTTTGGGGTGGATTTGGGGCAGTTTTGGGAGTGGATTTGGGGCAGTTTTGGGGTGGAT
>NDFG01000138.1:104979-117124 GCA_002167245.1 Sporophila hypoxantha
TCTCTGTGCCCCCCCAGCTGTGCAAGCGCTACCCCGGGTTCATGCGCGTGGCGCTGTCGGAGCCGCAGCCCGAGAGGAGGTGAGGGCAATTTGGGGCAAATTCGGGGCTTTTTGGGGTTTTTTGGGGGGTTCAGGAGGGGCTGGGGGGGTTTTGGGTGGAATTTTGGGGATTTTGGGTGGGTTTTGGGTGGATTTTAGGGAATTTTGGGTGGATTTTAGGGGATTTTGGGTGGATTTTAGGGGATTTTGGGTGGATTTTGGGTGGATTTTAGGGGGTTTTGGGTGGATTTTGGGGGATTTTGAGTGGAATTTTGGGTGGAATTTTGGGGGATTTTAGGGGGTTTTGGGTGGGTTTTAGGGGATTTTGGGTGGAATTTAGGGGATTTTTGTGGATTTTAGGGGATTTTGGGTGGAATTTTGGGTGGAATTTTAGGGGATTTTGGGTGGAATTTTAGGGGATTTTGGGTGGAATTTTAGGGGATTTTGGGTGGGATTTTGGGTGAATTTTAGGGGATTTTGGGTGAATTTTAGGGGATTTTGGGTGGGTTTTGGGGTCCCAGAAAGCTTAGGTTGTTCAGGAGGGGTTGGGCAGATTTTAGGTGAATTTTGGGTGGAATTTTGGGTTTTTTGGGCTCACAGAAAGATTTTTTTCCCCTCTCAGGTTCTTCAGGAGGGGCTGTGTGGATTTTAGGTGAATTTTGGGTGGAATTTTGGGGTTTTTGGGGCTCACAAAAAGATTTTTTTCCCCTCTCAGGTTCTTCAGGAGGGGCTGGGTGAATTTGGGTGGAATTTTGGGGTTTTTGGGGCTCACAGAGAGATTTTTTTCTCCTCTCAGGTTCTTCAGGAGGGGCTGTGTGGATTTTGGGTGGAATTTTGAGGTTTTGGGGCTCACTGTGGGATTTTTCTCCCCTCAGGTTCTTCACGAGGGGCTGGGTGGATTTTGGGTGAATTTGGGTGGAATTTTGGGATTTTTGGGACTCACAAAAAGATTGTTTTCCCCTCTCAGGTTCTTCAGGAGGGGCTGGGTGACGTTTGACCGCAGCGTGAACATCAAGGAGATCTGCTGGAGCCTGCAGAACATCCGGGTGCGTTTTGGGGCAAAACGGGCAAATTCCGTGGATTTTGGGGCGATTCTGATGGATTTTTGTGTTTCCCAGCTCCGTGAGTGCGAGCTGAGCCCCGGTGTGACCCAGACTGGGTTTGATGGTTTTTTGGGATATTTTGATGGTTTTGGGCTGGTTTTGGGGTGATTCTGATGGATTTTGGGGCAATTCTCATGGATTTTGGGGCGATTCTGATGGATTTTTTTTGGGATATTTTGATGGTTTTGGGGTGATTTTAATGGATTTTGGGGTGATTTTGGTGATTTTAATGGATTTTGGGGTGATTCTGATGGATTTTGGGGTGATTTTAATGAATTTTGAGGCGATTCTGATGGATTTTGGGGTGATTTTAATGAATTTTGAGGTGATTCTGATGGATTTTGGGGTGATTTTAATGGATTTTGGGGCGATTCTCATGGATTTTGGGGTGATTCTGATGGATTTTGGGGTGATTCTCATGGATTTTGGGGCAATTCTGATGGATTTTGGGGCGATTCTGATGGATTTTGGGGTGATTCTGATGAATTTTGGGGTGACTCTGATGGATTTTGGGGCGATTCTCATGGATTTTTGTGATTTTCAGCTCCGTGAGTGTGAGCTCAGCCCCGGTATGACCCAGGCTGGGTTTGATGGTTTTTTGGGATATTTTGATGGTTTTGGGGTGATTTTAATGGATTTTGGGGTGATTCTGATGGATTTTGGGGCGATTCTGATGGATTTTGGGGTGATTCTGATGGATTTTGGGGCGATTCTCATGGATTTTGGGGTGGTTCTGATGGATTTTGGGGTGATTCTGATGGATTTTGGGGTGAGTCTGATGAATTTTGAGGTGATTTTAATGGATTTTGGGGTGATTCTCATGGATTTTGGGGTGATTCTGATGAATTTTGGGGCGATTCTCATGGATTTTGGGGCAATTCTGATGAATTTTGGGGCGATTCTCATGGATTTTTGTGATTTTCAGCTCCGTGAGTGTGAGCTCAGCCCCGGTGTGACCCAGGCTGGGTTTGATGTTTTTTTGGGATATTTTGATGGTTTTTGGGGTGATTTTAATGGATTTTGGGGCGATTCTGATGGATTTTGAGGTGATTCTCATGGATTTTGGGGTGATTCTGATGGATTTTGGGGCGATTCTGATGGATTTTGGGGTGATTCTGATGAATTTTTGAGGTGATTCTCATGGATTTTGGGGCGATTCTGATGGATTTTGGGGCGATTCTCATGGATTTTGGGGCGATTTTAATGGATTTTAGGGTGGTTTTAATGGATTTTGGGGCGATTCTGATGAATTTTGGGGCGATTCTGATGGATTTTGAGGTGGTTCTGATGGATTTTGGGGCGATTCTGATGGATTTTTGTTTCCCAGCTCCGTGAGTGTGAGCTCAGCCCCGCTGTGACCCAGGCTGGGTTTGATGGTTTTTTGGGATATTCTGATGGTTTTGGGGTGATTTTAATGAATTTTGGGGTGATTCTGATGAATTTTGAGGTGATTCTGATGGATTTTGGGGCGATTCTCATGGATTTTTGTGATTTTCAGCTCCGTAAGTGTGAGCTCAGCCCCGGCATGACCCAGGCTGGGTTTGATGGTTTTTTGGGATATTTTGATGGTTTTGGGGTGATTTTAATGGATTTTGGGGCGATTCTGATGGATTTTGGGGTGATTTTAATGGATTTTGGGGTGATTCTGATGGATTTTGGGGCGATTCTGATGGATTTTGGGGTAATTTTAATGGATTTGGGGGTGATTCTGATGGATTTTGGGGTGATTCTGATGGATTTTGAGGCAATTCTCATGGATTTTGGGGTGATTCTCATGGATTTTTGTGATTTTTAGCTCCGTGAGTGTGAGCTGAGCCCCGGCGTGACCCAGGCTGGGTTTGATGTTTTTTGGGATATTTTGATGGTTTTGGGGTGATTTTAATGGATTTTGGGGTGATTCTGATGGATTTTGGGGTGATTCTGATGGATTTTGGGGTGATTCTGATGGATTTTGAGGTGATTCTGATGGATTTTGGGGTGATTTTAATGGATTTTGGGGTGATTCTGATGGATTTTGGGGCGATTCTGATGAATTTTTGTGTTTCCCAACTCCGTGAGTGTGAGCTGAGCCCCAGCATGACCCAGGCTGGGTTTGATGGATTTTGGGATATTTTGATGGTTTTGGGGTGATTTTAATGGATTTTGGGGTGATTCTGATGGATTTTGGGGTGACTCTGATGGATTTTGGGGTGATTCTCATGGATTTTTGTGTTTCCCAACTCCGTGAGTGTGAGCTCAGCCCCGGTGTGACCCAGGCTGGGTTTGATGGTTTTTTGGGATATTTTAATGAATTTGGGGTGATTCTCATGGATTTTGGGGTGATTCTGATGGTTTTGGGGTGATTCTGATGGATTTTGGGGTGATTCTGATGGATTTTGGGGTGATTTTAATGGATTTTGGGGCGATTCTGATGAATTTTGGGGTGATTCTGATGGATTTTTGTGATTTTCAGCTCCGTGAGTGTGAGCTCAGCCCCGGTATGACCCCGGCTGGGTTTGATGGTTTTTTGGGATATTTTGATGTTTTTTGGGGTGATTTTAATGGATTTTGGGGTGATTCTGATGGATTTTGGGGTGATTCTGATGGATTTTTGTGATTTTCAGCTCCATCAGTGTGAGCTCAGCCCTGGTGTGACCCAGGCTGGGTTTGATGGTTTTTTGGGATATTTTGATGGGTTTTGGGGTGATTCTGATGGATTTTGGGGCGATTCTGATGGATTTTGGGGCGATTCTGATGGATTTTGGGGCGATTCTGATGGATTTTGGGGCGATTCTGATGAATTTTGGGGTGATTTTGATGGATTTTGGGGTGATTCTCATGGATTTTTGTGATTTTCAGCTCCGTGAGTGCGAGCTGAGCCCCGGGCGTGAACCGGGACCTGACGCAGCGTGTGCAGAACATCCCAGGGCTGGGTTTTGGGATATTTTAATGAATTTTTGATGGATTTTTTTGCTGGTTTTGGTGTTTTCCAGCTCCGTGAGTGCGAGCTGAGCCCGGGCGTGAACCGGGACCTGACGCGGCGCGTGCGCAACGTCTTGGGGCTGGGTTTTGGGATATTTTAATGAATTTTTTTTGCTATTTTTGCTGTTTTCCAGCTCCGTGAGTGCGAGCTGAGCCCCGGTGTGAACCGGGACCTGACGTGGCGCGTGCGCGGCATCTCAGGGCAGGAATTTTGGGATATTTTGATGAATTTTTTGGCTGTTTTTGGTGTGTTTCAGCTCCGTGAGTGCGAGCTCAGCCCGGGCGTGAACCGGGACCTGACGCGGCGCGTGCGCAGCATCTCAGGGCAGGATTTTTGGGATATTTTAATGAATTTTTGATGGATTTTTTTGGCTGTTTTTGCTGTTTTTCAGCTCCGCGAGTGCGAGCTCAGCCCCGGCGTGAACCGGGACCTGACGCGGCGCGTGCGCGGCATCTCAGGGCTGGGTTTTGATGGATTTCTGGGATATTTTGATGCATTTTTGGGATATTTTGATGAATTTTTTGGCTGTTTTTGGTGTGTTTCAGCTCCGTGAGTGCGAGCTGAGCCCCGGCGTGAACCGGGATCTGACGCGGCGCGTGCGCAACATCTCGGGGCTGGGTTTTGGGTTATTTTAATGAATTTTTTGGCTGATTTTGGGGTGATTTTGGTGTTTTCCAGCTCCATGAGTGCGAGCTCAGCCCCGGCGTGAACCGGGACCTGACGCGGCGCGTGCAGAACATCCCAGGGCTGGGTTTTTTGGGATTTTTGGGATATTTTGATGGATTTTTTTGGCTGTTTTTGGTGTTTTTCAGCTCCGTGAGTGCGAGCTGAGCCCCGGTGTGAACCGGGACCTGACGCGGCGCGTGCGCAGCATCTCAGGGCAGGAATTTTGGGATATTTTGATGGATTTTAATGGGGTTTTTTGCCATTTTTTTGGTGTTTTTCAGCTCCGCGAGTGCGAGCTGAGCCCGGGGCTGAACCGGGACCTGACGCGGCGTGTGCAGAACATCCCAGGGCTGGGTTTTTGGGATATTTTAATGAATTTTTGATGGATTTTTTTGCTGTTTTTGGTGTTTTCCAGCTCCGCGAGTGCGAGCTGAGCCCCGGCGTGAACCGGGACCTGATGCGGTGTGTGCAGAATATCCCAGGGCTGGGTTTTGATGGATTTTTGGGATGTTTTGATGGAATTTTTTGGCTGTTTTTGCTGTTTTTCAGCTCCGTGAGTGCGAGCTGAGCCCGGGCGTGAACCGGGACCTGACGCGGCGCGTGCGCAACGTCTCGGGGCTGGGTTTTGGGTTATTTAATTGAAGTTTTTGGGGTGTTTTTGGTGTTTTTCAGCTCCGCGAGTGCGAGCTGAGCCCCAGCGTGAACCGGGACCTGACGCGGCGCGTGCGCAGCATCTCAGGGCAGGATTTTTGGGATATTTTAATGAATTTTTGATGAGTTTTTTGGCTGTTTTTGGTGTTTTCCAGCTCCGCGAGTGCGAGCTGAGCCCCGGCGTGAACCGGGACCTGACGCGGCGCGTGCGCAACGTCTCGGGGCTCACCCAGCACCGGCCCATCGTGCGCCACGACATCAAGCTGGCCGCGCGCCTGGTGCAGGCCCTGGACGCCCGCGCGCGCCTCTGGAGCCCCCCGGGTGCCACCACCGCGGCTGGGGACACGGCTGGGGACACCACGGCCGGGGACGGCGCCGGCGGGGACAGCGAGCCGCCGCCCGCCGCCGAGCCCGGGGTGAGACAGCGGGGGGGAGCAGAGTGTCACCAGAGTGTCACCAGTGTCACCAGAGTGTCACCAGTGTGCTTCAGGGTGACCTTAGTGGTGTCACCAGGGGATTCCCAGTGTCCCCAGGGGATTCCCAGTGTCACCAGTGTCACCAATGGTGTCCCCAGTGTCACCAGTGTCCTTCAGGGTGACCTTAGTGGCGTCACCAGGGGATCCCCAGTGTCACCAATGTCACCAATGGTGTCCCCGGTGTCACCAGGGGATTCCCAGTGTCCCCAGTGTCACCAGGATCCTTTGGGGTGTCCCCTAGTGGTGTCACCGGGGGATCTCCCAGTGTCACCAATGGTGTCCCCAGTGTCCTTCAGGGTGACCTTAGCGGTGTCACCAGGGGATTCCCAGTGTCACCAGGGGATTCCCAGTGTCCCCTAGTGGTGTCACCAGGAGATTCCCAGTGTCCCCAGTGTCACCAGAGTGTCACCAGTGTGCTTCAGGGTGACCTTAGTGGTGTCACCAGGGGATTCCCAGTGTCCTCAGTGGTGTCCCCAGGGGATTCCCAGTGTCACCAGGGGATCCCCAATGTCCCCAGTGTCACCAGGGGATTCCCAGGGTCCCCAGTGTCACCAGAGTGTCACCAGAGGTGTCCCCAATGTCCTTCAGGGTGACCTTAGTGGCGTCACCAGGGGATCCCCAGTGTCCCCAGTGTCACCAGGATCCTTTAGGGTGTCCCCTAGTGGTGTCACCACGGGATCCCCAGTGTCCCCAGTGTCACCAATGGTGTCCCCAGTGTCACCAGTGTGCTTCAGGGTGACCTTAGCGGTGTCACCAGGGGATCTCCCAGTGTCCCCAGGGTCCTTCAGGGGATCCTTGGTGTCCCCAGTGGTGTCCCCAATGTCCCCAATGCCCCCAGTGCTGTCCCCAATGTCCCCATTGATGTCCCAGGCCCAGGACCCGGTGCTGCAGCACATCACGGGCGATGTCCCCATTGATGTCCCCAATGTCCCCAATGTCCCCATTGATGTCCCCAATGTCCCCAATGTCCCCACCAGGCGCAGAACCCGGTGCTGCGGCACATCACGGGCGATGTCCCCAATGTCCCCAATGTCCCCAATGATGTCCCCAATGTCCCCAAGCAGGGCACAGAACCCGGTGCTTGCGGCACATCACAGAGTCCCCACCATTGTCCCCAAGTCCCCATCCCCCAGGCCACTGCTGTGCCCTCCAAAATGTCCCCATTGATGTCCCCAATGTCCCAATGTCCCAGGCCCAAGAAACCCGGTGCTGCGGCACATCACGGGGATGTCCCCAATGTCCCCAATGCTGTTCCCCAATGTCCCCGAGCCGCCCCGTGTATCACCAGTGCCCATGTCCCCAATGTCCCCAATGTCCCAATTGCTTGTCCCACCCAAACGGTGCTGGCCACCAATGTGCTGTCCCCAATGTTCCCCCCCATTGGCTGTCCCACTGCCGATGTCCCCAATGTCCCCAATGTCCCCACCAGGCTCGCAGAACCGGAGGCTATGCGGCACATGCACCCAGTGCGTCCCCAATGTCCCAAGTGCTGTCCCCAATGTCCCGCCCAGCCCAGGGGAACCCGTGCTGCGCACATCACGCGAGTCCCCATTGTCCCCAAATGTCCCCAATGTCCCCATTATGTTCCCCATGTTCCCCAATGTCCCCAATGTCCCCCAATGTCCCCAGTCAGGCGCAGAACCCGGTGCTGCGGCACATCACGCGGCGATGTCCCAAATGTCCCCCAACGCTGTCCCCAATGTCCCCAATGTCCCAATGTCCCAGCAGGCGCAGAACCCGGTGCTGCGGCACATCACGGGCGATGTCCCCAATTGTCCATTGCTGTCCCAATGTCCCAATGTCCCCACCAGGCCCAGAACCCGGTGCTGTGGCACATCACGGGCAATGTCCCCAGTGTCCCCGATTGCTGTCCCCAAGTTTGATGTCCCCAATGTCCCCGGCAGCACAGAACCCCGTGCTGCGGGGACATCACGGCGATGTCCCCAATGCTGTCCCCAATGTCCCAATGCCATCTCCCTCAGGCGCGAGAACCCGGTGCTGCGCCACATCACGGGCGTGTCCCCAATGTCCCAAATGATGTCCCCAAGGTCCCCAATGCTGTCCGTCAGGCCCAGAACCCGGTTCTGCGCACATCACGCAGATGTCCCCAATTCCATTCTGTCCCCAATGTCCCCAAATGTCCCCATCAGGCAGCAGCGCGAACGTTGCTGCGGCACATCACGGGATCCCATGTCCCAATCTGTCCCCAATGTCGCCAATGATGTCTAACCCCAATGTCCCCAAGCAGGCACAGAACCCGGTGCTGCGGCACATCCCCAATGTCCCCAGTGTCCCCAATGCTGTCCCCAATGTCCCCATTGCTGTCCCCAATGTCCCCATTGATGTCCCCAATGCTGTCCCAGGCCCAGAACCCGGTGCTGCGGCACATCACGGGCGATGTCCCCATTGTCCCCAGTGCTGTCCCCATTAATGTCCCCATTGATGTCCCCATTGATATCCCCAATGTCCCCAATGTCCCCAATGTCCCCACCAGGCGCAGAACCCGGTGCTGCGGCACATCACGGGCGATGTCCCCAATGTCCCCATTAATGTCCCCAATGTCCCCAATGCCATCCCCAGGCGCAGAACCCGGTGCTGTGGCACATCACGGGCGATGTCCCCATTGTCCCCATTAATGTCCCCATTGTCCCCAATGTCCCCGGCAGGCGCAGAACCCGGTGCTGCGGCACATCACGGGCGATGTCCCCAATATCCCCATTGCTGTCCCCACTGTCCCCAATGCTGTCCCCAACGCTGTCCCCAATGTCCCCAATGTCCCCGGCAGGCGCAGAACCCGGTGCTGCGGCACATCACGGGCGATGTCCCCAATGTCCCCATTAATGTCCCCAATGTCCCCAATGTCCCCAAGCAGGCGCAGAACCCGGTGCTGCGGCACATCACGGGTGCTGTCCCCATTGATGTCCCCAATGTCCCCATTGATGTCCCCAATGTCCCCATTGCTGTCCCCAATGTCCCCAATGTCCCCAATGTCTGCAATGTCCCCATTAATGTCCCCAATGTCCCCAATGTCCCCATCAGGCACAGAACCCGGTGCTGCGGCACATCACGGGCGATGTCCCCAATGTCCCCAATGCTGTCCCCAATGTCCCCGGCAGGCGCAGAACCCGGTGCTGCGGCACATCACCGATTACCTGATCGAGGAGGTGAGCGCCGAGGAGGAGGAGCTGCTGGGGCAGGCCCAGGGGCAGGGCCAGGCCCAGGGCGCCGCCCCGGCCGAGGACGCCGCGCGCGAGCCCAACCCGGCCGAGGTCACCGTGGAGCGCGACGAGAAGCTGCTCAAGGTGCGGCCCCGGTGGCCCCAGGGTGGCCCCAAAGTGGCCCCAAAGTGTCCCCTGAGTGTCCTCAAAGTGTCCCCAGAGTGGCCCCAAAGTGGCCCCAAAGTGGCCCCAAAGTGTCCCCAGAGTGTCCCCAAAGTGTCCTCAAAGTGTCCCCAAAGTGTCCTCAAAGTGTCCCCAAAGTGTCCTCAAAGTGTCCCCAGGGTGGCCCCAAAGTGTCCCCAAAGTGTCCTCAAAGTGTCCTCTGAGTGGCCCCAGAACATCCCCAAGGTGTCCCCGAAAATGTCCCCAGAGTGTCTTCAAAGCATCTTCAATGTGTCCCCAAAAGTGTCCCCAAGGTGTCCCCAGAGTGTCCCCAAAGTGTCCCCAAAGTGTCTTCAAGAGTGTCCCCAAAGTGTCCCCAGAGTGTCCCCAAGGTGTCCCTGAAAATGTCCCCAAAGTGTCTTCAAGAGTGTCNTTCAAGAGTGTCCCCAAAGTGTCCCCAGAGTGTCCCCAAGGTGTCCCTGAAAATGTCCCCAAAGTGTCTTCAAGAGTGTCCCCAAAGTGTCCCCAAAGCGTCCTCTGAGTGGCCCCAGAGTGTCCCCAAGTTGTCCCTGAAAATGTCCCCAAAGTGTCCCTGAAAATGTCCCCAGAGTGTCCCCAAGGTGTCTCCAAAGTGTTCCCAGTTGTGTCCCCAAAGTGTCCCCAGGGTGTTCCCAAAGCATCCTCAATGTGTCCCCAAGATGTCCCCAGAGTGTCCCCAAAATGTCCCCAAAGTGTCCCCAAGGTGTCCTCAAAGTGTCCCCAAAGTGTCCCCAAATTGTCCTCAAAGTGTCCCCAAAGTGTCCTCTGAGTGTCCCCAAAGTGTCCTCAAAAGTGTCCCCAAAGTGTCCTCTGAGTGTCCTCAAAGTGTCCCCAAAGTGTCCCCAAAGTGTCCTCAAAGTGTCCTCTGAGTGGCCCCAAAGTGTCCTCTGAGTGGGCCCAGAACATCCCCAAGTTGTTCCTGAAAATGTCCCCAAAGTGTCCCCAGTTGTGTCCCCAGAGTGGCCCCAAAGTGTCCCCAAAGCGTCCTCTGAGTGGCCCCAGAATGTCCCCAAGGTGTCCCCGAAAATGTCCCCAGAGTGTCTTCAAAGCATCTTCAATGTGTCCCCAAAAGTGTCCCCAAGGTGTCTCCAAAGTGTTCCCAGTTGTGTCCCCAAAGTGTCTTCAAGAGTGTCCCCAAAGTGTCCCCAAGGTGTCCCCAGAGTGTCCCCAAAGTGTCCTCAAAGTGTCCCCAGAGTGTCCTCTGAGTGGGCCCAGAACATCCCCAAGGTGTCCCTGAAAATGTCCCCAAGGCGTCTCCAAAGTGTCCCCAAAGTGTCCCCAAAGTGTCCTCTGAGTGGCCCCAAAGTGTCCCCAAAGTGTCCTCTGAGTGGGCCCAGAATGTCCCCAAGTTGTCCCTGAAAATGTTCCCAGAGTGTCTTCAAAGCATCTTCAATGTGTCCCCAAAAGTGTCCCCAAGGTGTCTCCAAAGTATTCCCAGTTGTGTCCCCAGAGTGTCCCCAAATTGTCCTCAAAGTGTCCCCAAAGTGTCCTCTGAGTGGCCCCAAGGTGTCTCCAAATTGTCCTCAGAGTGTCCCCAAAGTGTCCCCAAAGCGTCCTCTGAGTGGCCCCACAACCGTCCCCAAGGTGTCCCTGAAAATGTCCCCAAGGTGTCCCCGAAGTGTCCCCAAAGTGTCCTCAGTGTGTCCCCAAAGTGTCCTCTGAGTGGCCCCAGAACCGTCCCCAAGGTGTCCCCTCAATGTCCCCAAGGTGTCCCCAGAGTGTCCCCAAGGTGTCTCCAAAGTGTTCCCAGTTGTGTCCCCAGAGTGTCCCCAAAGTGTCCCCAAATTGTCCCCAAATTGTCCTCAAAGTGTGTCCAAAGTGTCTTCAAGAGTGTCCCAAAAGTGTCCCCAAAAGTGTCCCCAAAGTGTCTTCAAGAGTGTCCCCAAGGTGTCCTCAGAGTGTCCCCAAAGCATCCTCAAAGTGTCCCCAAAGTGTCCTCAAAGTGTCCTCTGAGTGGCCCCAGAACATCCCCAAGGTGTCCCTGAAAATGTCCCCAAGGTGTCCCCAGAGTGTCCCCAAAGTGTCCTCTGAGTGTCCCCAAAAGTGTCCTCAAAGTGTCCTCTGAGTGGCCCCAGAACGTCCCCAAGGTGTCCCTGAAAATGTCCCTAAGGTGTCCCCAAGGTGTCCTCAAAGTGTCTCCAAAGCGTGTCCAAAATGTCTTCAAGAGTGTCCCCAAGATGTCCCTAGAGTGGCCCCAAAGTGTCCCCAAAAGTGTCCCCAAAGTGTCCTCAAAGTGTGTCCAAAATGTCTTCAAGAGTGTCCCCAGAGTGTCCCCAAAGTGTCCCCAAGGTGTCCTCAGAGTGTCCCCAAAGCATCGTCAAAGTGTCCCCAAAGTGTCCTCTGAGTGGCCTCAGAACATCCCCAAGGTGTCCCCGAAAATGTCCCCAAGATGTCCCTAGAGTGTCCCCAAAGCATCCTCAATGTGTCTCCAAAGTGTCCCCAAAAGGGTCCCCAAAGTGTCCTCTGAGTGGCCCCAAAGTGTCCCCAAAGTGTCCTCTGAGTGGCCCCAAAGTGTCCCCAAAGTGTCCTCAAAGTGTCTTCAAGAGTGTCCCCAAAGTGTCCCCAAAGTGTCCTCTGAGTGGCCCCAGAACATCCCCAAGGTCTCCCTGAAAATGTCCCCAAGGTGTCCCCAGAGTGTCCCCAGTTGTGTCCCCAGAGTGTCCCCAAAGTGTCCCCAAAGCATCTTCAATGTGTCCCCAAAAGCGTCCCCAGATTGTCTTCAAGAGTGTCCCCAAAGTGTCCTCTGAGTGTCCCTGAAAATGTCCCCAAGGTGTCCCCAGAGTGTCCCCAAGGTGTCCCCAAAGTGTCCCCAAGGTGTCCTCAGAGTGACCCCAATGTCCCCAATGCCCCCAGTGCCCCCAATGCCCCCAATGTCCCCTCAATGTCCCC
>NDFG01000138.1:153228-169117 GCA_002167245.1 Sporophila hypoxantha
CCCAAAAACGGGATTGGGGATCCCAAAAACCCCAGAAATGGGCACGGGGACACCAAAAACCCCAAAAACGGGTACGGGGACCCCAAAAATGGGCACAGGCACCCCAAAAATGGGCACGGAGACCCCAAAAAATGGGATTGGGGGCACAAAAAATGGGGGGAAACCCCAAAAACGGGCGGGTGGGAATTGCGGGGTCCCTTTTTGGGGTGGATTTTGGGGTCAGGGTGGATTTTGGGGTGTAGTCGGGGTGGATTTTGAGTGTATTTCAGGCTGTTATTTCAGGCTGTATTTTGGGTGATTTTGGGCTGTATTTGAGGTGTATTTCAGGCTGTATTTTGGGTGATTTCAGGCTGGATTTTGGGTGGTTTTGGGGTATTTTGGGCTGCATTTGGGGAGGTTTTGGGCTGTATCTCAGGCTGTATTTTGGGGTGATTTGGGCTGTATTTGGGGTTGGATTTTGGGCTGTATCTCAGGCTGGATTTTGCGTGATTTTGGGCTGAATTTTGGGTTGTATCTCAGGCTGTATTTTGGGTGATTTTGGGCTGGATTTTGCGTGATTTCGGGCTGTATTTGGGCTGTATCTGGGCTGTATTTTGGGCTGATTTGGGCTGAATTTGGACTGTATTTTGGGTGATTTTTGGCTGTATCTCAGGCTGTATTTCGAGCTGAGTTTGGGCTGAATTTTGGGTGATTTTGGGCTGATTTTGGGCTGGATTTCAGGCTGTATTTCGGGCTGAATTTGGGCTGCATTTTGGGCTGATTTTGTGTGATTTTTGGGCTGGATTTTGGGTGATTTTGGGCTGTATTTTGGGCTGGGTTTGAGCTGTATTTTGGCTGAATTTTGGGTGATTTTGGGCTGGATTTTGGGTGATTTTGGGCTGTATTTGGGCTGTATTTTGGGTGATTTTGGGGTGAATTTTGGGTGATTTTGGGCTGTATTTCCGGCTGTATTTTGGGCTGTATTTCGGGTGATTTTGGGTGATTTTGGGCTGTATCTCAGGCTGTATTTCAGGCTGTATTTTGGGTGATTTTGAGCTGGATTTTGGGTCATTTTGTGGTGATTTTGGTTTGTATTTCAGGCTGTATTTTGGGTGATTTTGGGGTGATTTTGGGCTGTATTTTGGGCTGTATTTTGTGGCTGGATTTTGGGTGATTTTGGGCTGTATTTGGGTTGTATTTCCGGCTGTATTTCGGGCTGAATTTGGGCTGTATTTTGGGTGATTTTGGGCTGTATTTTGGGGTGATTTTGGGCTGTATTTCGGGCTGAATTCGGGCTGAATTTGGGCTGTATTTTGGGTGATTTTTGGGCTGTATTTTGGGTGATTTTGGGCTGTATTTCGGGCTGAATTTGGGCTGTATTTTGGGTGATTTTTGGGACTGCATTTTTGGGTGTTTTTGTGTGATTTTTGGGGGCCGTTCCCTGCCTCCCTTCTCTCTCTGCAGGTATGGTGCGGGGCGACCCGCGCGCCATCGTCGAGTACGTCTCGCGACTGGACGCCGCCCGAGGAGTCGATTTCTTCTGACCCCTCCCCAACCCTGCGCCCCGCCCCCTTTTGTACGGCCACCGCCCCTCCCCCCTTTGTACGGCCCCCCACCGACGCCCCCGAAAAACCCCAAAATTCCCCCAAAAAGCGCCCCGCCCACTGGGACAGGCGCTCTTGGGGGGGTTTGGGGCGATTTATGGGAATTTTGGGCAATTTATGGGAATTTGGGGTAATTTCAGGGGTTTGGGGAAATTTTGGGAAAGTTTGGGGAAAATTTTGGGGCAGTTTTGGGAAAGTTTGGGGCAGTTTTGGGTGAATTTTGGGGCAGTTTTCGGTGAATTTTTGGGGCAGTTTCGGGGAAATTTTGGTAAAGTTTGGGGCAGTTTGGGGGGGGTTTGGGGCAATTTGTGGGAATTTTGGGCAATTTCAGGGGTTTGGGGGAAATTTTGGGGCAGTTTGGGTGAATTTTTGGGAAAGTTTGGGGCAGTTTTGGGTGAATTTTGGGGCAGTTTTCGGTGAATTTTTGGGGCAGTTTTGGGGAAATTTTGGTAAAGTTTGGGGCAGTTTTGGGGGGGTTTGGGGCAATTTATGGGAATTTTGGGCAATTTCAGAGGTTTGGGGGAAATTTTGGGAAAATTTGGGGAAATTTTGGGGCAGTTTGGGTGAAATTTTGGAAAATTTTGGGACAGTTTTGGGGGGTTTGGCGCAGTTTCAGGTGAATTTTGGGGAATTTTTTGGCATTTCGGGTGAATTTTTGGGTAATTTTGAGGATTCCGGGCAAAATTTGGGGATTTTTGGGGCACTTTTCAGAGGGATTTTGGGAGGATTTTTGAGATTTTTGGGTTGATTTTGGGTGGGTTTGGGGGCAATTTTGGGGAAATTTTGGAATTATTTTGGGTGAATTTCTGGGATTTTGGGTAAATTTCAGGGATTTTGGGCAGTTGGAGGGATTTTGGGTGAATTTTGGGGAAATTTTGGGGATTTTTGAGCACATTCAGGGGGATTTTGGCTGAACTTTGGGTTAATTTTTGAGATTTTTGGTTAATTTTGGGTGAATTGGGGCGTTTGGGGGCAATTCTGGGGAAATTTTGGAATTATTTTGGGTGAATTACTGGGATTTTGGGTGAATTTTGGGGATTTTGGGGCAGTTTGGGGGGATTTGGGGTGATTTTCAGGGATTTTGGGGTGAATTTTGGGGTGAATTTCAGGGATTTTGGGTGAATTTCGGGGTTTTTCGGGTTCAACGAAGGCGTGGCCACCCCGAGGCCCCGCCCCATGACGCAACACACACGTGACTAAACTCGATCGTTTATTGGTTCTCGATTCCGGCACCGCGCCAATCAGCGGTGAGACCCCGACCCCTCAGCAATTCAGGAGCTGGAGGCGCGGGGAAAAGGCGGCGCGCATTGGCTGTCACCCAGCGAACAGCCGTGACGTCATTCAGGAGTGCGTCACTGCCAATAATCAACGGCGAGGACGCCCAGGGAGGCCGCTCCATTGGGCGGCGAAAGCTGCACCCAATGGAGGCCGGGGGAGGAGCCTCGGCTCTTAAAGGGCCAGGGCCCCAGAATTCGGAGCGTGGACCTCCGGTGACCCCGATGGTCCACTCCGGCCACCGCCCAGCGGACCCCAGCGGCCACTTCGGCCCTCCCAGTGACCCCAAACCCTAAAAAATCCCCAAAATCCCCAAAAAAGCCCCAAATCCCCAAAAAAACCCCAAAATCGCCCAATTCACCACAAAAATCCCCTCAGCCACCGGTGGCTGCCCGAGCCCCTCCCCCGTCACAGTATTTGGGTGATTTCCTGATTTTGGCTCCTCTGAGCGCGACATTCCAAGTGAGTTTCGGTGTTGATTTGGTTAATTTTGGTGACTTTTGGGTAATTTTGATTGATTTTTGGGTAATTTTGATTATTTGTTGGTTAACTTTTGATGGACTTCTTGGTTCATTTTGATGATTCTGGGGGTTTCAATTTTGATGCGTTTTGGGTAATTTTGATAATTTTTTGTTTAATTTTGATGATTTTTTTGTTAAATTTTATATTAATTTTGGTGTATTTTTGGGACTTTTGGGTATTTTTATGATTGTTTGGGTAATTTTGTGTTGATTGGATTTGGAGTTAATTCTGACGATTTTTGTGTTAATTTGATGCTTTTTGGTTAATTTTGATGAATTTTTTTTGTTAAATTTGATGATTTTTGGTTAATTTTGGTGACTTTTGGTTCATTTGATGATTTTGGGGTAATTTGATGACCTTTTGTTAAATTTGATGTATTTTGGTTAATTTTGACAATTTGTTGTTAATTTTGACAATTTTGGGTAATTTCGATGATTTTCAGGCTTCCTCTGGCAAGTTTTGGGGTATTTGATGGATTTGGCGTTTTTTCGATGATTTTTTAGTATTTTGTGATAGATTTTGGGAATCTGTTGGACGATTCCTTGAGGGCTCCCTGGTGGTGTCCATCTGGATTTTCTGCGTTTCGTCCTTTTCTGATCATTTTCGGCCATTTTTGATGATTTCTTGTTGGTTTTTGGATGATTTCCATCTGGTTTTGCCAGGTTTTGGCCATTTTTTGGATTATTTCTGGCAATTTTTGATTTTCCAGCTGTTTTGGATGATTTTTTCTCTGGTTTTGCTGGATTTTGTCCATTTTTGCTGGTTTTTGCCCATTTTTGTCCATTTTTTCCCATTTCTGTGTCCCTAGAGGGCCCTGGCAGCCCAGCCCAGGATCAGCAGGGTTGGTTTTCAGGCTGTTTGGGAGGATTTTTTTGTCCATTTTTGCCGTTTTTTCCCCATTTTTGCCGGGGTTTTTTGTCCGTTTTTACAATTTTTTTTCTCTGTTTTTGCCGGTTTTTGCCCATTTTTTCCCATTTTTGAGTCCCTAGAGGGCCACGGCAGCCCAGCCCAGGATGAGCAGGATCCATTTTCAGGCAGTTTTTAATTATTTTTGTCCATTTTTGATAATTTTTGTCCATTTTTGCTGATTTTTCTCCATTTTTGCTGTTTTTTGTCCGTGTTTGCCCATTTTTGCCAGTTTTTCCCCATTTTCGGGCTCTCAGAGGGCCATGGCTGCCCAGCCCAGGATGAGCAGGGTTGATTTTCAGGCAATTTTTGATGACTTTTGTCCATTTTTCCTGATTTTTCTCCATTTTTGCTGGGTTTTTTTCAGTTTTTGCTGTTTTTTGTCCGTTTTTGCCCATTTTTGCCAGTTTTTCCCCATTTTCGGGCTCTCAGAGGGCCATGGCTGCCCAGCCCAGGATCAGCAGGGTCCATTTTCAGGCAGTTTTTGATAATTTTTGTCCATTTTTGACAATTTTTCTCCATTTTTTCTGGGTTTTTTCTCCATTATTGATGTTTTTTGTCCGTTTTTGCCCATTTCCAGGCGGTTTTTCCCCATTTCGGGCTCTCACAGGGCCATGGCTGCCCAGCCCAGGATCAGCAGGGTTGATTTTCAGGCGGGTTTTGCCGATTTTCAGGCAGTTTTTGACAATTTTTGTCCATTTTTGCTGGGTTTTTTTCAGTTTTTGCTATTTTTTGTCCGTTTTTGCCCATTTCCAGGTGGTTTTCGCCCATTTCTTTGTTCCTAGAGGGCCATGGCTGCCCAGCCCAGGATCAGCAGGGTCCCCCCCAGCGGCGCCGCCCGGTTGAATTTGGGGTCCCCAGTGAGGCCGTGGAAATAGAGGGGGGCACAGAACAAACCCATCCCTGCCACGAGCAGCGAGCCGGCCTGGGGGGAAATCGGGGAAATTTGGGAAATTTTGGGGAAATTTGGGGGAAATTCTGGGATTTTGGGGAAGTTTGCGGGAGTTTGGGGAGAATTGGGAAATTTGGCGGAAATTTGGGGAATTTTGGGGAAATTTGGGAATTTTGGGGAAAATTTGGGGCAATTTGGGGAAATTTGGGGAAATTTGGGGAAATTTGGGGAAATTCTGGGATTTTGGGGGAGTTTTGGCGGAGTTTGGGGAGAATTTGGGGAAAATAAAGGGGGCACAGAACAAACCCAGCCCCGCAGCGAGCAGCGAGCCGCGCTGCTGAAAATTTGGGGAAAATTTTTGAGGAAATTTTTGGGGAAATTCTGGGATTTTGGGGCAGTTTGGGGGGGTTTGAGGAGAATTTTGGGGAAATAGAGGGGAGCACAGAACAAACGCAGCCCGCGCCAGGAAGAGTCGAGCCGGCCCTGGGGGGAAATCGGGGAAATTTGGGAAATTTTGGGAAATTTGGGGAATTTGAGAAATTCTGCGGATTTTTGGGGGAGTTGGGGGGGAATTTTGGGGATTTGGCGGGAAATTTTTGGGGGAATTTGGGAGGAGATTCAGGATTCGGGAGTTTGGGGGGGAATTGGGGAAACTTTTTGGGGAATTTGGGAGAAATTCTGGGATTATGGGGAGTTTGGGGGGGAATTTGGTGGAAAATTCTGGGATTTGGGGGGAAATTTGGGGAATTTTGGGGAAAATTTGGGGGAATTTGGGGATTGGGGAAATTTTGGGAAGTTTGGGGGAGAATTTGGGGAAGAATTTTGGGATTTGGGGAGTCTGGGGGGGAATTTTGGGTTTGGGGGGGATTCTGGGGGAGTTTGGGGGAAATTTGGGGAAATTTGGGGAAAATTCTGGGATTTGAGGAGTTTAGGGGGGAATTTTGGGGGTTTTGGGGGAGTTTAGGTCGAGAATTTGGGGAAATAAGGGGGGCACAAGAACAACACCCCAGTCCGCGCAGCAGCAGCGACCGGCTGGGGGAAATCAGGGAAATTTCGGCGGGAATTTGGGGGAATTGGGGAAATTGGAGGAATTCTGGATTCTGGGAAGTTTGGGGGAGTTTGGGGAGAATTTGGGAAATAAAGGGGGGCAGCAGAAAAACCCAGCCCGCCAGGAGCGAAGCCGAGCGCGGCCTGGGGAAATTTGGGGAAAAATTTGGAGAAATTTTGGGCAAATTTGGGGAAAATTCTGGGATTGGGGTGTTTAGGGCAGTTTGGGGGGGAATCTTTGGGGTTTGGGGAGAGTTTAGGGGGAATTTGGAGGAAATTCAGGGATTGGAGAAGATTTGGGGGGAGTTTTAAGGGGAAATTTGGCGGAAATTCTTGGGGATTTGGGGCAGTTTGGGGGGGAATTTGGGGGAATTTTGGGGAAATTCTGGGATTTGAGAAGATTAGGGGGAATCTTTGGGAATTTGGGGGGGGTATTTAGGGATTTGGGGGAAGTTTAGGGGGAAAATTTGGGGGAAATTCCAGGGACTTGAGAAGATTTAGGGGGATCTGGGGTGATTTGGGGGAATTGTGGAATTTGGGGAGTTTAGGTGGGAATTTGGGGGAATTTTTGGGGAATTCTTAGGGATGAATTCAGGGATTTTGGGGGGTTAGGGGAGTTAAGGGGGAATTATGGGGGAGAATTCAGGGATTTGGGGGAGTTTTGGGGAAATTTGGGGGAATTTGGGGAGAATTATTGGGATTTATGGGGGATTTGGGGAGGGAATTTGGATTTTTGGGCGGGAATTTAATGGATCTGCGGGGAGTTTTGGGGGGATTTGGGGCAGTTTAGGGAGGGGATTTGGAGGGGGGTGGGGGATTTTGGGCGCACGCTGGTGGGATTCTACGGGGTTTGGGGGGAATTTTGGGGCATTTGGGGGAGTTTTTGGGGGGATTTCTTAGGGGAATTTTGGGGGGGAATTTGGGAGTCTGGGGAACATTTGGGGGGATTTGGGGAAATTCTGGAGTGTTTGGGGCACTTTGGGGGGGCTTTAGGGGAGAATTTGGGGGGTTTTGGAGGAGTTTTTGGGGATTTTGAGGGGGGAATTCTGGGGAATTTGGAGAGATTTAAGGGATTTGGGGGCCAGCTGGGTGAATTTTTTGGGGTGAATTTATCACATTTTTGGGGTAATTTTGGGGTGAATTTTATTCCACATTTTTGGGTGAATTTTTGGGGGTGACTTTATCACATTTTTTGGGGTCAATTTATCACATTTTTTGGAGTCAATTTATCACATTTTTGGTGAATTTATCACATTTTTGGGGTGAATTTATTAAACAATTTCTTTTTGGAATGATTTCATCACGTTTTGGGTGAAATTTATCACATTTTGGGTGAATTTATCAACATTTTTGGGGTTGAAATTATCACGATTTTTGGGTGAATTTTTGGGTGAATTTAGGAGATTTTGGGTCATTTTTGGGGGCTCTCAGTAAGGTGGGAGTGGCGGCACTGGGGGGCGGATTTTGGGGTGAATTTATTCAAATTTTTGGGTGAATTATCACATTTTGGGCATTTTTGGGGCTTTCACCAGGTGTGGGCGGCGGCAGTGGGGGGCGGATTTTGGTGAATTTAGCACATTTCTTGGGGTGAATTATCCCATTTTTTGCGGTGAATTTATCACATTTTTGGGGTGAATTTAGGACATTTTTGGGGTGAATTTATCACATTTTTTTGGGGTCAATTTATCACATTTTTGGGGTTGAATTTAAGCAGCATTTTTGGGGTGACATTTATCAGACATTTTTGGGGTGAATCTTAGCACATTTTTGGGGTGAATTTATCACATTTTTGGGGTCATTTACACATTTTTGGGGTGAATTTAGCACATTTTTGGGGTTTTTTTGGGGTAATTTTGGGCTTTCACAAGGTGCGGGCGCGGCAGTGCGGCGTCGCCAAGCAGGGCCAGGGCCTGTGCAGGAGGTGGAAGCGATTCGCGGTTCTCGGTAGAGCTGTGGACGCCAATTTTGGGGTCATCTTCGGGGTGATTTTGGTTTTTTTGGGTAATTTTTAAGATTTTTTAGGGTCTTTTTAGAGTTTTTTTGGAATTTTTTTTTTGTGGTTTTTTCCGCCGCTCCCTCCACTTCACTCTTTCTGATACTCGTCGCGGTCGCGCGGCGCATTCCTGAGGGGGGAATGAGGGTCAAGGACCCCCCAAATCCCCAAATTTCCCTAAACAAACCCCCAAATTTCCCCCAAATTCCCCCCAAAATCCCCCAAAATTCCCACCCAAAATCCCACAAGATTCCGCCCAAATCCCCCCAAAATCTCGCCCAAATCCTCCCTGAGGCACCCACCGGACCCTCAGCCCACCCCCGTTACCCGCCCGGCCCCACCGTGGGCCCCGTAGCGGCGCCCGGTGCCATGGCGGCGGCGCCGCTGAGGGCCGCCGAGCCGGCCCCAGGCCGAGCAATCAGCTTGCCCCCGCTCCGTTCCGCTCTTCCGCCGGCGCCGCCCATTGGGCGAGCAGTACGTCATCAACAGAGCGGGAGTACTGACAATGGGAGCGCGCGCGGGGCGGGTCCACGCCTGCCGGTGGGGCACAGCGCCGCCTGGCGGAGGCGGGAGGGATTGCGGGGTCCTGGGGGATTTGGGGGATTTTGAGGAAAAATTTGGGGATTTTGGGGGAATTTTGGGGGGATTTGGGGGGAATTTGGGGAGATTTTGGGGGGATTTGGGGCGGTGCCTGGGGGGAATTTGGGGATTTTGGGACTTTTTGGGGATTTGGGGGAGATGGGGGGAGGATATGGGAAAATTTGTTGGGGGGACTTTGGGGGGGATTTGGGGGGGATTTGGGGGATTTGGAGTCCTGGGGGGATTGGGGGATTTGGGGGATTTGGGGGGGATTAGGGGATTCTGGAGGGGGTTTGGGGGGAATTTTGGGGATTTTGGGGGGATTTTGGGGGGAGAAATGGGGGGAATTTGGGGGTCTGGAAGAGATTGTTGGGAGAATTTGGGCGGAATTTTGGGGAGGAATTTTGGGGGATTGGGGGTCCCTGGGGGATTGGGGGATTCTGGGGGGGATTGGGGGCCATTTGGGGGTCCTGGGTGGAATTTTGGGCGGCAATTTTGGGGGGATTTGGGGGGATTTTGGGGGAGAAGTGGGGGGAGATATGGAAAATTTGGGGGGATTGGGGGGATTTTGGGGAGGTTTTTTATTTGGGGGTCCTAAGTGGAATTTGGGGAGATCTGGGGGATTTGGGGGGTCCTGGGGGGATTAGGGGAATTTTGGGGGGTCCTGGGCGTTTCCTGGGGGGTCCCGGGTTGGTTTTGGGGCAGTTTTGGGGCAGTTTTTGGAGTTTTTGGGGTTTTTGGGGGTTTCTGGGGGGCTCCCCTGATGCCCGGGGGGGGGTGTTGGGTGAGGATGATGAAGATGAGGATGAAGATGATGATGATGATGATGAAGAGGAAGGCCGCGGGCCAGCCCTGGCGTGGGGATGATGACGCTGAGGATGAAGAGGACGATGATGAGGATGATGAAGATGAAGATGAGGATGATGAGGATGATGAGGAGGGCCAGGGATGATGATGCTGATGATGATGATGAGGATGGTGAAGACGATGATGATGAAGGCTGGGGATGAGAATGATGCTGAGGATGAAGATGATGCTGTTGATGATGAGGATGATGAGGATGATGAAGATGACGATGATGAAGATGATGATGATGATGGTTAAGATGAAGAGGAAGGCTGGGGATGCTGAGGATGAAAATGATGCTGATGATGAGGATGGTGAAGATGATGAAGATGACGATGAACATGATGAGGATGATGAGGACGATGAGGACGATGATGAAGATGATGAAGATGAAGAGGAAGGCTGGGGATGCTGATGCTGAGGATGAAGATCATGCTGAAGATGATGATGAGGATGATGAAGGCTGGGGATGAGGATGATGCTGAGGATGAAGATGATGATGTTGACAATGACGATGATGAAGATGATGAAGATGAAGATGAAGGGGTTGTCCTTGGCCTGAGGACGATGCTGAGGATGATGAGGATGATGAAGATGATGATGAAGGCCAGGGATGAGGATGATGCCGAGGATGAAGATGATGATGTTCATGATGAGGGTGATGAGGAAGGCCTCGGGCCAG
The DNA here is from genome assembly GCA_002167245.1 of Sporophila hypoxantha. Lineage (NCBI taxonomy): Eukaryota > Metazoa > Chordata > Aves > Passeriformes > Thraupidae > Sporophila > Sporophila hypoxantha. Next base: position 163,554 of record NDFG01000138.1, read on the forward strand.
CCCTGGTGTGGGGATGATGCTGATGCTGAGGATGATGAAGATGATGATGATGATGCTGATGAAGATGAGGATGCTGAGGATGATGAGGAAGGCTGGGGAGGATGATGATGATGAAGATGACGGTGATGATGCTGATCAATATGAGGATGCTGTTGATGATGATGATGATGCTGATGAAGGCCAGGGCCCACCCCTGGCTCGGTGATGCTGAGGATGAGGATGCTGAAGATGAGGATGATGAAGATGAGGATGATGAAGATGAGGATGACGATGATGATGGCGATGATGATGAAGACGAGGATGATGAAGATGAGGATGATGAAGGCGATGATGATGAAGACGAGGATGATGAAGATGAAAGGCCCCGTCCCCGGCACAGCGAGGATGCCGAGGATGTGAGGATGATGAAGATGAAGAGCAGGGCCGGCGATGAGGACGGTGCTGAGGATGATGAAGATGTCAATGATGAAGGCCAGGGGGCGGTGCCCGCGGCTGAATATGACGCTGACGCTGACGATGATGATGATGATGAAGATGAAGAGGAGGGCTGGGGATGCTGGGGATGACGAGGATGATGATGCTGCTGATGAAGGCTGAGGGGCGGAGCCCGCGGATGAAGACTTTGCTGACAATGATGATGATGATGATGATGATGATGATGATGATGGTGATGATGAAGAAGGCCGGTGGGCGGAGCCCCATAGACGATGCTGACGATGATGATGCTGGCACTGATGAAGATGAAGGGGCGGAGCCTGCAGACGATGATGATGCTGTCGGTGATGAAGGCCGGTGGGCGGAGCCTGCAGAGGATGATGATGCTGATGATGAAGGCCGGTGGGCGGAGCCAGGGCGGCCCCGCCCCCCGGAGGCGGCTCCCGGCGGGTCGGACCCGCGGCTGACGATGACGATGATGATGAAGATGACAGGTCGGGCGCGAAGGCCGTGGCGTCGCGGACCCGTCCCAGGCGGCGGGGGCTTCGGGGGGACGCCAGCGGCGCGGGCCGAGCGGGGGCGCCGCGTAGGGCACCCCAGGAAGGCCTATGCACCGGGCCCCAGCAGCTCGTTTGCTGAGGTCGCGGCGCGCACCCCCGCAGGCGGCACCGTACTGCGTGGGGCAACACCGGGAACCGGGGGTCCGCCTCCGCGGGGGGCGGGGCGTCCGGATAGGCGGGCGGGCCAGGAGGGGCGGAGGGCGGGGGAGGGGCGGCGCAAAAGGGTGAGGGCCAAGGCCAGGTTGAGGGGGAGGGGAGGGACATGGTGGGGGTGGGGGAGGGGTAAGGGAGGGGGGGGGTTATAGGGGAGGCGGAGGGGGGGAGGGTGGTGGTGGTGGGGGGCTGTGGGGGGGTGGGAGGGGAGATTTGGGGGGGAAATTGGGAAAAATAGAGAGGAAATTTGGGGGAAAATGGGGGAAAATTGAGGGGGTAAATTGGGGAAATGCGGAAAATTTTGGGGGAAATGGCGGGGGATTTTTGGGGGGAAATGGGGAAAAATGGGGGGAAAATTTGGGGGGCATTTGGGAAAATTTGGGGGGAAAATAATGGGAAGAGGAAATTTTGGGAGAGAGAAAATGGGGGAAAATGGGGAAAATTTGGGGGAATTTAGGGTGGAAAATGGGGAAAAATTCGAGGGGGGAAATTTGGTGGGAAATTGTGGGAAATTTGAGGGGGAATTTGGGGAAATTTGGGGGAGAAAATTAAGGAAAAATTGGGGGAGGAAATTTGGGGGAATTGGGGAAATTTGGGGGGGAAATGAGGGAATTTGGGGGAAAATTTGGGGGGGAAATTTGGGAGGGACATAGGGGAAAGTGGGGGAGGAATTTGGGAAATTTGGGGAGAAAATAGGGGAAAAATGAGGGAGGAAATTTGGGGAAAATGGGGAAAATGAGAAGCGGAAATTTGGGGGAAAATGGGGGAGAAAGAAATGAAGGAGAGGAATATCTTGGGGGGAAATGGGGAACATTTGGGAGAGGAATTTGGGGAAATTTGGGGGGAAAATGGGGAAAAGTGGGGGGAATATTGGGAAATTTGGGGAGAAAATAGGGGAAAAATAGGGGAAGGAAATTTGGGGAAATTGGGGAAGAAAAATGGGGGGAAATTTATGGGGCATGGGGAAAAATGGGGGGAAATGGGGGGCGGAATTTGAAGGGGCAAAATGGGGAAAATGGGGAGAAAGAAATTTGAGGGAATTGGGGGAAATTTTGGGGGAAATGGGAAAAAAATGGAAAAATGGGAGAAAGGAAATTTGGGGGGAAAAAAAATGGGGAAATTGTGAAAATGGAAGGAAAAATGGGGGAGGAAATTTGGGGGGAAATGGGGAAAATTTGGGGAAATTAATAGAGAGGGGAGAAAATAGGGAAATATGGGGAGGAAAATTTGGGGGGAAAATGGGAAAAATGGGGGGGAAATTGGGGAGAAATTTGGGGGGAAAAATGATTGAAAAAAATGGGAGGGGAAATTTGGGAGAAATGGGGAAAAATGGGAGAGGAATTTTGGGGGCAAATTGGGGAAAAGTGGAGGGAGAGTTTTGGGGGGAAATTGGGGGAATTTGGGGAAAATAAGAGAGGAGAGGAAATTGGGGAAATTTGGGGAAAATGGGGAAAATTTGGGGAAAAATAGAGAGAAAAATGGGAGAGGAAATTTGGGAGGAAAATTTGGGGAAAAATGGGGCAAGGCAAGTTGTGTATTTGGGTGGGACATTGGGGAAATTTGGGAGAGGAATTTGGGGGAAAATTGGGGAAATTTGGGGGGAAAAATGGGAGAGGAAATTTGGGAGAAATGGGGGAAAAATGGAGAGGAAATTTGGGGGAAATGGGGAAATTTGGGGAGAAAATAAGGAAAATATGGGGGAGGAAATTTTGGAGGGAATTGGGGAAATTTGGGGAGAAATAGGGGAAAAATGGGGGAGAAATTTGGGGGAATTGGGGGAAAATTTGGGGAAACATTGGGGGGAATTTAGAGGGGGAAATGGGAAAAATGGGAGAGGAAATTTATGGGGGGAATTTGGGGGAAATTGGGAAAATGGGGAAGGTGGAATTTGGGGGGGAATTGGGCAATAAAAGTGGGAGAGGAAATTTGGGCACAAATGGGGAAAAATGGGATGAAGAAGATTTGGAGGGAATTGGGGAAAAATGGGGGGGAAATTTGGGGAGGATTTGGGAAATTAATAAGGGGGAGAAAATATGGAAAATAGAGAGAGGGGAGGATATAGAGGGAATTGGGGAATTTGGGGAAAATTTGGGGGGAAATTGTGAGGGGAAATGGGAAAAAATGGGGTAGAAATGGGGGGCGGAAATTTGGGGGGCAAAATGGGGAAAAATGGGGGGAGATTGGGAAATTTGGGAGATGAAATTGGGGGAAATTTGGGGGAAATGGGGAAAAGGGAAGAGGGAAATTTGGGGGAAAATGGGGAAAATTCAGGGGGGAAATTTGGAGGGAAAATGAGGAAGAATATATGGGGGGAAATGGGGATTTGGGCGAAATAGGAAAATGAGGGAGGAAATTTGGGGGGAATTTGGGGAAATTTGGGGGGAAAAATTTGGGGGGAAAATGGAGAAAAAATGTGGAGAGGAAAGTGGAGGGGAAATGGGGAAATTTTGGGGGAGAAAATAGGGAAAAATGGGGAGGAAATTTGGGGGGAATTTGGGAAATTTGGGGGGGAAATTGGAGACAACACACACAGAAACACACAAAGATCGTACGGTGGGGGAAAATGGAAAAAATTGGGGGAGAAATTTGGGGGGAATTTGGGGGGAAAATTTTGGGGGGAAAATGGGGAATGGAGGGGGAAATTTGGGAGACAAAATTTGGGGGGAAATTTGGGGGGAAATTTGGGGGAAATGGGAAAAACTTTGGGGGGAAATGGGAGAAGGAAATTTTGGGGAAATGGGGAAAATTTGGGGGGAAATGGGAAAAAATTAGGGAGGAAAATTTGGGAAGAGAAAATGGGGGGAAATGGGGGGAAATTTTGGGGGAATGGGGAAAAATGGGGAGAGGAAAATTTGGGTGAAATAACTGGGGAGAGGGAAATTTGGGGGGAATAGGGAATTGGGGGAAATTTGGGGGAATTGGGGAAAATGGGGGAAATGGGGAAAAAATGGGGGGAGAGAGGAAATTTGGGGGGAAATGGGGAAAAAATTAGGGAGGAAATTTGGAGAGGAAATTTGGGAAATGGGGGAGAAATTTGGGGGGAATGGGGAGAAAAATGCGGGGGAAATTGGGGGGAGAAATGATGAACAATTGAGAGGGGAAAATTTGGGAACAATGGGCAAAAATGGGGGGGAAATTTGGGGGAATGGGGGAAAAATGGGGAGGAAAATTTTGGAGGAGAATTGGGGGGAAATTGGGAGAAAAGGAAAATGGGAAAATGGGAAAAAGAGGAGGAAATTCGGGAGGAGAAATTTGGGGGAAAATCATAGAAGTGTTAAAATGAGATTGATATAGATTATAGATTTGGGGAGAGAATCGATAAAGTATGCACCGTGCTCGTCCGGAGGGGAGACATGGAAAATCGGGAGAAGAAAAATTCTGTGGAGAGGACAAAGAAGGGAGGCAAAATTGGGGGAGGGGAAATCTTGAGGGGAAAAATGGGAAAAATTGGGTGAATTCGAGAAAGAAATTTGGGGGGAAAATGGGGAAGTGGGAAAGGAAATTTGGGGAGAATTGGGGAAAATTTGGGGGGAAAATTTGGAGGGAATTTGGGGAAATAAATTTGGGAGACGAAATTTGCGGGGGAATATATAATAATAAGGGGGAAATTTGGGGAAATGGGAAAAATTGAGGGGGGAAATTTGGGCAAAAATTGGGAGAGGAAATTTGGATGGCAAATTTTGGAAAATTTGGGAGAGGAAATTTGGGAGGAAACAACTGGGGAAATTTGAGGAGGGGGGGGGAATTTGGGGGAATTTGGGAGACGAAATTTGAGGGAGAATGGGGAAAATGAGGAAGGAAATTTGGGGAGAGCATTTGGGGAAATTTGGGGGGAAAAATTGGGGATGGAATTTGGAAAATGGGGAAAAAGTGGGAGAGGAATTTTGGGGGGAAAATGGGGAATTTGGGGGAAAATGGGGAAAAAATGGGAGAGGAAATTTGGCAGGAAAATTTGGGGAAAACATGGGGTGGAAATTTTGGGGGAATTGGGAAACATTGAGGGGAGAAATACAGAAAGAAGCAGAAAATTGAAGGGAAATCAGCGAAAATGGGGAGGAAATTGGGGGAGGAAACTCTTTGAGGGAATTCTTGGTGGAAATTTGGGAGAAAATTGAAGGGAAAAAATGCGGAGGCATATATATAGAAGGGCGAAATTGGGAGGAAATTTTTGAGGAATTTTGGGGAATATGATATGGAGAGAAATGGGGACGAAAACTTTGTGGGGAATCAGGGAAAACAGAAGAGGGATTTGGGGAAAATTGGGAAATTTGGGGGAAATGTGGGGATAAATGAGGGGAAGAAAATTTTTGGGGAGAAATTGCGGGAAAAAAATGGGGAGGAAATTTGAGAGCGCGAGAAAAATCGGGGGAAAAATGCAGCAGGAAAAATTGGGGGGAAATTGGAGACAGGATTTGG
>NDFG01000138.1:201436-214248 GCA_002167245.1 Sporophila hypoxantha
GGCGAGGTGGCTCCGCCCCCACCCCCACCCCGGACGGCCCCCTTGCCCGGCCCCCAGATTACACGGCTGCGCTTGCGCAGCGGAGCGCCCCCAGAGACGTGCCCCTCCCCACCCCGCCCATTCCCCACCATCCTCGTCGACCGGAAGTACCGGACCTCCCCCCTCGCTGCTGCCCCCTTCCCCCACCACCATCACCATGGTTTCGGGCGGGCTTCCCGGCCCTGCCCCCGCCTTCGGGGCGCCCTTCCCCCCCCCACGGGCACAACGCCGGCCGCCGTGCCCCACCCCCTATCCACCCACCCTGCGCCGTATAGGATGGGACGAGGGGGGGAGCGGGCTCTAAAAGCGGAGCCACGCCCCCTCCCTCTCTCCTAGCAGCTCGGCGCACGCCTCGCCCCCCTTGCCTCCAAGCCCCGCTCCCCCCTGAATCCCCGCCATGGAAAATGGATACCTTAAAATGGGGGAGGGAGCGAACCAACCCCTCCCCCCACACCGCCCATCCCCCTACCCCTTTAAAAAAGGGGGAGCCCTCCCCCACGCCAAGGGAAAGGACCGGTTGCAGCCGCCTTCCCCACCCATCCAAAAATTGGCTGGGGAAAAAACAAAACCCAAAAATGGAGGGAGCCCCTCCCCCACCTGGGGGACCGCCCCTCCCCCACCTTTGGGAGATCCCTCCCCCTCCCCCCCAAAAATTAAAAAAACAAATCCCGCTGGGAACCCGCCCCTCCCCACTCCAGCCGGAACTTACGGGGGAGGGAAAATTTGGCCCCTCCCCCATCCCCGCCCCTCCCCCCCCCCAAAAAATGGGGTGGGGAGCGAGGCCATGAGCCTGTGGGGATGGGATTTTGGGCTGAGACCCCTCCTCCCCCACCTCAAAAAAAAAAAGCTTGCTGATCCTGATGGCTGAGCCAGAACGAGGCGCAAAACCTGCCGGGGGGGGGTGGGACTGTGGGGGGGAGGGGTCCGTGCCCGCCCCTCCCCCACCCCTCGGATTTTTTTTCCCCAATTTTTTAATTTTTTGGGATTTTTTTTTGGTGTTTTTTTGCCGCTTTCTCGGACGGAGGAATTTTGCCAAACGTGGGGGAGGGGCGGGCCCCGGCCCCGCCCCTCCTTTCCCCCTCCCCACCCCCCAACCGCCGCCCCTCCCCCACCCCGGGGACCTCCCATCCCCCCCCCCCCATAAAAACGGGCCGTGACTTTGACCCCAGAAGCGTTCGCCATGGAGATGGGGGGGGGTGTTGATGACTCATTGCACGGAGCTGAGTATCCGCCCCTTGTGAACGTTCACTGTGAGTCATGGATCGACCATGTGACATCACCGTTTCTCATGGCCAACTCCTGTTCCTATGACGTCACCGGTCGCCATGGCGCCATTTCATGCCGTGATGGTCCCCCCCACCCCCCCCACCGGTTTGCCATGGCGATATCGTCTGTGTACCGTCATCGCCGACCATGTGACGTCATCGATCGCCATGGTGACATTGCCCTATGACGTCCACTGCCCTAACTTGTGACGTCATCGCTGATGACAGCGTTTGTTTCCCTGATGACTATCACCGTTGCCACGCAAATTGCCCTGTTGACGTCACGTGCTTTCCCCCAAGGTTGATTTTTTTGATGACGTCACCTGATTGACGTCACCGGTTGCCCATGGGTAAAATGTAATGCTGTGGACTTCATCGGTAGCCCTATGACGTGCATCACCCACTTTGGTGACGGTACCTGATGATTTACCGGTTTGCCGTGGCAACACCCACCCTATGACGTCATCTTGCTGTCACGCGTGGGGAACATCGTCGCTGTGGGACGTCATCTGGCTGACCCTGTGACGTCAAAACCAATCGCCGTTGTGCAATGTCGCCCTATTGACGTCAGCCGCTGATCCCACGGGTGATGTCAGCACTGTGACGTCATCAGTTACCCAATAGATGTCACCAGTTTACCGTGGCGGATGTTCACTGCATGACGTCGCAAATACAATGGTTGACGTCGGCGCTGTGGACGTCATCGGTTTACCCATAGATGTCACGCCTTCCTACGGCGACTGCCGTCTGTGTACGTCATCGGTTCGCCATGGCGACAGCACCTTCGCGACATTCGCCGGTTGGCCGTTGGCGACGTCACGCCTTGTTTGACGTCACCGGTCGCCATGGACACCGCCCCCCCCGTTTGCCGCGCGACCTCACTGTGACCCGCCCCGTTGCCATGTGAGACGCCCCTCCCCCCCCGGCTCCCCCCCGCCCTCCCCACCCAGAACTTTCTATTTTTATTGTCCGGGGGCCGCGGGGGAGGGGCGGGGTGGGGGGGGAGGGGGCGGGGCGAGGGGAGGGGCGGCCCGCGGGCGGTTGTGTTAATAAAAATTAAAAAATTAAAAAAAAAAAAAAAGAAAAAAAGAATTCCAGAAAAAAAATTCACGAACCCGAAGTGACGGGAGAGTTGATAGTGCGCGTCGCGGAAGGGGGGCGGGGCTGGATGGAGCGATTTGCATTGGCTGAGAGGGAAGGGCGGGGCTGGGATAAACTGAGGACGGGGGGAACTGGAGGAACTGGGAGCGCTGGGGATTGAAACTGGGATGGGCCAGGGTGAAAGTGGAATGAACTGGGAGGGATTGGGATGGATGGGATAAACTGGGAGGGACTGGGGGATTGGACGGACTAGGAGGAGCTTGGGATCAAACTGCGATGAAACTGGGATGGACTGGTCCATACTGAGCGGAGATCCAGAACTCTGAAACTGGTCTGAACTGGTGTAACTGGTTTGTGCTTATCCCACTGGCCTGAACTTGGTCCATACTGGTCCATGCTGGTTAAACTGGTTATACTGGTTTTATACTGGTTTATACCGGTCCATGAAGTGGTTTAAACTGGTTTTACTGTCCATACCAGTTTTTACTGGTTTAGACACGGTCATACTGGTTTAAACTGGTCCATACTGGTTCCAGACCGGTCCATACTGGTCCATACTGGTCCATACCGGTTCCTATAGTCATACTGGTCCGTATGTTTAATGTATAGGTCTACTGGTCCTATACTGTCCATACTGAGTTATTATAGATACCACGATATAACTGGTTATAAATACCGGTCATAGAAGTCCATAACTGGTCATACTGGTCCTCATACATGGTTTATACTGGTCCGTACTGGTTTAGAAACTTGGTTTTATACTTGGTCCATTACTGGTCCGTATTGGTTTATACTGGTCCGTACTGGTTTATACTGGTCCATCCGGTTATATACTGGTCCATACTGGTCCGTACTGGTCGTACTGGTCCGTTACTGGTCCGTACTGTTTTATTACTGGTCCATACTGTCACGTACTGGTCCGTACTGGTCCGTACTGGTTTTATACTGGTCATACCAGTCCATACTGGTCCATACCGTTTATACTGGGTCCATACTGGTCCATACCAGTCCATACTGTCCGTACTGGTTATATACTGTCCATTAACTGGTCCATACTGGTCGTTACCTGGTCCATAACGCGTCCATACTGGTCCGTACTCCGCGTCTCTATATGGTCAGTACTGGTACCATACTGGGTCCGTACTGGTTTCCCCCCTCGGTTCCGGCCCTGGGCTGGGGAGGGGCGCCCGCGGACGGTGCGTGGGAACGCGGCGCGCGCGTTGCGCGGGGCCTCTCGGCCCTGCTGACCCCTCCCCCCATCCACCGTCAGCCTGCGACTGCCTCGCGCCGCCGCGTTCGCGCCTTCGCGGCATGTATATTCCGCCTCCGTCCCCCCCTTTCCTCTCCCCGCCCCCAGGTTTTGCCCACCCCCCTCTCAAGCGCTTCTGCGCAGATCCCTCCGTCCCCTCCCCCTCCCCCCGGCTGAATTCCCCGCGCCCCTCCCCCACGCCCCCGGCCGTGAGCGCGGGGCGCTCGAGTCCGGCGCCCCGGCCGCCGCCTCCCCCACCAGCCAAAACTACGAGGACCACACCCGTGAGCGGATCGAACCGAAACCGGAAACCGGAACCGGCGGAACGCCCTCCTGGCTGCACGCGCGCCCTCCAACTCGGATTCCTCCCGATGCCTGCCGCAGCGATCGGAACCGCCGCACGCCGCCACCGTCAAGCAAAAAGCGCGGCACCGCTCCCTCCCCCACCCGCGCGGGTCCCCTCCCCCACCCCGCGGGGGCCTGATTTTGGGGGGGGGGAGGGGATAGGGTAAGGGGGAGCGCCCCCCCCCACAGCACACAACCGCTGACCCCTCCCCCACCTCCCCCGAACCCCTCCCCCAGCCCGCGTGCGGCGCGAGTCACGTGATCCGGAGCGACCCCCTCCCCCTCCCCCCCCGGGAGAGCCCCGCCGCCAAAGAATTGCCCCCGAATCTCTTCAAGCCCCGCCGCTCCAAAAGCCTCCTGGCACCGCCCCCCCAAAATTCCCCAAATTTCGCCTCAAATTGCCGCCAAAACTTCCCCCCAATTTGTTCCCTCAAATTTTCTTTAAAATTTCGTGGAATTTTCCCTACCCACAATTTTTCCTCAAATTTCCCAAATTTTCCTCAAATTCTTCCTTCAACTGTTTCCTCAATTTTTTAATTACAATTTTTCAAATTTTCCCCCTAATTTTCCTTCAATTTTTCCTCAATTCTAATTTCCCTCAATTCCTCAAAACTTCTCACCAAATTTTTCTCAAATTTTCCTTGAAATTTTTCCCTCAATTTTCCTCAAATTTTCTCTTTACCATTTCCCAAATTTTTCCCTCAAATTTTCCTCAATTTTCCCCAAAACTTTCTTTCAATTTTCCCTCAATTTTCTTGTAACATTTCCCATATTTTTTCCCCCCAGATTTTCCTCAATTTTTTCCTTAAGTCTTACCTCAATATTTTTACCCTAATTTCCCTCAATTTCCCCAAATCCTCCCAAACTCCCCCAAATCTGCTTCAAAGTCCATTTGAAATTTTGCCCCAAAATTCGATTTAAACCCCAAAATCCCAAAATTCCTTTAAACCCCAAATCTCCCCGAAAATCCCTAAATCTCCGCTAAACCGCCCCAAAAACTCTCAATTCCCCAAAATTCCCCAAAATTTCCCCTGAAACCGATTCAAAAACTTTCTCCAGAAAATTTCTTTTGAACTCCCCCAAAAAAACCCAACAATCTCCCTCAAAAAACCCAAACCCACCCGAAAAATCCCCAAAAATACCTTCAAACCCCACTAAAAAATCCTAAACTTCCTCCAAAAAAAACCCCAAAAACCCCCAAAAAACTCGACCGCCTCCCAAAAACCTACTGATCTTCGCCCAAAAAAACTCCAAAAAATCAAATTCCTCCCCAAAAAAGCCCGGACCCCCCAAGCTTCCACACAAAACCCAAAATCCCCCGAAAAAACCCTAAAACCCCAAACCTTTCCCAAAAACCTCCCCAAAAAACCCAAACACAAAAAACACCCCAAAATCCTAAACCCCCCCATCCTCCCCCCAAAAAAACCCACAAAAAATCCCAAAAAACCACCTAACCAAAAACCCTACCAAAATTACCCAAAACTCCAATCTACAAAAAACTCCCCCAAAAATACTCCCCAAAAAACCCCGAAAATCCCAAATCCTCGAATTCCTTGTCCCAAAAACCAATAAAACTTCCCCCAAAACTCCCAAAAAACCCAAATATTTCCCCAAAACGCCAGCGTCAAAGGCTCCTAAAGGAATCCTCCCCCAAAACCCAAATTACCGCCAAAAAATCCGCAAAACTCCCCTCAAAAACCTCCTCCAAAAATCCCTAAAATCTCCCACAAGAAATCCTCCAAAAATAAAAAAAATCCCAAAAAAACCCCAATACCCCCAAAAAAACCCCAAACTTCCCAAACCCTCTAAAAACCAATAAAAATCACACCACACAAAAAAAAAAATTCCAAAACGCCCCAAATCCCCGAACAAGTCCCCAAACCCTCCCTCAAAAAAGCCCCTAAAAGCCCCGAAGAAACCCTAAAGACCACAAAACTCCCCCCAAAAAACCCCAAAAATCCAAAAATCCCAAAAAATCCCTAAAACCCCCAGATTGGCCCCAAAACCGCCCAAAACCCCGATCCCTCCTTCAAAGCCGCACCAAAAAAAAAACCCCCAAAACCCACATAAAACGCGGCCAAAAAATCCCAAAAAATCCCTAAAACCTCCCCAAAACTCCCTCAAACTCCCCCAAAAAACTCCCAAAACTCCGCCAAAATTCCCCAAAAATTCCAAATTAACTTCCAAATTACTCCTAATTGGCCCCAAACCCCCCAAAACCCGGAATCCCTTCCTCAAAGCCGCACCGGAAACAAACCCCAAAAAACCCCATAAACACGCTAAAAACATACCACTAAAAAAATCCCTAAAAGGCCCCCCAAGAACTCCCCAACCCACCCCAAAAACACCCAAACACCCCTAAAACCCCCAAAACAGCCCCAAACTCCCAGATTCTCCCCCGCAAAACTCCCCCCAAAACTCTCTCAAACTACCCCATAAAACATCCCAAAAACGACTCAATACATTCCCTAAACGCCCCAAACTCCCCCAAAACTCCCCCAAACTCCACCCAAAAACCCCTAAAAACCCCCCAAAAGCCCCAAAACCCCCCAAACCCCCAAAACTCCCTCAAACTCCCCCCAAAAACCCCCGAAAAACCCAAAAACCCACCCAAAGAAGCCCCAAAAACCGCCGCATTTCCCCCCACAAACCCCAAACTACCCCGAATTCCCCCCAACCACCGAATTCCCAACCCGCCAACCCAAAACACAAAGCAACCCGGTTTCCCCAACCAAGCACCCTTAAAAACCCCCAAATACTCCCCACCCAACCGCCCAAAATCCCCAAACCCCCACAAAAAGCCCCCAAAACCCCCGGATTTCCTACACGTACCCCCCCAAAACCTAACCACCCTCAACCCCTCAATCCCGAAAAAACCCAATAACCCCCCAAAATGAATCCTAAAACCCCACGCAGCCCAAAAAGCCCCAAAACCCCGTTTTCCCCCCAAACACTAACCCCCCAACTCCAACTCCCCACACCACCCCCACCCAACCCCAAAAGCCCCAAAACCCCCGGGTTTCCCCTCCAAACCCCCCAAACCCCCTCAAACGCCCCTGCAAACCCTCCCGCCTCACAACCTCGCGTGCAAATATACCCCCCAACCAGTCCCCAAATAGTGTGTCCTCTCTTAAAACCTAAAAGCTCTCTGCCGTAAATACCGCCTCCCAAGGGGATTTCGCCTCCCCGGCGCCCCCCGCCCCCCCTCGCTGTGCCAGCAGCAGCTGCGCGGCCTCGTGGCCAAGGTCCGGGGGTGCGGCCGCAGGAGGAGACCCCGCGAGAAACCCCCCGGTAATTGGGGAGGGGGCTCGGGAAAAAACTGGGGGGGTTTGGGATTTTTGGGGAATTTTTGGGAATTTTTTGGGAATTTTTTGGGATTTTTTGGGGGTTTTTTGGGTTTTTTAGTGATTATTAAGGGGTTTTGGGGGCCTCGTGGCCAAGGTCAGGGGGTGCGGCAGGAGGAGGAGACCCCGCGAGAAACCCCCCGGTAAAAAATTGGGGGATTTGGGGAGTTTTTGGGATTTTTTTTAAATTTTTTTGGGGATTTTTTTGGGATTTTTTGGGATTTTTAAAGTGATTTTTTTGGGATTTTTGGGGGATTTTTTGGGATTTTTTTGGGGATTTTTTGGGATTTTTTTGGGGATTTTAAAGTGATTTTTTGGGGATATTTTGGGATTTTTTTAGTGATTTTTAGGGATTTTTTAAGGGATTTTTTGGGATTTTTTAGTGATTTTTGGGGGATTTTAAAGTGATTTTTTGATGGATTTTTAGTGATTTTTTGGGGATTTTTTGGTGATTTTTGGGGATTTTTTAGGTGATTTTTTGGGATTTTTTTGGGATTTTTGGGGGATTTTTTGGTGATTTTTGGGGTTTTTAAAGTGATTTTTGGGGATTTTTTAGTGATTTTTTGGGGATTTTTTGGGTTTTTTAAAGTGATTTTTTGGGATTTTTTTAGTGATTATTAAGGGGTTTTGGCGGCCTCGTGGCCAAAGTCAGGGGGTGCGGCAGGAGGAGGAGACCCCGCGAGAAACCCCCCGGTAAAAAATTGGGGGAATATGGGGGGATTTGGGGATTTTGGGGATTTTTTGGGGGATTTTTAAAGTGATTTTTTTGGGGATTTTTTTTTTATTTTTTTGGGATTTTTTGGGATTTTTTGGTGATTTTTTAGTGATTTTTTGGGGTATTTTTTGGGATTTTGGGGGGATTTTTTGGGGATTTTAAAGTGATTTTTTTTAGGATGTTTTGGGATTTTTTTAGTGACTTTTGGTGATTTTTGGGGGGTTTTTAAAGTGATTTTTTGGGATTTTTTTTGATTTTTGGGAGGATTTTTTGGGGATTTTAAAGTGATTTTTTGGGGATTTTTGGGGGATTTTTTTGGCGATTTTTTGGGATTTTTGGGGATTTTTTGGGATTTTTTAGTGATTTTTTGGGGTTTTTTGGGCTGATTTTGGGGCTGATTTTGGGCTGATTTTGTGCTGATTTTGGGCTGATTTCGGGCTGATTTTGGGGCTGATTTTGTGCTGATTTTGGGCCGATTTTGGGCCAATTTCGGGCTGATTTTGGGGCAGATTTTGTGCTGATTTCGGCCCGATTTTTGTGCCGATTTCGGCTGATTTTGGGGCCGATTTTGTGCCGCTTTTGGGTAATTTTGGGTGATTTTGTGCCGATTTCGGCCGATTTCGGCTGATTTTGTGCGATTTTGGTTGATTTTTGCAGAACCGCAGCTGCGGGGGGCGATCGCGCGGCTCCGGGGCGGCCACGGCCACTTCCTGCACATGGGCCCCGACGGGCGGCTGGACGGCACCTGCGAGGAGGCGGGGCCTGGCAGTGAGTGGGCGGGGCCTGGCAAAGGGGCGGGGCCTGGCAGTGAGTGGTCGGGGTCTGTGAAAGGGGCGGGGCTTGGGGCAGGGGGCGGGATCTGGCAGCAAACGGGCGGGGCCTCAAAGAGGAGGGGCGGGGCCTCAAAGAGGAGGGGCGGAGCCTTGCAGCGAGTGGGCAGAGCCTCAAAGAGGAGGGGCGGGGCCTTGCAGTGAGTGGGCGGGGCTTGGTTATGGGTTATACTGGTTTATACCACTCCATACTGGTTTTTACTGGTTTTCCCTGTTTTTCCCCCAATTTCCAGCGCTCTTTAACCCGATCCCGGTCGGGCTCCGCGTCGTCGCCATTGGGGGTTACTGGGATGAACTGGGATGAACTGGTTATGGGTTTATACCGGTCCATACTGGTTTTTACTGGTTTATACTGGTTTTTACTGGTTTTTACTGGTTTTTACTCTTTTTGCCTGTTTTTCCCCCAATTTCCAGCGCTTTCTAACCTGATCCCGGTCAGGCTCCACATCATCGCCATTGGGGGTTACTGGGATGAACTGGGATGAACTGGTTATGGGTTTATACTGGTTTTTTACTGGTTTTTACTGGTTTTTTACTGGTTTTTACTGGTTTTTACTGGTTTTGACCATTTTTCCCTGTTTTTCCCCCAATTTCCAGCGCTCTTTAACCTGATCCCGGTCGGGCTCCGCGTTGTCGCCATTGGGGGTTACTGGGATGTACTGGTTATGGGTTTATACTGGTTTTTTACTGGTTTTTACTGGTTTTTACTGGTTTATACTGGTTTATATTGTTTTTTTACTGGTTTTGACCGTTTTTCCCTGTTTTTCCCCCAATTTCCAGCGCTCTTTAACCTGATCCCGGTCGGGCTCCGCGTCGTCGCCATTGGGGGTTACTGGGATGAACTGGGATGAACTGGGATTAACTGGGATTAACTGGTTATGGGTTTATACCAGTCCATACTGGTTTATACTGGTTTTGACTGGTTTTTACTGGTTTTGACCGTTTTTCCCTGTTTTTGCCCCAATTTCCAGCGCTCTTTAACCTGATCCCGGTCGGGCTCCGCGTCGTCGCCATCCAGGGCGCCCGCGCCGGGCGTTACGTGGNGGCCAGCTCGCTGATCCGCCAGCGCCGGGGCGGGAAGGACGCGCCCCCCCCGCGCGCCCCCGGCCCCGCGCGCGCCCCCGGCGCCCCCCGCCCCCCCTCGCTGTGCCAGCAGCAGCTGCGCGGCCTCGTGGCCAAGGTCAGGGGGTGCGGCCGCAGGAGGAGACCCCGCGAGAAACCCCCCGGTAAAAAATTGGGGGATTTGGGGATTTTTGGGATTTTTTTAAAAAATTTTTTGGGATTTTTGGGGATTTTTTGGGAATTTTTTTGGGATTTTTAAAGTGATTTTTTTGGGAATTTTTTGGGGTTTTAAAGTGATTTAATGGGATTTTTAAAGTGATTTTTTGGGGTTTTCTTTGGTGATTTTGGGGATTTTTAAAGTGATTTCTTTGGGATTTTTTGGGTTTTTTAAAGTGATTTTTTGGGATTTTTTTAGTGATTATTAAGGGGTTTTGGGGGCCTCGTGGCCAAGGTGCGGGGGTGCGGCAGGAGGAGGAGACCCCGCGAGAAACCCCCCGGTAAAAAATTGGGGGGATTTGGGGATTTTTTGGGATTTTTTTGGGGATTTTAAAGTGATTTTTTGGGGATTTTTGGGGATTTTTTTGGGATTTTTTTGGGATTTTTGGTGGTTTTTTGGGGCTTTTTTAGTGATTTTTGGGGTTTTTAAAGTGATTTTTTTTTTGCTTTTTTGGGATTTTTTTGTGATTTTTTTAGTGATTTTTTAGTGATTTTTGGGGTTTTTAAAGTGATTTTTTGTGAATTTTTGGGGGATTTTTTAGTGATTTTTTGGGATTTTTTGGGGGATTTTAAAGTGATTTTTTTAGTGATTTTTGGGTATTTTTTAGTGATTTTTTGTGATTTTTTGTGGATTTTAAAGTGATTTTTTAGAGTATTTGTTTGTGATTTTGGGGTTTTTTTAAATGATTTTTTTGGAATTTTTTGGGGTTTTAAAAGTGATTTTTTGGGATTTTTTTCGTGATTTTTTGCGATTTTTTGGGGGTTTTTAAAGTGATTTTTTGGGATTTTTTGGGGATTTTTTTGGGGGGGGATTCTTGGTAATTTTTTGGGGATTTTTAAGTGATTTTTTTTTGATTTTTTGGGGGTTTTTAAAGTGATTTTTTGGGTGATTTTTTGGTGATTTTTCAGGGGTTTTGAGGGGGTTTGAGGAGGGTTTGGGGGCTCGTGGCCAAGGTCAGGGGGTGCGGCCGGAGGAGGAGACCCCGCGAGAAACCCCCCGGTAATTGGGGAGGGGGCTCGGGAAAAAACTGGGGGGGTTTGGGATTTTTGGGGAATTTTTGGGATTTTTTTCGTGATTTCTTGGGATTTTTTGGTGATTTTTTGGGGTTTTTTGGGGGATTTTTGGGGATTTTTTTTTTGGGTTTTTAAAGTTATTTTTTGGCTTTTTTTTTGTGATTTTTTGGGGTTTTTTTTTTGGCTGATTTGGGGCTGATTTGGGGTGATTTTGTGCCGATTTTGGGGCTGATTTTGGAACTGATTTTGTGTTGATTTTGTGCCGATTTTGTGCCGATTTTGGGGCTGATTTTGTGCTGATTTTGGGGCCGATTTTGGGCCGATTTTGTGCCGATTTTGGGGCTGATTTTGTCCCGATTTTGTGCCGATTTTGTGCTGATTTTGGGGCCGATTTTGGGCCGATTTTGTGCCGATTTTGGGGCTGATTTTGTGCCGATTTTGGGCCGATTTTGGGCTGATTTTGGCTGATTTGGGGCTGAATTGGGGCTGATTTTGGGGCTGATTTGGGGCAGATTTTGGGTGATTTTGTGGCTGATCTTGTGTCAATTTTGTGCCGATTTTGTGCTGATTTTGGGGCTGATTTTGTGCTGATTTTGTGCCGATTTTGTGCTGATTTTGTGCTGATTTTGTCTCGATTTTGTGCTGATTTTGTGCTGATTTTAAGCTGATTTTGTGCTGATTTCGGCCCGATTTTGGGTGATTTTGGGTGATTTTGTGCCGATTTTGGGTGATTTGGGTAATTTTGGGTGATTTTGTGCCGATTTTGGTTGATTTTTGCAGAACCGCAGCTGCGGGGGGCGATCGCGCGGCTCCGGGGCGGCCACGGCCACTTCCTGCACATGGGCCCCGACGGGCGGCTGGACGGCACCTGCGAGGAGGCGGGGCCTGGCAGTGAGTGGGCGGGGCCTGGCAAAGGGGCGGGGCCTGGCAGTGAGTGGTCGGGGTCTGTGAAAGGGGCGGGGCTTGGGGCAGGGGGCGGGATCTGGCAGCAAACGGGCGGGGCCTCAAAGAGGAGGGGCGGGGCCTCAAAGAGGAGGGGCGGAGCCTTGCAGCGAGTGGGCAGAGCCTCAAAGAGGAGGGGCGGGGCCTTGCAGTGAGTGGGCGGGGCTTGGTTATGGGTTATACTGGTTTATACCACTCCATACTGGTTTTTACTGGTTTTCCCTGTTTTTCCCCCAATTTCCAGCGCTCTTTAACCCGATCCCGGTCGGGCTCCGCGTCGTCGCCATTGGGGGTTACTGGGATGAACTGGGATGAACTGGTTATGGGTTTATACCGGTCCATACTGGTTTTTACTGGTTTATACTGGTTTTTACTGGTTTTTACTGGTTTTTACTCTTTTTGCCTGTTTTTCCCCCAATTTCCAGCGCTTTCTAACCTGATCCCGGTCAGGCTCCACATCATCGCCATTGGGGGTTACTGGGATGAACTGGGATGAACTGGTTATGGGTTTATACTGGTTTTTTACTGGTTTTTACTGGTTTTTTACTGGTTTTTACTGGTTTTTACTGGTTTTGACCATTTTTCCCTGTTTTTCCCCCAATTTCCAGCGCTCTTTAACCTGATCCCGGTCGGGCTCCGCGTTGTCGCCATTGGGGGTTACTGGGATGTACTGGTTATGGGTTTATACTG
>NDFG01000138.1:239489-255502 GCA_002167245.1 Sporophila hypoxantha
ATTTTTTTGGAATTTTTGCATTTTGTTTAGGTATTTTGGGATTTTGGGAGGGGTTTTGGCGATTTTTGTGGGATTCTTTTGGATTTTTAAAGGAATTTTCGGGGATTTTTTAGCGGATTTTTTGGTTTTTTTGGGGTTGTTTTTAATATTTTTGCAGGATTTTTTGGGGATTTTTTGGTTTGATGTTTATATTTTTTAGCGGGATTTTGGAATGTTTTGGAAATTTTTGGGCGACTGTTTTGGGATTTTGATTTTGGGGATTTTGCGGATTTTTTTGACGGGATTTTTTAGGATTTTTTTGAGATTTCCAGAATTTTGTGGGATTCATTTTAATTTTTTTAGATTTTTGTCTTGGATTGCGCGAATTTTTGGATTTTTCGTGATTCTTTAGATTTTTTCTAGGACTTTTTAGGATTTGTTTTGGGATTCATTTTAGATTTTTTTTTTTAGATTTCTTTGGGATTTTGGGGGGGCAATTTTTAGGGATTTTTGGGGATTTTTTGCGGGGGATTGGGGCCCTGGCGGGCGCATGCCGCTGGCCCCCCGACTTCCACGGTGGAGAACGCGGGGAAAGCGCGGGCATTGGACTGTTCGATTTTTTGATTTTTGGGGATTTTGGGGGATTTTTTTTGGGGGCGGATATTTTGCGGGATTTTTGTGGATTTTTTGGGGGATTTTTTGATTTTTGGGGATTTTTGGGGATTTTTTGTGATTTTTGGGATTTTTTGGTATTTTTTTTATTTTTTGGAATTTTTCTTGGATTTTTTAAGGATTTTTTGGGGATTTTTACGATTTTTCTTTGGGATTTTTTTGATTATATTTTACGGATTTTGTAAGGAATTTGTTTGGGATTTTTTTGGATTTTTTAGGGTTTTTTTTTTTTGCATTTGGGGGGATTTTTGATTTTTTTTGATTTTGGTGGGAGTGGTTTTGTGTTTTTGGAATTTTTGGGGCATTTTGTGGGTTTTTTGGGGATTTTTTGGCGGTTTTTTTGGGATTTGTTTGGGTTTTTTTTGGGTTTTTTGGGTTCCCAGGGTCTCCACCTGTCCCCCCCCAGCAGAACGCGGCAGTAGACCCTCGTCACCCGCTCCGGGGCACCTGGGCCCCCCGGCCACCTGAGGGCGTCTCTTCCACCTGGTGCTGCCGCCGCAAGCCGCTCTTCTACCTGGCCACGTGCTGTGCCGTGCGTGTCTGACCACGCTGGCTGGCCGTGGGCGTCTTCCACTGCCCCCCGGACGCAGTGAGACACCTGGCGACAGTGAGATTACACCCTGGGCACAGTTAGATTTACACCTGGATTACCTGGGATAACACCTGGAGTTACCTGGGCACCACCTGGTGCCGTGCGTGCTGACCACCTGCTGCGTGGGCGTCTTCCACCTGCCCCCGACGCAGGTGAGACAACCTGGCGCACACCTGAGATACACCTGGTACACCTGGTATACCTGGGCGTACAAGGTGAGATACACCTGAGTTACCTGGGCACAGCTGGGGCCGTGCGTGCTGACCACGCTGCTGGCCGTGGGCGTCTTCCACCTGCCCCCGGATGCAGGTAAATACACCTGGGCACACCTGGATAAACCTGAGATATACCTGGGCACAGTTAGATATACCTGAGACACACCTGGGTACACCTGAGATACACCTGGGCACAGTTTTATATACCTGGGTACAGCTGGAGTTACCTGGGATACACCTGGGGGCACCTGTCCATTACCTGTGTCTCACCTGTCCAGGTGTTCTCACCTGTCTCTCACCTGTGTCTCACCTGTCCGTTACCTGTCCAGGTGAGATGTCGCTCTCCCTGTTCGCGCTCCTCACGCTCACCGTGTTCCTGCTCCTGTCACACCTGTCAGTGTCTCACCTGTCTCTCACCTGTCCCTTACCTGTCCATTACCTGTCCAGGTGACCATTACCTGTCTCTCTCACCTGTCCAGGTGAGAAGATGTCCCTCTCTCTCTTCGCCCTGCTGACCCTGACCGTGTTCCTGCTGTTCCTGTCCCATACCTGTGCCATTACCTGTCTGTTACCTGTCCAGGTGTTCTCACCTGTCTCTCACCTGTCCCATTACCTGTCTCTCACCTGTCCAGGTGAGAAGATGTCGCTGTCCTTGTTCGCCCTGCTCACCCTGACCGTGTTCCTGCTCCTATCCCATTACCTGTGTCATTACCTGTCCAGGTGTTCTCACCTGTCCCTTACCTGTCCCTCACCTGCCCAGGTGAGAAGATGTCGCTCTCCCTGTTCGCCCTCCTCACGCTCACCGTGTTCCTGCTGCTCCTGTCCCATTACCTGTGCCATTACCTGTCCTGTCAGTGTCACACCTGTGCCATTACCTGTATCTCACCTGTCCAGGTGTTCTCACCTGTCTCACCTGTCCCTCACCTGTCCCTCACCTGCCCAGGTGAGAAGATGTCGCTCTCTCTCTTCGCCCTCCTCACGCTCACCGTGTTCCTGCTGCTCCTGTCCCGTTACCTGTGCCATTACCTGTCTGTTACCTGTCCAGGTGTTCTCACCTGTATCTCACCTGTCCCTCACCTGTCCAGGTGAGAAGATGTCACTCTCCCTGTTCGCCCTCCTCACGCTCACCGTGTTCCTGCTGCTGTCACACCTGTCAGTGTCTCACCTGTGTCTCACCTGTGCCATTACCTGTCCATTACCTGTCCAGGTGACCATTACCTGTGTCCGTTACCTGTGCAGGTGAGAAGATGTCCCTCTCTCTCTTCGCCCTGCTGACCCTGACCGTGTTCCTGCTGCTATTGGCCGACAAGGTGCCGGCCACGTCGCTGCAGGTGCCMCTGATTGGCCGATACCTGACGGGGACGCTGGTGCTGCTCACCTTGGTGGTGGCGCTGAGCGTGGGCGTGCTCAACCTGCACCACCGCTCACCTGGCACGCACGGGATGCCCACCTGGGCACGGCAGGTGAGGGCACACCTGGGACAGGTAAAAATGTAAAAATTCCGGGGAAAAATGGTAAAAAAAGCTCAAAAATAGCAAAAAGTCCCCAAAAATCCCAAAAAAAGGGACAAAACCCGGCCCAAAATTCACCTGGCACGCACGGGATGCCCACCTGGGCGCGGCAGGTGAGGGCGCACCTGGGACAGGTAAAAATGTAAAAATTCTGGGGAAAAAACTCCAAAAAATGGGAAAAATCCGGCCCAAAATGGCCCTAAACTCACCTGGGCACACCTGGGCACAGCTCAACCTGCACCACCGCTCGCCTGGCACGCACGGGATGCCCACCTGGGCGCGGCAGGTGAGGGTGCACACCTGGGGAAACCAAAAATGTGAAAATTCCGGGGAAAAATGGTAAAAAAAGGTCAAAAATCCCAAAAAATCCCCCAAAAAATGGACAAAAATCAGTCCAAAACTCACCTGGCACGCACGGGATGCCCACCTGGGCACGGCAGGTGAGGGCACACACCTGGGGAAACCAAAAATGTGAATATTCCCCAAAAAATCCCGCCAAAAATGGTAAAAAAAGCTCAAAAATAGCAAAAAATCACCAAAAATCCCTCCAAAAATTAAAAAAAAAATCCCCAAAAATCCAAAAAATCAGCCCAAAATTAATAATAAAAAAATGTCCAAAAAATTCCAAAAACTCCCAAAAATTTTGGGTTTTTTCAGGTGAATTTTTGGGTTTTTTTACATTTGAACTTTTTGGGTTTTCAGGTGAATTTTGGCTATTTCAGGAGAATTTTGAGTTTTTTTCACGTGAATTTGGGCCATTTTGGGGTATTTCAGGTGAATTTTGGGTTTTTTCAGGTGAATTTTGGGTTTTTCAGGTGAATTTTGGGTTTTTTCAGATGAATTTTGGGTATTTCAGGTGAATTTTGGGTATTTCAGGTGAATTTTGTCCATTTCTGGATATTTCAGGTGATTTTTTGGGTATTTCAGGTGATTTTTGGGCCATTTTTGGGTTTTTCAGGTGAATTTTGGGTATTTCAGGTAAATTTTGGGTATTTCAGGTGATTTTTTTGGGTATTTCAGGTGAATTTTGGATATTTCAGGTAAATTTGGGGTTTTTTCAGATGAATTTTGGGTATTTCAGGTGAATTTTGGGGTTTCCCAGGTGAATTTTGGGCCATTTTTTGCTATTTCAGGTGAATTTTGGGTATTTCAGGTGAATTTGGGGTATTTCAGGTAAATTTTGTTTTTTTTCAGGTGACTTTGGGCCATTTTTGGGTATTTTCAGGTGATTTTTTGGGTATTTCAGGTAAATTTTGGGTTTTTTCAGGTGAATTTGGGCCATTTTTAGGTATTTCAGGTGAATTTTTGGGTATTTCAGGTAAATTTTGGGTATTTCAGGTGAATTGTGGGTTTTTCAGGTGAATTTCGAGTATTTCAGGTGAATTTTGGGACATTTTGGATATTTCAGGTGAATTTTTGGTTTTTTTCAGGTAAATTTTGTTTTCTCACCTGTCCCCTCCCTCCCCAGGTGGGAATTTTGGTTTTTTTCAGGTGAATTTGGGCCATTTTTGGGGTTTTTTGGGTGAATTTTGGGTATTTCAGGTAAATTTCAGGTATTTCAGGTGAATTTTGGGACATTTTGGGTATTTCAGGTAAATTTTGGGTATTTCAGGTGAATTTTGGGCCATTTTTGGATATTTCAGGTGAATTTTGGGGTTTCCCAGGTGAATTTTGGGTTTTTTCAGGTGAATTTTGGGTTCTTTCAAGTGAATTTGGGCCATTTTTGGGTATTTCAGGTGAATTTTGTCCATTTTTTGGGTATTTCAGGTGAATTTTGGGTATTTCAGGTGATTTTTGGGCCATTTTTGGATATTTCAGGTGAATTTTGGGTGTTTTCAGGTAAATTTGTTCCCTCCCCCCCCCAGGTGTTCCTGCAGCGCCTCCCGCCCCTGCTCGGCCTCCGCCCCGCCCCCTCCGGCCCCGCCCCCTTTAGCCCCGCCCCCTCCCTGGCCCCGCCCCCTCGCGCCTCTGACGCGTATTTCCTGCGCCGCCCCGCCCCCTCTGGCCCCGCCCCCTTTGGCCCCGCCCCGAACCCGAACCCGGCGGAATTCGCCCCAAAATCGGCGCCGGAGCTGCGCGAGGCCGCGGCCGCCGCTGCCGCCATCGCGGGGAGCCTGCGGGACCGGGAGAGCCGGAGGCAGGTGAGGGCACACCTGGTGCAGGTGAGGGTACCTGAGATACACCTGGGGGAGAGCCGGAGGCAGGTGAGGGCACACCCGGTGCAGGTGAGGGCACACCTGGGTACCTGGGCATCTAAAACACACCTGAGATACACCTGGGCACTGGTGAGGGCACCTGGGCACAGCTGGGCACACCTGGGCACACCTGGGGGTACCTGGGATAGATCTGAGAGAGAGCCGGCGGCAGGTGAGGGCACACCTGGCACAGGTGAGATACACCTGAGATACACCTGGGCACAGCTGGGATATACCTGGGGGCACCTGGGCATCTAAAACACACCTGAGGGAGGGCAGGAGGCTGGTGAGGGCACACCTGGCACAGGTGAGGGCACCTGGGCACACCTGAGCACCTAAAACACACCTGGGCACACCTGGGCACAGCTGGGCACAGCTGGAGGGGAACTGGGAACATTTTTCCCCATTTTTCCCCATTTTTCCCCATTTTTTCTCCGATTTTCTCTTTTTTTTTTTGTTTTTCTCCATTTTTTCCCAATTCCTCGGTTTTTTTCCCCCGTTTCAGGCTCAGAACGAGTGGCGGCTGCTGGCCATGGCCCTGGACAGGCTCTGCCCAATTTTCCCCATTTTTTCCCCATTTTTTCCCCATTTTTTCCCCATTTTTTCTCCGATTTTCCCCATTTTTTTTTGTTTTTTTCCCAATTTCTCGGTTTTTCTCCCCGTTTCAGGCGCAGGACGAGTGGCGGCTGCTGGCCATGGCCGTGGACAGGCTCTGCCTGTGGGCGCTGCTGGCGCTGACCGGGGGCTGCGCGCTCGGCACCGGCCTGGACGCGGCGCTGCACCGGCCACCGGACACGCCCTTCCCGTGAGCCAAAATCCCCCAAAATTACCCCAAAAATGTCCTAAAACTGTCCTGAAAATATCCTGGAAATATCCCCCAAATATCCTGAAATTATCCCCAAAAATATCCCAATTTTGGGGCTCGGCACCGGCCTGGACGCGGCGCTGCACCGGCCCCCGGACACGCCCTTCCCGTGAGCCAAAATCCCCCAAAATTACCCCAAAAATAACCTCAAAGTATCCCCCAAATATCCCCAAAATATCCTGAAATTATCCCAGAAATATCCCCAAAATATCCCCAAAAATATCCCAAATTTTGGGGCTTGGCACGGGCCTGGACGCGGCGCTGCACCGGCCGCCGGACACGCCCTTCCCGTGACCCAAAATCACCCAAAATTACCCGAAAAAATGTCCTGAAAATATCCCAAAAATATCCTGAAATTATCCCCAAAATGTCCTGAAAATATCCAGAAAATATCCCCCCAAAAAACCCCAAAATTATCCCAAAAATATCCCCCAAATATCCTGAAAATATCCCTAAAAATACCCCAAAAAATCCCCCAAAATTCCCCAAAATTACCCCAAAAATAACCTCAAAGTATCCCCCAAAATTATCCCAAAAATATCCCCAAAATATCCTGAAATTATCCCCAAAATATCCTGGAAATATCTCCAAAATATCCCCAAAAATATCCCCAAAAATATCCCAATTTTGGGGCTGGGCACCGGCCTGGACGCGGCGCTGCACCGGCCCCCGGACACGCCCTTCCCGTGAGCCAAAATCCCCCAAAATAACCCCAAAAATAACCTCAAAGTATCCCCAAAATATCCTGAAAATATCCTGAAAATATTCCAAAAATATCCCCAAAAATATCCCCAAAAATATCCCCAAAATATCCCAGAAATATCCCCCAAAATTATCCCAAAATATCCCGAAAAATATCCCAGAAATAGCCCAGAAATAGCCCCAAAATATCCTGAAAATATCCCCAAAATTATCCCAAAAATATCCTAAAAATATTCCCAGAAATATCCCCCAAAAGACCCCCAAAATTATCCCAAAAATATCCCCCAAATATCCTGAAAATATCCCCAAAAAATCCCCCCAAAATCCCCCAAATAACCCCAAAATATCCGGAAAAATATCCTGAAATTATCCCAGAAATAGCCCCAAAATATCCCCAAAATATCCTGAAATTATCCCAGAAATATCCTAAAAATATTCCCAGAAATATCCCCCAAAAGACCCCCAAAATATCCCCCAAATATCCTGAAAATATCCCTAAAAATGCCCAAAAAATCCCCCCAAAAATCCCCCAAATAACCCCAAAATATCCCGGAAAATATCCTGAAATTTTCCCAAAAATAGCCCTAAAATATCCCCAAAATATCCTGAAATTATCCCAAAAATATCCCCAGAAATATCCCCCAAAATTATCCCAAAAATATTCCCCAAATATCCTGAAAATATCCCTAAAAATACCCCAAAATATCCTGAAAATATCCCAAAAATATCCAAAAAATATTCCCAGAAATATCCCCCAAAAGACCCCCAAAATATCCCTCAAATATCCTGAAAATATCCCTAAAAATGCCCCAAAAATCCCCCAAAATCCCCCAAAATAACCCCAAAAATAACCTCAAAATATCCCAGAAATAGCCCCAAAATATCCTGAAAATATCCCTAAAAAATACCCCCAAAATTCCCCCAAATAACCCCAAAATATCCCGAAAATATCCCTAAAAAATACCCCAAAAAATCCCTAAAAAACCCCAAAATATCCCGAAAATATCCCAAAAAAATCCCCCAAATATCCCAAAAAATCCCGAAATTATCCCAAAAAGAACCCAGAAATATCCGCACAAACCCAGCCCCGATTTCTCCCAATTCCCACCCCCAAATCCCCCCCGGGATCCCCAAAATTTCCCCAAAATCTTTTTGGGATCCCCCAAAAAAAACCCAAATAAATGCGGAACCCGAAAAGAGTCACGTGGTTTCTTGGGGGGGATAAATCCCTTGAGCCTCTGCGAGTTCCGGGGGAATAAATCCCAGAAGCCTTTGCGAGTTTCTTTGGGGGGATAAATCCCGTGAGCCTCTGCGAGTTCCGGGGGAATAAATCCCAGAAGCCTTCGCGCGTTCTTTGGGGGGATAAATCCCAGAATCCATTGCGAATCATGGGGGGATAAATCCCATGCATCTTTGCGTAACAAATGGGGATAAATCCCAGAGTGCTCCGCGCGTTTAGGGGGAATAAATCCCAGAATGCTTCGCGCTTTTTGAGGGGAATAAGTCCCATGCTCCCCCGAACCTTAAAGGGGAATTTATCCCGGGATTTCCAGCGCGGTAAAATGCGGAGAAACCCAATAATTTCCCTCGCGGGGAATTGCAGACAAACCCGGAGTTTTGGCGCTTTAATTCGTGGTTAATTCGAGAATTTCCGGCGCGAATTCGGTAAAAAATCGAAAATTTCCGCGGTAAAATGGCGGCTCTGTCCCATGATGCCGAGCTGCGGCCGCGTCGTCTCCATGGCGATCGCTTCAGGCGCAGGGCAGAAAACAACATATAAGGAGTGGCGTGGCTAAAAGAGGGGTGGTGTCCAAATTGGATAAAGGCGTTGGGCGGAGGAAGCTCCGCCTCCCGGCGCTTCTTGATGACGTCAATCGCCCAGCGCGGCGGGGAGCGAGGCCGGCCCGGGTGAGCGCGGAGCCCAAAAAATCCCAAAATCCCAAAAATCCCCAAAATCGACCAAAATGGCCCAAAAAATGCTCCAAGGGGGAGGGCGGGGTGGGGGAGGGGCGCAGGGGAGCGAGGGGGGGAGGGGAGGGGAGGGAGAAAAGTGGGGAGGGGGAGAATTGGGGCTTGGGGGGGAATTTTGGGGAAAAATTTTGGAATTTTAAAAAAAATTTTATTTTGGGAGATTTTGAGGGGGGGTTTTGGGAATTTTGGGGATATCGGGGGGATTTTGGGGTTTTATTGGGAATTTTGGGGGATTTTGGGAGAATTTGGGTCCTACTGAGAATTTTGGTGACTTTTGCTCCAATATTTGGGGGGGGAAATTTGGGAGATTTTGGTTTTATTGAGAATTAAACGGGAACTTTGGGGATTTTTTGGGAGTTTTGGGTAAAATTGGGGGTTTGGTGATTTTTGAGAATTTTGAGGGAAATTTCGGGCATTTTGGCGATTTGGCTTCTCATTGAAATTTTGAAGGGGCAATTGATTTTTTGGAATTTTGGGTTTCCCTGGGCGGCAATTCGTTGGAATTTGAGGAATTTTGGGCGGAAAATGATTGAGAATTTTGAGGAATTATGGTGGAATTACTGAGAATTTTGCAGGGTATTTTGGGGCGGAATTATTGAGAACTGTTAAGGAAATTTTGGGGACAAGAATTTTGGGTGAAGGTGGAATTCTCTGAGGAATTTTTGAGGGAACTTTGGTGGAATTTTTGGGGGATTTTTGGGTGGAAAATACTGAGGAATTTTGAGGCAATTTTGATTGGAACATGAGACTAAGAAAGACTTTTTAAAGGAATTTTAGTGAAATATTTTGGGGGAATTTTGGATTAAATTTGGGAGAACTTGGTGAACAATTTTGGGCGGATTTTGGATGAAATTTTTGGGAGAAACTTTGTGACATATTTGGGGGAATTTTTTGGGGAATTTTGGGTTAAATTTTTACCAACAATTTAATCTATTTTTTCCATCAATAATCCCGTTTTCTCTCTCTCCCCTCCCCCCTCTCTCTCTTGGGCCCTCCCCTTTTCCCCCGCCCCTCCCCAGCCCATGGAAGGAATGCCCCGCCCCCGCCTCCACTGCGCGGGGGGGGAGGCCCCGCCCCTCCCCCCTCCCCCCCCTCCCCCCCCCGCCCGCCCTTTCTCCTCTCCGTTCGCTGGGCGGAGGGGGCGCGGGCCGGGGCGGGGCCGGGGCGGGGCCTCCTGCCCCGGCCGCAGCTCCTCCCGCGGGGCGGGGCTGGCGGCGCGCGGCGCGCCCCCGGCGGCGGCTGCGGGCGCTGCGGCTGCTCGGCGGCTGCTGCTGGCCCGGGGCGGCCTGTGGGCGGGGCCTCGCCGCGGGGGCGGGGCTCGCGCAAGCCACGCCCCCGGCTCGCGGGAACCGCCCCCGATCCCCCGAGGGGTTCGGCCCTCCCCCACCAACAGCAGCGGCAGGAAATGGGGGCGGGGTCGCCGCTCCTGGCACTGCCCCCTCGGCGGTGGCGCGCCCCTCCCCCACCCGAGAGCGCGGAGGGGGGAGGGGAGGGGGGGGAGGTGAGAATGGGGGGGGAGGGCCAAATGTTGGGGTGGGGGAGGGGCTTAATGGGGTGGGGGAGGGGCTTAAGGGGGGTGGGGAAGGTTGGGGGAGGGGCTTAAAGAGGGGGAGGGGCTGAAAATGGGTGGGGAGGGGCTTGGAGTGGGCGGGGTTTAAAGTGTTGGAGGGCGTTAAAGGGGTGGGGGAGGGGTTTTCAGGTTGGGGGAGGGGCTTGGAGGTGGGAGGCTTTGGGGAGGGGAGGGCCAAAAAATGGGTGGAGAAGAGGGCTCAGAGTAGGGGAGGGGCTTAAAAGAGGGGAGGGGTTTAAATCTGGGAGGGGCTTAAAGGGGGGAGGGGCTTCAGATACTTCCGGATATTCAAATTTGGAGGGGGGAGGAGCCAAAGCTTTTTTTTAGGGAAGGGGAGAGGAGCCCAAAAATTTGAGGTGTGTGGTTTAATATTGTGGGAGGGGCTTAACTAAAAAGGGGCAGGGCTGGGGCTAACAAAGGCGCAAAGGGGGGGGGTTTTGAGGTGAAAAAAATTCCGATTTTTTGGGGTGAAAATTCCCAAATTTTGGGGCTGAAAAATTATTTTTTGGGGCTGAAAATCCATATTTTTGGGGTGAAAATTTCCGATTTTGGGTCTCTCCCGCCCTCCCCGCCCCTTGTCCACGTCCCCTCCCTCCACTCCGAACAGGGCTGGGGGGGGCGGGGAGGGGCGGGCCGCTCTCCCGGGCTGCCCCTCCCCCCCCGCGCCCCTCCCCTCCCAGGGCCCATCCTCATCAGCAACGTCACCGGAGGGAGGGCGGGCCGCGGGGGGCCACGCCCCTCCCGCCTGGGCAAAGGCCAGCGCCCCACGCCCCTTCGGCCGCTCCCCCTCTTCGCACGCCCATCGCGCCCTCGCGGCTCGGGCTTCCGCCCCCTTCCCAGCCCAGCCCCCCCCTGCGGGAGGAGCCGCGACCTGCGTGCAGAGTGAGTGGCCGTCATCGTGACGTCATCGGGTGGGCGGGGTTTGGGGTGTTGGGGGCGGAGTCGTAGTGGGGCGGTGACGTCATCTGGGAGGCAAATTTGGGGGTGGTGACGTCATAATGGGGGTGGTGACGTCATCGGGGAGGGGAGTGTGGGGTGATGACGTCATCGGGAGCTGAAATTTGGAGTCGGATTTGGGATTTTGGGTGAAATTTGGGATTTTGGGTGAAATGTTGGAAATTTTGGGGGTTTTGGGTCGAATTCTTTGGATTTTGGGTGAAATTTTGGGATTTTGGGCAGAATTTCATAGATTTTGGGCAGATTTTGGGCGGAATTTCCCCGATTTTGGGCAGAATTTCACAGGAATTTCCCTGAATTTATTCAGAATTTCCCCGATTTTGGGTGGAATTTCCCTGATTTTATTCACAATTTCCCAGATTTTCAACAGATTTTGGGTGAAATTTCGCCGATTTTGGGCAGATTTTTGTGGAATTTCGCCGACTTTGGGCAGAATTTCACAGAAATTTCGCTGGTTTTATTCACAATTTCCCGGATTTTGGGTGGAATTTCACAGGAATTTCGCTGAATTTATTCAGAATTTCCCTGATTTTGACCAGAGTTTGGGTGGAATTTCCCTGATTTTATTCACAATTACCCCGATTTTGGGTGGAATTTCCCTGATTTTATTCAGAATTTCAGAGGAATTTCCCTGATTTTATTCACAATTTCCTGGATTTGGGTGAAATTTTTCCAATTTTGAGCAGAATTTCACAGGAATTTCTCTGATTTTATTCAGAATTTCCCAGATTTTGCATGAAATTTTGTCAATTTTGGGCAGATTTGGGTGAAATTTCCCTGATTTTATTCACAATCTCCTGGATTTTGGGTGGAATTTCGCTGATTTTGGTCAGAATTTCACCGGAATTTCCTTGATTTTATCACAATTTCCCCAAATTTTGTGTGAAATTTGTGACTTTTGGGTGATATTATGTTTTAATTTTTGGCCATTTCCAGGCATCCTGGACGAGTTCCTGCAGGCCTACGGGAGCCTGATCCCCGTCAGCGCCGACGAGGTGGTGGAGAAGCTCGAGGACATTTTCCAGCAGGAGTTCAGCACCCCCCAGAGGTGCCCGAGCCCTTTTGGGGCCATTTGAGCGTTTTTAGACATTTTGGAATTATTGGGAATTTTTTCCGATTTTTTGGGAATTTTTTTGGCATTTTTTCAGAATTTTTAGGGGATTTTTTTTACTTTTTTCGTGAATTTTTGGATTTTTTCAGGGATTTTCTTTACTGATTTTTTGGTGTTTTTGGGGGAGCTTTGAGAGATTTTTTAGGAGTTTTGGGGATTTTAGGGATTTGGGGATTTTTTGGAATTTTTGGGAATTTTTTCAGATTTTTTGGGAATTTTTTTGGAATTTTTTCACAATTTTTTCAGAATTTTTTGGGGAATTTAAAAATTTTTTTCGTGAATTTTTGGGGATTTTTGGATTTTTTCAGGGATTTTTTAAACTTATTTTTCCGTGTTTTTGGGGCAGCTTTGAGAGATTTTTTAGGAGTTTTGGGGGTTTTAGGGATTTGGGGATTTTTCGGAATTTTTGGGGGTTTTTTGACGGATTTGGGCGATTTTTTTGGGGGAGATTCTTGAAAAGTTTTGGGGAATTTTTGGCGGGGATTTTTTACTTTTATTGGGGGAATTTTTTGAGGGAATATTGGAGAGGATTTTGGGGAGAATTTTAAAGGGATTTTTGGGGAATTTTGTGGGATTTTTGAGAGTTTTTTTCGGTATTTTTTTCGGAATTTTTTTTTCTTTTGGTGATTTTTTTGGTGGGATTTTTTTCGGATTTTTTTTTTCTTTTGGTGATTTTTCGATGGGATTTTTGGGGCAGTTTTTTGGGGATTTTTGAGGAGGATCACTGGAGTTTTTTGGGAGCACTTTTAGAGGAATTTCGGTGGATTTTGGGGGATTTTCTGGAGGATTTTTGGGGATTTTTGGAGTTTTTTGGGGTGGATTTTTTTTTTAATTTTTCTGGGATTTTTGTGGGGATTTTGGGGGGAATTTTGGGATTTTTAAAAAAAAATTTTTTTTTGTTTTTTTTTTTCATAATAATTTTATAAATTTTGGTGCAGGAGGGGCTCTGTTCAGCAGCTTTTAAAGTCCTGCCAGCAGCTCCCCGGGATTGGGGATTTTTGGGGAATTTTTGGGGAGGATTTTTTGGGAATTTTTTGGGAATTTTTTGGGGTAATTTTGTGATATTTTTGGTATTTATTTTATACATTTTCTGTGCCAGGAGGGGCTCTGTGCAGCAGCTTTTGCAGTCCTACCAGCGGCTCCCCGGGAACGCGCTGCTCCGCGGGATTGGGGATTTTTGGGGATTTTTGGGGGGATTTTTTGGGGATTTTTTGGGAATTTTTTGGGGTGTATTTGGGAGATTTTGAAGCAATATTTTAGATATTTTTCTGTCTCAGAAGGGGCTCTGTGCAGCAGCTGCTGCAGTCCTACCAGCGGCTCCCCGGGAACGCGCTGCTCCGCGGGTTTTTTTGGGAATTTTTGGGGATTTTTTTAGGGATTTTTGGGGGAATTTTTTAGGAATTTTTGGGGTAATTTTGGGATATTTTTGGCATTTATTTTATACATTTTCTGTCTCAGGAGGGGCTCTGTGCAGCAGCTGCTGCAGTCCTACCAGCGGCTCCCCAGGATTGGGGATTTTTGGGGGATTTTTGGGGGATTTTTTGGGGATTTTTTGGGGATTTTTTGGGAATTTTTTAGGAATTTTTTGGGGTATATTTGGGAGATTTTGGAGCCTTATTTTCTATATTTTTTGGTGCAGGAGGGGCTCTGTGCAGCAGCTGTTGCAGTCCTACCAGCGGCTCCCCGGGAACGCGCTGCTCCGCGGGGTTGGGGATTTTTGGGGATTTTTTGGGGGGATTTTTTGGGAATTTTTTGGGGGATTTTTTGGGGATTTTTTTAGGGATTTTTTGGGGGATTTTTTGGGAATTTTTTGGGGTAATTTTGTGACATTTTTGGTGTTTATTTTATACATTTTTCTGTGCCAGGAGGGGCTCTGTGCAGCAGCTCTTGCAGTCCTACCAGCGGCTCCCCGGGAACGCGCTGCTCCCAGGGATTGGGGATTTTTGGGGGGATTTTTTGGGGATTTTTTGGGAATTTTTTGGGGTAATTTTGTGACATTTTTGGTATTTATTTTATACATTTTTTGGTGCAGGAGGGGCTCTGTGCAGCAGCTGTTACAGTCCTACCAGCGGCTCCCCGGGAACGCGCTGCTCCGCGGGATTGGGGATTTTTGGGGGGATTTTTTTGGGGATTTTTTTGGGGATATTTTGGGAATTTTTTGGGGTAATTTTGTGATATTTTTGGTATTTATTTTATACATTTTCTGTGCCAGGAGGGGCTCTGTGCAGCAGCTCTTACAGTCCTACCAGCGGCTCCCTGGGAACGCGCTGCTCCGCGGGATTGGGGATTTTTGGGGGATTTTTTGGGGATTTTTTGGGGATTTTTTGGAGAACTTTTTGGGGTGTATTTGGGGGATTTTGGAGCATTATTTTCTATATTTTCTGTGCCAGGAGGGGCTCGGTACAGCAGCTTTTGCAGTCCTACCAGCGGCTCCCCGGGAACGCGCTGCTCCGCGGGTTCCGCGTCAGCTACAAGCGCCACGTGCTCACCATGGACGACCTGCAGACGCTCTACGGCCCCAACTGGCTCAACGACCAGGTCCGGGGGTTTGGGGCGAATTCTGGGGATTTCGGGAAAATTCGGGATTTTTTCGGGAATTTTTGGGGATTTTGGGGGGATTTTTGGGGAATTTTTCGAATTTTTTGGGATTTTTTGGGATTTTTTTCGAATTTTTGGGGGAATTTTGATGGTTCTTTTGGGAATTTTTTTGGGGAATTTTTGGGGTTTCTCGGGTTTTTTTGGGGAGTTTTTTTGGGAAAATTTTGGGGAATTTTTGGGGAATTTTTCGGGATTTTTCGGGATTTTTTGGGATTTTTTTACAATTTTTTGGGGAATTTTGATGGGTGTTTTAGGAATTTTTTAGGGGGAATTTTTGGGGGTTTTTTTGGGGGGAGTTTTTTGGGGAAATTTTTGGGGAATTTTGGGGATTTTTTAAAATTTTTTTTCAGGCATTTTTGAAGAATTTTGGGGGGAACTTTTTGGGATTTTTTAGTGATTTTTTTTTTAGTTTTTGGGGAATTTTTTGGGAAATGTTGGGAAAATTTGGGGATTTTTTTTGGGAATTTATGGGGAATTTTGAGGGGGTTTTTTGAGGATTCTGGGGAATTTTTAGGAATTTTTTTTATTATTTATAGGGGTGTTTTTGGGGATTTCGGGGGGACTTTTTGGGAATTTTTAAAATTTTTGGGGGGGATTATTTGGGGATCTTTAAAATATTTTTAGAGAATTTTTTTGATTCTTTTGGGAATTTTTGGGAGTTTTTTTTGGAATTTTTGGGAATCTTTCAGGATTTTTAAAATAGTTTTTAATTTTTTGGGGCATTTTTGGAGAATTTTTGGGGTTTTAAAAAATATAGTTTTAGGGATTTTTTGAGAATTTCTTTTATGTTTTTGGGGATTTTGGGGGGATTTATTTGGAGGAAACCTTTTGAGATTTCTAAAGAATTTTGTGGGATTTTTGGGGAATTTTTCAGGGGATTTTTGAGGGACTTTTGCGGATTTTTTTGGGGATTTTCGGGTGGAATTTTGGGATTTATGGGTGGAATTTTTGGGATTTTTGGACGGAATTTTGCCTTTTTTTGGCGGAATTTTTGTGATTTTTTAGGTGGAATTTTTGGGATTTTTTGGGCAGAATTTTTGGGATTTTTTAGGTGGAATTTTGGGATTTTTTGGGC
>NDFG01000139.1:5122-41252 GCA_002167245.1 Sporophila hypoxantha
GTGTTTTCAACCCCACAGAAACACTTTTGGCTGGCTGGATGTGTGGTGTTTCACGCCACAGACACTTTTGGCTTGCTGGGTGTGTGGGTGTTTTCACCCACAGACACTTTGCTGGCTGGGTGTTGGTGTTTGCACTCCAGAAGACACTTTTGGCTGGCTGGGTGCCTGCAGCTGGGCTGGTGGGAGATCAAAGTCCAGGCCGCAGGACGCTCTGGTGGTGGTGAGATTGGAGCTTCCCTCCATAACAGGTCTGCTCCAAGAGACACATTTGGCTGCTGGTGTAGTGGTGTTTCACCCCACAGACAACTTTTTGGCTGGTGGTGTGGTGGTGTTTCACCCACAGACACCTTTTGGCTTGCCTGGTGTGGTTGGTGTTTCACCCGCACAGACACTTTGGCTGGCTGGGGTGTGGTGTTTCAACCGCAACAGACACTTTTGGGCTGGCTGGTGTGTGGTGTTTCACCCCACAGACACTTTTGGGGCTGGGTGGGTGTGTGGGTGTATTTTTTTTTTTTTTTTTTTTTTTTTTTTTTTTTTTTTCTTTTTTGTTTTTATTTTATTTTTTTTTATTTTTTTTTTTTCACCCACAGAACACTTGGGCCTGCTGGGAGCTGCAGCTGGGCACTAGCAGACAAGTCGCAAGCCCTGCAGCGAGCTCTGGTGGTGCTGGGTGGAACTTCCCCATAACAGGGGCTGCTCCTCAGGTTTCCCTCTGTGGAGAAGCTTTGAGGCGCATGGGTGAAAGAAAGGAGTCGGTTCTGATGGAGGGTTTGGATCCAGAGCTTTATTCTGGCCACAGGCCTCTGAATGCAGCACGCGCTCAAAGAACTCCTGAGCCCGTGGTTGCTGCTCCCTTTGAAACCCCGGGGAGAGGGGCAGGGCAAGGGGCAGGGCAGCCACCAGCAGGGACAGGAAGGGGAGGGAACAAAGGGGACAAAGGACACCTGATGGCCCAAATGCCCCCCGCAGGGGTAGAGGGCATCCTTGAACTGCAAATCCGCTCTGGATCCAGAATTGACAGACAGGCCTTGGGAGGGGAAAGGAGAGGTGACTGACACACTGGGGAACGGAATCTTCAGGGAGAAACCTGGGGTAATCTGAGGCAAACCACGACAATCCACACCGCAAACACAATTCCCCACTGCTCTTTTCTGCACTTAGATCTGCAACACTTCCTGAGCTCTGGAGCCACCCAAGCTTTGGGATGACCCCCCAGTCGATGTCTTACGCCTACAAGGGCAGCGAATGGGTTGGCTATGACAACGAGAAGAGCTTGGGCCTCAAGGTTGTGTGCTGGGATGAGGTGGGGCTGATTCTCCTGTGGGATCAGATACTGGGCTCACCGGGATTTCCTTCCCCACAGGTGGGACTGGCTGAAGAAGAACAACTTTGGAGGGGCCAATGGTTTGTGGACCATCGACCTGGATGACTTCACTGGCAACTTTCTGCCGACAGGGCAAATACCCCCCTGATCCCACACTGAAGGAGGGGCCCTGGGGCTTGTGAGCGTGCCTGTGAAGTGACAGGGAGTGGACACCGGGCTGTGTTGCCCCAAAGGAACAACGGAAGAGGGTGGGCAAGGGGGCATTGCAAAACATTCATCCCTTCCCCAATGTAAAAACGATACTTCAAAAAAAATTTTAAAGGGTTTATTAAAACCTATAAAAAATAACAACAGAAGACCCGAATAGAGAAAATTAATTTTTTTGTCTCCCAGCAATGTGCTCATCCAACCAAATGGAAGGTTTTTATTCGCTTTAACACCTTTAGCCGCTTCCCAAAGTTCGTCCATTGACTCCTCCTTCCCTATCCAGTGGAAGATCACTTCCTTAAATCTTAAATGGAAGTCAGCTGTTGCCTATAGTGTTAACAAGCCGCCATCCCTCCAAAATGTCCAACAGGCACCTGTGATTCCCCTCATACACAACAGACAAGGGGGGTTAAAAACATAACTATAAAATCTATAAGACTTCTCCTAACAGATAACTACATAGCATTAATTTAATTTAATTGATAATTTAATTTAATTGTGGAGAGTCCAGCATGGAATTACTGCTTCTGTCACACCAAAGGAAAATTCTGCTTTCTTTTCACAGCACAGATCCTCACATCCTGCAAGCTGCTGGGGTGCAGGAGGGGCTGCAGTGACAGAATTCCTGATTCAATCCTGCTCGCTGATGCCGGTCCCAAAGATGCCCTCTGATCCATTGCACGCATGAATTCATATAACTTTACCCAAAACAACTACTTCCTGTTTCTCACTGCGTTTCTTCCTTTTGTATTTTGTCACTTTCCCGATTTCGCTCAGCACCGCCTATGTTGAAGAGTTTAATTTAATCACTTCATTCTACAAGTCATTCGTTGTATGCGTAGAGCTTACAATAGCATTAGACTTTAGCTATTTGTTTAATCTCGAAAGGAACACCATACGGCACAGTTGTTGTGGACAAAGATCCAAGTCCATGTAATGCTGACATGAGAGAGGAGATATAATACCATCCGCTCTGTGAAATATGGTAAAAGAATTTCATAAGTATGACGTGTCTATATCGACTAGAGAAGTGCGTCACTATTCATAGGCAACTATTACTTTAACACACAGTCGACACATATTATTAATCTTAAATGTTAAATGCTGAGAACATGTTGGAGTCTTATCCTAATGGTTCACATAAACCTTTATATTATAAATTTATAACCATAGATATACAAAAGCTATATTTATTATTGAATGAGCAAATATGGTTGACACTTTTTAACTCACACTAACACATGGAATAGGAGAATCGTGGCTTAGGACAATGTATATATTCTAATGATATGATGGTGCAAAAAAGTGCGATCACGATATATTGATTATGTACGCTCAAGCTACTAAAAGTGGTGTACTCTATAATTACATAGTTTACGACATGGGAGAGGGTGTTTGGGACGAAACTCGCATTGTATTCGAACTATCATGATTGTGGCGCCGACGTTCTTGAGAGAGGCGAGGAGGAGCACTATATAAGATATCTTTATTATACTAACGAAGATTCGATGAGTATTAACAAGGATACACTGCTACGTTGTATTTAGAACATGAGGACAGCTCACCACTGATATGATTTAGATTGTGAGTTCTTTTAATTTGTGTGAGCGCCTTTTTAATGATTAGAGATTCGCATCTGAGCCTATAGTGTAAGTCTAAGCATCGATCAGTCACTTATTCACACGTACATGATAATCTGAAGCTTAATGACAATCTAAGAACACACTGCGCAACGCTCATTATGTTTTTTGATATTCACTATTTACAATATAAAATTAACTGTGCACACCCATATATTGCTATATTAAAGATTCGATTTTAATATGCTTGCGAAAAAGCCCACTAATTACAAGCAACTATAATAATCACACGTAAGTCATAGCATATAAACATAGTTCACACTATTTGAGTTCTAAAGTCTTAATTAACTAATACGATTCGCTTGTTTGCATATGTACACTGCTGTTTCTCCCCTCTATCCCTGCCTGCATGCTAGGATGGAGGGTTTCTGTATCCGATGCACACCATATGAACCACGGATGATCCCAAGTAGCAACAAATAAAAATAGCTCAAATTCCTCTGAACACACACACTCTACACTATGCGCACACACAGTACTAGAGATCTTCCCAATGTGTTAATAAACTTCCCGTGACAGAATAGCCAATAGTTATGGTATCTGATGAACAGCATACACACTATGAGTGCGCACTTCTCATGAGTCAGCTAAAATGTCTCACACTACCATGGTTTTCTATAGTTGTCAATGAGAGTGATAGAATCTAGCAATACATATCTCTCTCCTCAGTATTGTTTACCTGAAAGCAGAGAGTGTGACACTCTTCTCACACGCCATGCAACACTCTATGTATATAGCCGTCTTTAATATTTGCGTTCAAAGACAGAAGTATTCACTGTAATCACTATGATCGAATCACACGATCGAGTCTCATGCGAAGCCTATCCAGCTCAAATAGCTAAAGCTCTCTTCAGACACATATTGAGAGATCCACAGCACACACCGACAACCTATCAATCCTCTTCATATCTCTAGGACTTCTTCACACTAATGCACCTCACATTAAACATCTTTCAGTCACCACAGTTTTATACCTAACGTCTCGCGACTAAATTAAGCCCACATATCCTATACAGTTTATACCATATACACTATTTCACATGGAAGTTGAACTCGTCCAAGCCTCCTTTCCTATTTTGCTGCAGCCTCACTGACCAAGCCTTCCCCAGGCTGTGGGCCTGGTGGTCCGCCACCATTGTGCCAGCAGGCCCCCGTTCGCTCCAGTGACAGGTGAATACAATCTCTAGCGTCTATCCACGCACCTGGTCATTTCTATCTATTCGCTCTCCCATGTAAGCTGACATTGAGGGCCAAGCGGAGCAATACACAACAACCGAAAAGTTGTCTCTATAAGTAACGAACATATTTCTCAGACAGTATCACCTAGACGATAGTATGAATGCCAGTGGATGGTGAGATGAGATTCTCAGGAAAACGCCAAGGAGTAGCTTTATGATATGAATATCTCTTCACTATACCGATATACATCAGCGCGAGCTCCACGACACGAGCTAGCGTGACTAGGTATCTCTTACAATTAAGCACCACTCGAGAAGAATAAGACCACCACTATTGTTGTAGTGGATACAGAGACATATCACACTTGTAGGAAATCATATACATAGAGAAGAGAGAGTCTCTAATCTGCTTTGATAATCACTAATAAGTGCGATGAATGGACGCAGAGATTATGTCAGAGACAGATGGTAAGGAGAATGCACACTCTACAGTACTGGATAACAGATGTGTCTGCATTGTTATGTGCACGTGGAGAAGGCAGATGCGTAGATCTTTACTGCTGATGAATGAACACACTATGCATCACCGCAGCACCTAACAATAAATGCTACGTGTATCTTCGGTAGGCTCCTTTGTGGAGGAGCGCCCCCTTTCAGAAAAAGAAAAGGAATCTGAGTCTTGTGGCCAATCCTTGTAATGACATGTCCTTGTGTGCATTCAAAGGGGGGAAAAAGGGGGGGGGGGGTCTTTGTTTTCCCAGATAGCCAGGGAATGATTTTTAAACAAGAGGTCTTTGTGTAAAAATATATTGCACATAGAAAGAAATAATTTTAAATCAGTTTTTCAAAGAAGAATGTGAAGTTAGGGGGGGTGGGGGGGGAAGTGTAAGTGGTATTGTTTGCCTTCAGCTTTGAGTTTCTTTTGTAAAAAATACTCAGAGCATGGTGCTTCAAAACTATTCCATTTCCAAACCCTACTTCTGGTTAGTTTTATTTGAAGGAAGTTGTTCAGCTGCGTGTAATAAGACAGTAAATACATTAGAAAGGTTTAATTTATGAGAATTCTGATTGCTGGTCTTTGTCTTCATCAATGTTTATAGAGGTATTTTGGTTAAAAATATTCAGCAAGTGTTAGATGCATTAGTTCCTATATTTCTTGAAGCACCAAAAAAATAAGAAAGACATAACTTTTTATTCAAGCAAACTGAATAGGTTGGTAATTGGAGACCTTTACGATTTGTTTGTTTGTTTAATACGGAACTGTCCACGGCCAATTACCAATGAATTTATTCGCCAGTCTGTGATTTATTAACTAGTCCACGCTGCCAACACTTGACAGTTGTAGCACGCTTGGTGATTTATTCAATTCCATCTTTCTAAACAATGGAATCACAGTTTTTGAATTTGCCCTTTTTTGTGGAGAGAATATTTTCTGCAAGCAAGGGCAATGGGAGCTCATTCCTTCATTTGCAGACAGAAAGTGCTTAACCTGTAGCACTCGAAGTTTGTAAGCAGCAACTTTGAGGAACCCTTTAAATACATTTGCTTTAGCCCTTTTTCTATGCCTGAAAAATTAAACACAAATTTGCGAAATTACTTTCATCTCCTTAGATAAAGGACTTAGGCTGTCCATGGCTATTGTTTTTGTAACTTCTAGAGAAACTTGTTAAATATATGAATGGCTACCAGTGTTTAACTGACCTGTTATGTGCGTATAGACT
This sequence comes from Sporophila hypoxantha, assembly GCA_002167245.1. Classification (NCBI taxonomy): domain Eukaryota; kingdom Metazoa; phylum Chordata; class Aves; order Passeriformes; family Thraupidae; genus Sporophila; species Sporophila hypoxantha. Next base: position 11,193 of record NDFG01000139.1, read on the forward strand.
TGTAAAATAAATTGTAATGTTTATATTTCTTTACACTGGCCTCTATCGCATAACTCTAACAGAAAGTGAGGAAGATAAAATTCTGGCTAAAGCTGATTAATGTTCACTAGGAAATTGAAACACGGCGCACATAAATTAAGCACGAAATGGTTCCCCTTTTCCTCTGTGGGAATCAAAGCAGCGAAATCGCATACTGGATGACTAAGCAAAGGCGAGCTAAATTGGACCAGATGATTATAGAAATAAATTTAGATTGGAAGGGCTTCTGTGGGTAATCATCTTGCGCGCGAGAGCCACCAGCTTCAAAGCTGAATGCTGCTTATTTAAGAGACTTGCTTGTTTGAGGTCTTGAAATGCCTCCAACAAGCGGAGCTGAATCCACCAGGATGGAGGTATTCAGGAGTCTCCTGTGTCCAGTCGGCTACGTAGACAGGGCAACTATCAGACCTGTTGCCTGGCTGGCTGGTAGATTTTGGTGTAATTCTGCAGTGTTAGACACCGTAATTTTCCCTGCAGGTTAAAACTTTGGCAGCAACGTGTACAGGTGCTACAGTGCATTGTGGCAACGAGCAGCTAAATTTATTGACGCCGCAGCTCAGTCTCAATAAGGATAAAAGACACATCTGCTCTTAGTGATGGCTTCTCAGGTCTTTAGCAACTATGAAATATAATTTATTTGTCCTAGTAACCTTAATATAAAATAATTTTTCTCATAGTAGCTCAGTTGTTTTTTTAGTTATTAACTGTGGGTTTTTTATTTTGCCATATTCCAATGACAGTATATAATTGAGTAAGTACACACTGAATTGTTTTAAACGTGTTTTAAAGAATAATTAAGATGTTTGTAACATACGGGAAATGTGGTGAGATAGTATAGTATCCACAACAGCAAAGCAAAGTCCAGCACGTACTGCAAGCAGAGCAGAGTATAGATTTGTGGTTTAACTAAATAGGCCTTATAAAGAGCGTAATATGCTAAACCGCCTGTGTTCTGTCAAAAACTCTATCCTGCACTCAGTAACAGCCCTTTTCTCTGAATATTAGTTTGGTTTTGATGTGAATTTATCTTTGACTTCGAGAGCGAGCCCTAGGGGAGTTCTGAAATATTGGATGTTGTATATATTTAACATGAACTGCAGTAGTCTGTTGCTTTTTCGGTTTTGTTGTCGTACCTGCTTCTCACTCCCTGGGATACTGTGTATACTCTGGGAATCCCCATACGTTCTTTCTCTGAAGGCAGAAAGAACGAGTTTTGACAGTAATCTCTGCGCCAGTGCCCTGCTTTGTGATTTTAGGGATACAAAATAAAAAATATCCCAGTGTCGCACATCCTGTAACATAACTAATGTAGAAGGTCCGAGGCGCTGCGCTGGCCTAACACATACAAATCTGAGCAAAGATTACTCCTAATGACCCAGCCTGCTGATTTGTGCACAGGAGAAGGTCCCAGTGGCCTTTGAAATGATTCCTGTCCCCCTTGGTTTGGCATTCCACTACTGGGATCTTGAACATAGCCTGCTCTACCTAACTACAGCGTCCAGCCGACCCAGGTGAAATCTGGACAATTGTTTTGGGAAGCAAAAGAGACTTCTATTTTTCTGTGGGTCGCAAGGAATAGGGATTGTGTGCAGAGACAAAATACATTCAGTTTAAATGCACAGGGAACAGTATGTTATGAAACGTTGGTGGATGGAGTAATTGTCACCTGGGAAAGATGCCAACTTTTTGGAGCAGATCACCCTTCTTAAAGATCCCTACTGCTGCATCCTGAGAACCAAAAGTCTCAGTAATCAGTCTTTTTTAGTGGGAGCACTTGTGTCCCTCATCCTCAGAGTAGATCCATCTTTCACAGTAATCGTCAATCTTCCGTCAACAGAAAAGCTGGATTGCATTAAGTCAGTTTGGTGAGAACGATGTGAAGCAATGGATAATGTTTTCAAGTGATCAGACTTTCCAGAAACCACATCCCTTACATCGAGCAGCGAGCCACTTCCTGTCTAACATTTTCTTGTGCATAACAAAAAGAACAACACTAAAAACTCGCTGTTCACAGGTGCTGTACCTTCAACTGACAGGCAAAATTTAGAAGTCTGAAAACATTAATCTGGAATCCAAAATGTACCAAAGGATTATCAGAATTTTGGGAGAGGATGAAGCGGGACTATAGTCTGGTAACTTCCCAACCTTTGTGGTTTTTGAATGGCTCTAATGCAGCATTGGTAGGCACCCACAGCTGTGCCAGGCCAGATGATCTGCAGACCCGCAATTAGGGTGAGACGCTGGTCCATGGGGTAGGGGCGCCTGGAGGGCTTGGGATTATCTTCTCTTCACTAAACCCCGTGCGCGCTGCTGCCATCGGCTGCTCCAGGACTTTCGTCCAGGTCACAGGTTTTGCACTCTTGACTCAGAAATGGGGAATCTCCCTGTCAGGAAAATTAATAGCCACGAAACATCAAGAGGTTTGTGTCCAAAAAAGGAAAAATATCTCTACTCAACAGACAGACACTGCCGGATAATTACGGTTGGAATGCTTGCCGTCGTTCCTGGAATGTCTGAAGAGCGGATTTCGTTCATCAAGTGCCGCGTACGCAAGAGATACATTTTTGACACTTTGAGGTCTTTCGTGTCTTCTGTGTTGTGATATTAGGCAACGAGGGACGCCACACTGTGTGCTCCTTCGCAAGGCTTTTAGTCACATCAGAGACTATGCAGGGCTACAAGGACAGCCTATAATTTTTTGCTAAGTCTTGAACTTTCTTTCTCAGTAAGCTTACATACTAATAATGTTATTTCACCCGTATTTCTGTAAACTGCATGACTATGGATTCATCACGTGCCTGTTTTCTACTGTCATATATTTAATTAAAAATCTTCATGCTTTCAAGCACCATTTTGATAGTGTTCATAAATTTGTTTGCGGGCAATTGTAACTCGATGATGCTTATGACCCATTGTGGCCTTTATTTGTGTTCTCAGTGGTGCAACATAAATAGTCATTATTTTATGCATATTAATGATATTTTATTTATTTATGAACAGTGCTAATTTTATTAAATCATGTGGACATCTCAGCTGAAGAAATCCAAACACAAGCAAAATTTGCAGTACTCATTTTGGAAAATATTCAATTTAATAATGCACGCCTAACCTGGAAAACAATGGATACGTTATCAAGTTTTCAGGCAAGCTTTCCACATGCCCCTGTTGTGTAACATCGATATTTGACTTCTCAAACCAGGAGCCACATCACGTGTCTCTGCTCTGTCTACCGTGGGAACACAGCCATGCATACATTCACTGTTTGGCTGCACAAATGCAAAATGCCCCACAACAAAGGAGCAAGAATGTCCACTGGGAGAGCAGGAATTCGCTCCTTAACTCTGAACAAACTAAAACTTTGGAGACTGTCCTAAGGAAACTGTTTTGACATATTCACCAACGAAGAAATCCCTTTTCATCAGTCCCAATTAAGATGATATCTGCACACAGGAAACAATCCTGACTTTGGCTAGGACCAAGGCATGCATTCAAAATCAAGCAGTTAATGAAAATGTTCATTAAATATGGAAAATCTCATCTTCTCCAAACACTCATGTGATTTTATATGCTGTAACCATTTCAGAAGACCTGGCAGTACACAGACGCTGCTGGTGCTGGTCGCTAACAGTAACCTGAGAAAAATTGTATGAAGTTACTTACAGGCTTAAGGGATTTTTGCAGGCATTTTTGGAAAGGTCCTAAAAGGTATTACTTACAGCTGCATCACTTTGTGAAAAAGTATTAATAGCACTACTTCTTCATGTTGGCTGAGTGGAATACTGCCATATACATTTGTAATTGGTGTAACAGTGCATGCAGAAGAATTTCCAAAGCCAGCCCACTAACTGAAAACTCTTCCAATTTTATTAATTAGCCCATCTCATGAAGAGACTAAGAGAAGGATTTGTGAAAAAGTGTAAGAAGAATTGAAAGTCTGATAAGAGAAGATGTGGAAACTGAGCAACTGGAAATCGCTTGGGCCCAAGGGAACAATGGCAACAGAGAAAATTTTTCGAGATGAAGTAAGTCTTTTAGGATAGCAGAGACTGAAGGTGAAAGGGTGCTCCTGTTGGAAGCACACAAGAACAACATCCTCCTGTAATTATGTAGGTGCTCCAGCCAGTGATCTCCTCTGTACACATTAGGATTATTTAGAGCGGCTGAAACTGTGCCAGGGCCACCCCGCTGGGAAGCTTGTCTGGGTGGCATTTGATCCAGCAGTGTATTTTGTATTCATGGTTGTCCTAAAGTATCATGCTGCAGGTAAAATGACCCTTCTCAAATCATGGGGTTGTGGACAATCGATGTATTCCTGGCCAGTCAGCAAAATCAGCCCCTCGTGGACAGTTTGGAAATGTGTCCAAGGTGCTCTGTTCCTCCTTCAGAGAAACTGAGGAAGCGCAGGTTTCATAGTGAGCTGTTTGACTGATCTCAAATGCTTGCAGAATCCAAGTTGGGGAAAGCCAGCAAGTGGTCTGTCTATGAGTGTCTAAATGCAATTTCCAAAAGCCCTTCTCTGCTTGGCTTCTGCAAGAAATCAACCTTGAGATGGGAAAAGTAGTGTGTACCCTGCTGTACTTGTTAAAAGATACAACTTTGAACTATGAATTCTCTTTGAGCATAATCAAGTTCCTAATGGCCAGCCAGAGTTTTCCAATGTCAGGTTTTGGGTTCTCTCTCCCACTTCATTCTGCAAGAGCTGTTTGCTGGGGGTCAGTCAGTGTTGTTGACTGCAATGTGCTATTAATGATTCTTTAACTTCAATATTGTGTTTCATAGAGGGCATGTATATTGCACATATAATAGGTGGCAGTGAATTTTTTGAAACACAGAGCTTTCATTTAGCATAACTCAATATATAAAAGTCAGCTACTTGTCTGAGTCCCCCTGAGTTTGGGATTATTAAGCTTGGTACATGAATGGGAAATGACACTGTACCCTCAAGGGTGTTTGCAAGGAATCCCTGATAAACCTGAAACAATAGTATCTTTATACGGAACATAGTCAAATAAAGCTGTAATTTGAGTAAACCACTTAAGGCCCACTTTCTTTTTGCTGCAAAATTGTTTTATCTGATTATCATCAGAGCTTCCCTCTTTGCAGTGACTCCAACAGGTGCAAGCACCTAAAGTCTCCCTCACTTTTTTCTCCCTTGGTCTTGCTGTGAAAAATCCATTCTTCTGCGGCCCCCACCTGCTTTGTCTCCTCCTTTCCCTTGCATTAGATCCTCACAGAGCAGTTAGCAGTATGGGTGCTGAACTGTGGTAGGGTGGGACAAGGTAGGGGTACAACATCAAGCTTATGGACTGAAATAAGTTCCAAATGGAACTTCCTATGCTTCTGTCCAGAAGCAGTGTTCCTCTTGCACATTGCTGTTCACTGATTGCGAGGAAACTCCAGGACTCCCTGAACAACTGACCAGTATGATCAAGCAAGAAGCTGTTTGTTGTATTACATTAACACATATTTATAGTATCCTACAAACTGCTAAGGAACACTTCTTGATTGGTGCCTTTGTCCTTGGTTCACGATCGTTTTCTGCCTGCATTTCTCAGAGAAATGAATGTGGTTACAGTCCAGGTTTCACAAGTCTCTGTTACCTAGTTCTTGCAGTTCTTGATATTTCAGTTCCTCAGCGCCTCTTCTTTCTTGAATTTAACACCATTTATGGTTCAAATGCCTTGACGAATCCTGAGGCTTTGATTAACAAACTAAAGAAGCAGACTGGCTGGTGCAACACTGTGGCCTAACCCTTGCAAATCATTGCAACATTCACTTTCTCTCACCAGAAAAATGTAGAACTTCATACCTCTGACAGACCTGTTCAAGTCAACCTGTGATTGCCCCATTCCAGGTAAATGTTTTTACCTGGTAGAGTAATTTAAAATAAATGAAGTGACTGGAGTGGCAAGTTTGCAATCATTAGCCTCCAATATCACAGTGGAATTTACCTGTTGCTTGCATTGGCAACTGGATATTAAATCAAGGCTTTCCCCCATGTCTGACCTCCTCGTCTTTTGTCAGTGTATATGCAGTTTCCTTACTCTTTCCTAGAACAATACTGCTGAAAAGTTTTAGGAAAAATTCTTGCAGGCTATTTTGCTTGCAAAAGTGAAAGGATCTCAAAGGCTACAAAGTGGAAGTCTGTTATATGTTAAACGCTGTCTTCTTAGATGTTAAAACCGCACTTCACGTGCTGATCATAAAAGAAGCCACATTCCTCGCCTCTGGTTATTTCCGAGATCACTGTGATTTCCAGAGTATTTTTCTATTGCTAATGGTAAGGAAACTTGTTCTTTTGTGGAGATGGCGGTCACATGTATTGCTAACTCCTCAGGAGATTTCAGATATGCAATATAAGATTACCTAAAAATTGGAGGGACAGATGTTAGGCTCTTAAAGAGCTTTTTTGTTTTCTTGACAGTTAAGTGTTTAACACTTCCAGAGTATAGAAAACCCTAATCTAATGTAATTTTTTGTTTGTTTACTGGTACCATTTAAATTATGAAAAACATTCTGTATTATGGTTTAGGATTCATTTTAGTTTTACATTTTTATTTATGAGAGATCTTTCTCTGTGAAGAAAAGACTGGCAGAAGTGGCTCAGCAGCGATAATGTGGGCAAGTATAAATAGAATGCAAAGCTGTCCTTTATCTCAGTCTGATCTAACTTAATATTCAAATCTAAGGCTTATTAGCAATCGTGTTTGCTCTGAGCCAGATACATCCAGTTAGGATTAAAGCCCTGGACAACTACCTAATTCACTCCTTGCAACTCCACCTCTTGTAAAGCTTAATCAGGGTATATCTGGTCTCGATTTCTTGGCACCAAAAATAATTCCTTTAACACCCAGCCCTTAATTAAATCAGCATGCAGAATATTAAGAAAAATTTATTGCTTGGCTATGTTTTTATGAGATACTGAAGTTTCCGATTGCAGTGGGGTTTTGGTTCACCAGACTAGAATAAGTTTAATAGGAAAAGTATGTGCTGCTCATGTAAACCCACTGCAGGATGGAAAAAGGAAATTTTCCTGGAAAAAGGAATTATCTCCTTTCCCAACCAATCCTCGAGGCTCTGCAGTAGTGAGAAATTAGGGGAATAATTAGGAATAACTCTCTTAGGAATAACATTTGCTGCTCAGCTGACTCTGCCCTGCAAAGGATGCCTTGGAATGATGTTAATAAACGATTTTGGCTCCCAAACTGCAGAACAACGTCCTGCAATCCTCCTGGGGCACCCGGCCCATGAGCACCCTGGGCTACGTGATGGGAGCCAGGACGGCCCCGCGCTTCCAGCACAAGGCGCAGGTGAGGGGAAAGCCAAAAAGAGGGGAAAAGCAGCAAAAAAACCCAGGGGAAAAGCAGCAAAAAAAAGAGGGGAAAAGGAGCAAAAAAACGGGGGAAAAGCAACCAAAAAACTGGGGAAAATAGGCGAAAAACAGGGGAAAAGCAGAAAAAAAACCAGGGAAAAAAACAGCCAAAAAGAGGGAAAAAGCAGGAAAAAGCAGCCAAAAAATAGGGGAAAAGCAGGAAAAAAACAGGAGAAAAGCAGGAAAAAAAAAATGGGAATGTGGAATTTTGGGTGAGAATGTGGTGAAATTTGGGGGTGGCAATGTGGAATTTGGGGTGGAAATGTGCAATTTTGGGCGGGAATGTGGAATTTTGGGTGGGAATGTGGTGGGATTTTGAGTGGCAATGTGCAATTTTGGGTGGCAATGACCAATTTTGGGTGGGAATGTGGTGGAATTTTGGGCGGGAATGTGGTGGAATTTTGGGTGGGAATGTGGAATTTTGGTGGCAATGTGGAATTTTGGTGGGAATGTGGAATTTCGGGTGGGAATTTTGGTGCAATTTTGGGTGGAAATGTGCCATTTTGGGCAGGAATGTGGTGCAATTTTGGGTGGCAATGTGGAATTTTGGTGGCATTGTGGAATTTCAGGTGGGAATTTTGGTGCAATTTTGGGTAGGAATGTGCAATTTTGGGCAGGAATGTGGTGCAGTTTTGGGTGGGAATGTGGTGGAATGTCGGGCGGGAATTTGGTGCAATCTTGGGCGGGAATGTGGTGGAATTTTGGGCAGGAATGTGGGGGAATTTTGGGCAGGAATGTGGTGCAGTTTTGGGTGGGAATGTGCAGTTTTGGGCGGGAATGTGGTGCAGTTTTGGGGGTGAATTCTCCATGACTTTCCCTGGGTTTTTTTCCCACCTTTTCCCTGTTTTTTGGCCGCTTTTCCCCAGACCGTGACCCCCGGCCCCGCCGCCTACGGGCCCTTCCCGGCCGAGCCCCGCCCGGCCCGGCCCGGCCCGGCCCCGGCCCCGTTCTGCTCCAGCAGCCCCCGGTTCCCGAGCCGCCTCCTGGACCGAGACCGCTACCCCGGGTAAGGCAAGCCTGCACTCATTATATTAAAAAATAAATAAATAAATAAATAAATACATTTTTAAAAAAAAGTTCTGTCTCCAGAAAGATGATTTTTAGTTCCGAAAAGATATTTTTTATGTCCCAAAAAAGAAGTTTTTTATCTCTGAAAAGAAAATTTTTATGTCCCAAAAAAGAAGTTTTTTTATCTCTGAAAAGAAAATTTTTTTGTCCCAAAAAAGAAGACTTTTTATCTCCAAAAAGAAGTTTTTTTTAATCTCCAAAAAAAGGAAGCTTTTTATCTCAAAGAATATTGATTAATATTAGGACATTTTGGATAATACTGGGATATTTTGATTAACATTGGGATATTTTTATTAATATTGCAATATTAATATTGCAATATTGCAATCCTTCACTCGTTAAATAAATTTTAAAAATATTGGTTTTTCTCTTCAAAAAGATGATTTTTAGCTCCGAAAAGATATTTTTTATGCCCCAAAAAAGAAGTCTTTTATCTCTGAAAAGAAAAATTTTTATGTCCCAAAAAAGAAGACTTTTTATCTCCGAAAAGAAGTTTTGTTATCTCCAAAAAAGGAAGCTTTTTATCTCAAAGAATATTGGTTAATATTAGGACATTTTGGATAATAGTGGGATATTTTGGTTAGCACTGGGATATTTTGATTAACATCYGGATATTTTGGTTAATATCGGGATATTTTTGAATACTTGGAATACTGGGATATTTTGCTTAACATTGGGATATTTGGTTTATATTAGGATATTTTTGTTAATATTGAGATATTTTGGATAATATTAGAATGTTTAGGTTAATATTGGAATATTTTGGTTAACAGTCAGACTTTTAGGTTAATGTTGGGATATTTAGGTTAACACTGGGATATTTTTGTTAATATTGGAATATTTAGGTTAACATTGGGATATTTTGGATAATATTGGGATATTTTGATTAACATTGCAATATTTTGGTTAATATTGGAATATTTAGGTTAATATTGGATAATATTAAAATATTTAGGTTAATATTAGGATATTTTGGTTAATATTGGGACATTTTGATTAATAATAGAGTATTTTGGTTAACATTGGGATATATTGCTTAACATTGGGATATTCTGGATAACATTAGAATATTTTGGTTAACATTGGAATATTTAGGTTAATATTGGAATTTTTTTGATAACACTGGGGTATTTTGATTAACATTGTGGTATTTTGGTTAATATTGGGACACTCTGATTAACCTTGAGATATTTAGGTTAACATTGGGATATTTTGATTAACATTGGAATATTTTGGCTAAAACACTGGGACGTTTTCGCTAAACCAAACCCAGCCCCAAAAATGCAGATAAAAATGCATTTAAATCAATAAATAAACGATGCAAATAATGAAATAAACTGTTCCCCCCAGGCCTGGCACCTACGACGTCCGGGAGCCTTTCACCAAGAAGGTCTCGTGGCCCTCCAGGTTTGGGGCTCCCGACTGGGCAGCGCTGCCCCAGCTGCCCCCGAGGATGGTGAAGATGCAGGTGCAGAAGGTGAGGAAGGCTCCAAGATTACAGGACAGGAATTTCCCTTTTTTGTTCGGATTTTCGCTTTTTTGTTGGTCCTGTCCTGCTCCTGAGACAGGAAATTTCCTTTTCACTTCAAATTTTCACCATTTTATTGTTCTTTCCTCCTGCTGAGACAACAAATTTCCTTTTTACTTCATGTTTTTTCTGTTTTATAATCCCTTCTTACCCCAGTGCTTCTGAGACAAGAAATTTCCTTTTAATTTCCCATTTTTACTGTTGTGTTATCCTCTCCTGCTTTTGAGACAAGAAATTTCCTTTTAATTTCCCGTTTTTACCGTTGTATTATCCTCTCCTGCTTTTGAGACAAGAAATTTCCTTTTTTCTCCATTTTTTCACTATTTTATTGTCCTCTCCTTCTTTAGAGGCAAGAAATTTCCTTTTTACTTTGTTTTTTCACCACTTTGCTGTTCAATCCTGCTCCTGAGAGAGGAAATTTCCTTTGAAGTTCCCATTTTCACTGTTTTGTTGTCCTTTCCTGCTTTTGAGAAAGGAAATTTCCTTTTTTCTCCATTTTTTCACTATTTTATTGTCCTCTCCTTCTTTTGAGACAAGAAATTTCTTTTTTTCTTTATATTTTCACTGTTTTATTGTTCTTTCTTGCTTCTGAGACAAGACATTTCCTTTTAAATTCATATTTTCTCTATTTTGTTACCCTTTCCTGCCTCAATGCTTCTGGGACAGGAAATTTCTTTTTTACACTTCATATTTTCACTATTTTATTCTCCTTTTTTGCCTCAATGTCCTGAGAGAGGAAATTTCCTAATTTCCTTTTCACTCCATATTTTCACCATTTTATTTTCCTTTCCTTCTTCTGAGACAGAAAATTTCCTTTTTATTTCCCATTTCCTCCACCTTTTTTTCCTCCTTCCATGCCTCAAAGCTTCTGAGAGATAAAAATTCCCTTTTCAATTCCCATTTTCTCTGTTCTGTTGTTTTTTCCTACTTCTGAGAGAGAAAATTTCCTTTTTTCCTTCAAAAATTTCCGCTTTTTTTTTTTTTTTTTTGTATTTTTTCCCTGCCCAGAGCAGCAAACATCAAAGTGATTTTCTCTCAAACAATCCCTGTTTTGCAAAACCCTTCCAAAAAAACTCCTTTTTACTGCAGAATTTTCTCCATTTCCTCCTCCCAAAATAGCAAGTGAGCCCTCCGCTGCCTCATTGGGGCTGCTGGCTGGTACAAAAATTGATTTAAATCGCCAATTTTTAGGTCCTCGCCCTTCATTTTTCTGGTTGGCATTTTCATTGTTTTTTAATGCAAATTTTGGGTTTTTTTTAGATGACTGTTGGATAAAAATTCCAGCAAAACCAGGGCAGAGAGGCGTACCTGAAGCTGTACAACGGCTGAGGAAAAATATTTTAATTTTGGGTGACAATCACACTGCAGCTCCAGGCTGAATAAATCAAATATTTTAAATAGGTTTTTTAATGTTTTAACTGGTTTTTTATGTTTTAATATCGTCCTGCTCAGCTCAATCTTCTCCAGCCCCATTCCAGCCACGTGGGAAGAAAATTGAAAACCAGAATTTGTTTTAAAACATAGTTTGGAGGGGTTTTAAAAATGTTTTAAATATTTTGAAGGTGTTTTAAAATAATTTTCTCACCTGTGTTGGAGAATATTTTTTAAAAATATTTTAAGCTAATGATTGAAATAAAATAATAATATATAAAAATATAAAATCAAAATTAAAGTAAAAAATTTCAAATTTTAAACTCTTCCTTTTACTTAGTTTAACGGTCTCTAAACTATAAAATCTATATTGTCATCTTTTAGAAACCTTAATTTTTTTAAAAAGCCTAGAATTATATCTTACATTAAATTCTAACTTAAATTATAAACCACATAATTTTAATAATACCAATAATTTTATATCCCAAATAATTTTATAATACCAAATAATTTCATATATCAAATATTTTCATATACCAAAGTAACTTTTTAAAAATAATATTTAATTAATAGTTTTAAAATTTCTCTCAGATAAAATTTATTTTTGTATTGAACACAATTAAATTATTATTAATTCATTTATTAAATTTTATATTAATTTAAATTTATTAAATTTTTTATTAAATTGATAATAACATGATAATACTAAAGTACCTTACTAAATACCTTTACTAATAATAATTATTATTTCTTTCTATGAAAACACAAAATCACAATTTGCTCGTAAGGACATAAAATTTTCTTTATTATTTGAACATAAAACTAAATTTCTATTCCATCTTTTTTTTTTTTCCTACTACCCCATTCTCATACTGTCACTTCCGTGGCCTTGGCTTTGTTACAGAAATGAAAAATGTACAGAACACTGTAAATGTTTGTATATATCCAAAACAGTCTGAGTCTTTGTATTTTTCTAAACTTCCTCATTCGCATGAAACCATATTATATATATGAGATATAGTTACAAATGAGAAGAGGTAAGAGAGATTTTAGAGTGAGTCAGTATATCGCTGGCAGAAACACATGTGAGCACAAGATATGTAAATACTGAGTAACAGAATGTGTGTGTGCCAAAATATGTTACAAGCAATGGACCAGAGACAAGAAATGTAAGTGTGTGGTCTACACACAGGTTGGTTTGTATATTGTGATGATAATTTAAAATATAATTTTTTATAGATTCCTTTTTAGAAGAGCGATAAGAGTGCTAGATAGTAAATATGAGAGACCCTATTTTTCATTAAAATTTGTGTCCTATAGGGAGGAAGAGAGGGAGGATCCTTTTATACTATTCTAATGTGAGGTGAAAGGATATATTTTGGAGTAGATATTTGGTATCTGCTAGTACCATACCAGGATGCTGTTTTACTTGATCCTAATGGTTATAAACTGAACACAGAATTATATATAGGTCTCTAAAGAAAACCCAAATTAAATATGGTGTTTTCATAAGATACCAAAGAAAAACTCATTTGGATTTTACTTTTACACCAAATATAAATGAGTAGTATTTTTCCTTCCATATTTATATTCAACCTATAAAAATGAGACATTGATAGTGAATCATGAGAGAACACTCAATCGCTCACTCCTATGTGTATCCTAGACCATATATGTAAGTACATATATTTCCTGTTGGCCTCAGGAGAGAGATATAAAGGGTAAATAAAGGATGAAATTGAGAATGTAGGAGAGAATAAGGAGGAAATAAAGGAATAAAGGACGGGAAATACATAGGGAACTAACAGGCCAGGGACATATAAAGGGATAAAGTCAACAGGAAGGGAAAATAAAGGGAATAAAGGCAGGGAAATAAAGGGAATAAAGGAGGCAAAATATAAGGGAATAAGGGGGGAGATAGGGTTAAAGGGGGGGAAATAGAGGAATACAAGGCTGGGTACGCTCCACAATCCATCTCAACCCTGTCGCCTCAAAATCCAAACCCCGGGGTCCTCAAATCCCAACATCCAAGCCCTCTGGCTCCCCACTTCCAACCCCTAGTGTCCCTCCAAACTCCCACCGCTTGGGTGCCTTCAAATCCAAATCCATCACCTGGGATCTTCAAAATCCAAATCCATGCCTGGGTTCTCCCTAACCCAACGCCCTGTGTCCCCCAACTTCAAATTCAAACTCCAACCCGCTGTGTTTCCCCACAATCTCCAATATCCATCAATCACAAGCCTTTGGTCCCCACTTCAGCCTGCATCCTCCAACATCCAACCCTGGGAATGTTCAAAATCCAAATCAACTTCATACCATCTGTGTCCCTAATCCAAATCCAATTCCCTCGGGTTTTCCAACCCCAACCTGTTCCTCCACCAATCGCAAATCCAATCCAAGCCCCTCGTGTCCCCCAAAATCCAAAGCACAATCCAACCCTGGGTGCTTCAAAATCCAAAATCCAAATCAATCCAACCTGTGTTCCTTCCAAGCCCCATCCAAGCCCTGGCTCTCTCAGCCTCCTCAGGAATTATCAATCCCGCCCAGAGTGGAACCAAGCCCCAAGACAATCTCCAGGTGTTTCTCCTGGACCACGGCAGCGAGCAGAGGGTACAGCAGGGGTGGGGAGTGGGGTTCACCAGGTCAGAGCGCGCCTCCTCAGCTGGGCCGCCTCTCCCTGAGAGCCTGGGGAGGTTCCCAGGGGCGAGATTTTGGGAATTTCCCCCGTCACTCTCTTCTGCGGATTTTGGCGTTTCTTGACGGGCCCTCAGAGTAGGGGTTTGTCGATGAATGTTCTGCTCTCGCAGTTCTGCTGGCCTGCCAGCGACTGCCTCTGCGCAGCAGACGAGTGTGTTGTCCTTCTTCGGGGCCTGCCATCAATCCTGACAGTGGAAAAAGAAAACAACAAAAACAACCAAAAAAAAAATCAAAGTACTAGGCTGGAATCTTTACTGCTCACAGACATCCATGCCATGGCAACTACTGCGAAGCGTCCCAACAGCACAGGCTTGGATACGCAATCCTGGGGTTAAGGGTGAAGGGTCCCCATGGAGCAGGATTTTTATTGGTTCCTCTCAACCAACTATTCAGGAGTTCCGAAGTTCAAAGCCCAGAAAGCGTGGGGGCAGGAGAGGATCAGATCAACAACCAAAGCATTCGGAAGGAGCTCACCTAGGAGGTAGGACGCGTACCTGGTTGTAGAGACAGGAAAAATCCCCTTGGGAATTATGGACAATTTGGGAATGTCCTGAAAGCTCCCACCCTCAGCCATCGTTATGTACTGAGGAGTCATGCACGGGTACGGAACCGGAGAACCAGGACTAAACATGGTTAGATCCACTGTCCGGCAGCGATAACATTGACGCCGGGAAGGGTTTATTCCAAAGCTTCAAAGAAACCTAAGGACACATTTTGTTCAGTTCATTTCCATTTTCCAGGAAGAGGGCCAGAATCCAAAGCTGAAGACCCTGACAATGCTCAGTTTGCAATCTATCCCATTTTCCACAAGCAAAGCCAGTTTCCAAGGTGAACGTTAGAGACGAAAGTATGCAGGTATCCATATATCCCCATTTCCACCAGGATATAACATTATGGTCAGAATATCCATTTGCTGACGACCACTACACAAATTAGTTCAGGGTTCCATCCTTCGATTGTCCAGAAGAAACAGAGTACAAGGTTTTTCCATTACGCTCCACAAAAAACCCTGAGCACTGATGTTCAATTTCACTTTCCCATTTCCCAAGAGAAAGAGGACGAGCAGAGCTCAGGAAAGATTACGCAATTTCATTAAGAAAACTTCGCATGACATCCATGCTCAGTTCATCTATTTCCATATACCCAGGAGAGCAGAGCCAGGTTTTCCGACCTGAGAGAACACCATGAATAATATCATGCGGGTGTCTATTCCGCATTTGCTCATATTTCACAGAGTGTTTCCGAGAGAGACAAGAGCCAGAAATATCCAAAGCTCAAGAACCTGACACTAGCATCGAGTTATGTAGAGTTTCCCAAATTTCCCACGGAAACAGAGCAGATTTTGCCAACTGGGAACCCTGAAATATTATAGCATTCATCTCCCATTTTCCCATTTTCAAAGACAAAGCCAGAATTCCAAACGGGGGAACCCTGACACTTGCTCAGTTCCATTATTTCCCATTCCAGGAGGCGAGAGCGCAGGTTTTTCAAACTGGAGAACCCTGAACGGTTCAGCTTCCTTATTTTCCATTTACCTATTTCTAATATATCAAGAGAGCAGCCAGATTCCAAGCTCAAGAACCCTGACACTGCACCCTCCCAGCTCATATTATATTCATATTCCTCGGAAAAGAGCAGATTTTCACAACGGGGAACGCCTGACACAAATTCAGTTCATTCCCATTTCCCATTTTCCAAGAGACAAGCCAGAATTCAAACTGGGATAACCATGCACTGCTCAGTTCATTTCATTCTCCAGGAGACAAGAGCCAGGTTTTCCCAACTGGAGAACGCCCTGACAATATTAGTTCTCATTCCCATTTTCTCAAGAAGCCCAAAGCCCAGAATTTCCAAAACGGGGGAGCCCTGACACGTGCTCAAGTATCCATCCTTTCCGTTCCCAGCGAGGCAGACAGGCAGGTTTCAAGCTGAGGAACCCTGAACCATTCCCCAGGACACAGCGGCAGGGTTTTCAACACCTGGAGATGCCTGACAATATTCCAGTTCCATTCCCCATTTCTCATTATATCCCATGTTTCCAAGGAGACAAAAGCCAGATTTGCAATCGGGGGAGCCTGACAACTGCTAAGTTCCTCGTCTTCACCCGACTTCCCACAGGAGGCAGAGGCAGGTTTCCAAGGGGCAGGAATGGCCCCAGGAGCCCCCCAGGGTGGCCCCACCGTGCCCATGTGCAGCGGGAGGTTCTCGGTGTCCGTCTGCTCGTCCTGCTCCGAGGAATCCGTCTCCTCCATCTGCTGCATCTCCAGCTCCGAGGGCAGCAGGGCTGTCAGGTAGGGCACAGTGAAGGGCCTGGCAGCAATCACTGGCAGCAGGGAAAAGAGGAGACACAGTCAGCAAGCTGGGAGAAATTCCTGCCCTCAGAAATGAGGGAGAAAGTTATGGAGATCWAACATTTCGCTGGTTCTGGGTTTGGGTACATTTCATTTTCCTTTTCCTTTTTTTGGATACATTTCCTTTTCCTGCTGTTCTAAAGGATCAGGAAGGAAATCCTGATCCCTGAAAGATGGAGGGTCTCTTCTCAATTTTCTGATCCCTAAAAGATGGCACTCTCTTAACTTCCCCAATTTCTGATCCCTAAAAGATGGCAGTCTCTATTATTCTCCCAATTTCTGATCCCTAAAGATGGCACTCTCTACTTCCCAATTTTCTCAATCTCTTCATGTTTCCAGCAGGTGTCCAACCCAGAAAATCCTCCCTGAGCTCCACCATGAAATCCCAAACATCTGGGAGATTTGAGCTCCTCTTAAATGAAGCTGTGGGGTCAGCGAGCCTTGGGAAAGTGGAATTTCCATCTCTGCTCTGCAGGCAGAGAGACAAGGAAAATTTTCCAGATTAAAATCAGGAGAAAAAATCCTTGGTGAGGTTACAGGGATGGAGCCCAGGATGGGATGAGATTTGGATTTGGGATGAGATTTGGATTTACGGTTTTTTCCACCAGGAGAAAAAAGGAAACCTTGAGGAGCTGCTTTCTGCTTTTCCTCCCGATTTTACCCCCAATCCCTCTTTCCCAACCTTCCACTGTGGCAGACCTTAAATCCTTTCCCCAACCAAAATTTTTCGATCAGCTAAAAAGATGGCAACTCTCTCATTTTCCAATTTTCTCATATCTCTTCATGTTTCCAGCACTGTTCCAAGACAGAAAATCCTTCCTGAGCTCCACCATGAAATCCCAATTATCTGGAGATTTGGGCTCCTCGTTAATTGAAAAGCTGTGCTGCAGCACAGCCTTGCGGAAGTGGGATCCTCATCACTGCTCTGCAGGCAGAGAGACAGGAAAATTTTCCAAGATAAAATCAGGGAGAAAAAATTCCTTGGTGAGGTTACAGGGATGGAGCCAGGATTGGGGTGAGATTTGGATTTGGGATGAGATTTGGATTTTAGGCCTTCTACACCAGGAGATAAAAAGGGAACCTTGAGGAGCTGCTTTCTGCTTTTCCTCCCCATTTTAACCCCCAAATCCCTCCTTTCCCAACCTTCCACTGTGGCAACCCTTAAATCCTTTCCCCAGACCCTCTGTCTTTAGGGATTCCCACACCCAGCGAGCGCCTCAGCGGGGCCAACACCGCCACGGGATGATTCCCAAAGCCTGCAGGGAGGTGAAACCATGGAGAGACTGACGTGGGAATGTGCTGACATCGTCCTTGAAGAGGCTCTGGGTCTCGCCAGTCTTGGCCATGAAGCGGGTGAGGGCTCTCTCCACGTCCCGGCGCTGCGACGCCGCCTTCTCCCGCAGCACCTGGTAATCGGACACCGGCTCCCGGTACGTCTGCAGGGAGGGACGGCAGGGACAGTGACGGGACAGCAGGGACAGTGACAGGACAGCAGGGACAGTGACAGGACAGCTCCACCTCCAAATGTCACAGGGATGGAGCAGCTTCACTCCCAAACATCACAGGGATGGAGCAGCTTCACCTCCAAACATCCCAGGAATGGAGCAGCTTCACTTCCAAAGAAACATCCCAGGGATGGAATAGCTTCAATTCCAAATGTCACAGGGATGGAGCAGCTTCACCTCCCAACATCAGAGGGATGGAGTAGCTCCTCCACTTCAAACTTCACAGGGATGGAGCAGCTCTACTCCCAAACTTCACAGGAATGGAGCAACTCCCAAACTTCACAGGGATGGAGCAACTCCCAAACTTCACAGGAATGGAGCAGCTCCACCTCCAAACAAACATGACAGGGATGGAGCAGCTTCCAAACACCCCAGGGATGGAGCAGCTCCCAAATATACCAGGGATGGAGCAGCTTCACTTCCAAACATCACAGGGATGTAGCAGCTGCTCCACCTCCAAACTTCACGGGAATTGAGCAGCTCCACCTCCAAACAAACATACCAGGGATGGAGCAGCTCCTCCACTTCCAAACACCCCAGGGATGGAGCAGCTCCCAAACATCCCAGGGATGGAGCAGCTCCCAGACAAACTTCACAGGAATGGAGCAGCTCTACTTCCAAACATCCCAGGGATGGAGCAGCTCCTCCACTCCCAAACATCCCAGGGATGGAGCAGCTCCACCTCCAAACAAACATCCCAGGGATGGAGCAACTCCCAAACATCCCAAGGATGGAGCAGCTCCACTTCCAAACTTCACAGGGATGGAGCAGCTCCTCCACTTCCAAACACCCCAGGGATGGAGCAGCTCCCAAATATCCCAGGGATGGAGCAGCTTCACTTCCAAACAAACAACCCAGGGATGGAGCAGCTCCTCCTCCAAACAAACATCCAAGGAATGGAGCAGTTTCACTTCCAAACATCACAGGAATGGAGCAGCTCCTCCACTTCCAAACTTCACAGAGATGGAGGAGTTGTGGAGCAGCTCCACTTCCAAACTTCCCAGGGATGGAGCAGCTCCACTTCCAAACTTCCCAGGGATGGAGCAGCTGCAGGCTCTGCTCTTCAGCATCTCCAGGGTTTTGGAGAGTTGGAAGGGTCCAGCAGGCAGAATTCCAGMGATTCTGCACTGGGAAGGGCCTGGGAGCAGGCAATGGGAAGGATCCCATCCCAAGGAATGTCCACAACCCACAAACAAGGAATACTCAAGGCCAGGAAAAACAATACTCTGGATAAATAGCACCAGCACTGAAGTAAAAAAAAAAAACACTTCTGGGGTTCTGGACTTCAAACAGATCCCAGCCAGCACAAAAATGAGAAATCCAGGGATTTCTGGATGGCAAGGGATGCCCACAACCCTCAAAGAAGGAATGTATCAGGTCAGCAGGAATATTTTGGATTAATGGCAGCAGCACTGCAGTAAAACCACCCCAACTCCTGGAATTCAGAGAGACCCCAAACAGCACAAAAATSTTGTTTGCACTCACTGGTGTCTTGATGTAGGTGTGAGGGTCTGGGAACTCTGGGAAATGGCCAGGAATGTGGGGTGGGTGAGGCTTGTTCTGCCCAGCTGTCAGGGCTTTGGGGGTCACAGGCTGGTTTGTCACTGGAGCTGCAGGGGGAAAACACCACAGGAATCAGGAGAAAACCCACAGGAATCAGGGGAAAAACCCACAGGAATCGGGGAAAAACCCACAGGAATCAGGAGAAAAACCCACAGGAATCAGGGGAAAAACCCACAGGAATCAGGAGAAAACACCACAGGAATCAGGAGAAAACACCACAGGAATCAGGGGAAAAACCCAGAGGAATCAGGGGAAAAACCCACAGGAATCAGGGGAAAACATCACAGGAATCAGGAAAAAACCCACAGGAATCAGGGGAAAACACCACAGGAATCAGGGAAAAACACCACAGGAATCAGGGAAAAAACCCAGAGGAATCAGGGGAAAAACCCAGAGGAATCAGGGGAAACACAGAAATTGGGGAAACCAAAAACAGGAATCAGGGAAAACACAGGGATCAAGGAAAACAGCAGAAGAATCAGGGAAAACACCACAGGAATCAGGGGAAACACAGGAATCAGGGAAAAGAACACAGGAATCAGGGGAAACAATAAAGGAATTAGGGAGAACAAACACAGGAATCAGGGGAAAAGCCCACAGGAATCAGGGGATAAACCCACAGGAATCAGGAGAAACACAGAAATTAGGGAAAACAAAAACAGGAACCAGGGAAAACACAGGGATCAAGGAAAACAGCAGCGGAATCAGGGAAAACACCACAGGAATCAGGGGGAATAACACAGGAATCAGGGGAAACACAGAAATGAGGGAAAACAAAAACAGGAATCAGGGGAAACACAGGGATCAAGGAAAACAGCAGAGGAATCAGGGAAAACAACAAAGGAATCAGGGGAAACACAGAAATGAGGGAAAACACCACAGGAATCAGGGGAAAACACCACAGGAATCAGGAGAAACACAGAAATTAGGGAAAACAAAAACAGGAATCAGGGGAAACACAGGGATCAAGGAAAACAGCAGAGGAACCAGGGAAAACACAGAAATGAGGGAAAACACCACAGGAATCAGGGAAAAGAACACAGGAATCAGGGAAAACAAACACAGGAATCAGGGAAAAAACACACAGGGATCAGGGAAAAAACCCACAGGGATCAGGGAAAAAACAGGAATCAGGGGAAACAACAAAGGAATCAGGGAAAAAAACCACAGGACTCAGGGAAAACACAGCAATCAGGGAAAACAGCACAGGAATCAGGGAAGAAACCCACAGGACTCAGGGAAAACACAGGAATCCTCCTGCCCAGGGTCCCCCCAAAGCTCTGACCCCATCCCTGACCCCCTCCATGACCTTGGGATTGGATCCCAGAAGGGAAAACGATCCCAGAAGGGAAAAGGATCCCAGAAGGGAAAAGGATCCCTTGACCCCTGCAGGCAAATCCCCTCCCAAGGTCCCTTCACCCAACCCAGGAGCCCCAAATTCCTGGGATTGTCCCACAGAAAGCTCTCAGGAGCTCCCTGGGAGGCAGGGAGGGGAATTGCAGGAGTGCCAGGCTGTGCCAGCCCAGGAGAGGTGCCCCACGTACGGGCAGTGATCACCATCCTCTGGGAACGCTTGGCGTAGGCGGGAAGGGTTTCCACGTTGAAGCCTGGAAGAAAAACGAGGAAAACGGGAATTGATCCTGRCCAAATCCAGAATTTTTTTCCAAATTAAACAAGAAAGGGATGGGCCAGGGGAGCAGATCATGGAAAAGCATCAGCTGTGTGTGGCCACAGCACAGGGCACCTATCAGGGACACATTTTATGAAAAATCCTTTCCTTAGGATTTTTTTTCTCTTGAGAAGCTGAGAGGCCTCAGAAAGGAAATTTAACAATAATTATCTGCTGCTGTGGGATGCAACAGCTGCATCTGTGATTGGATGTTTTGTGGATGTTTTTATGTGGATGTTTTTAATTAATGCCCAATCACAGCCCAGCTGGCTCAGACTCTCCAGTCAGATACAAGATTTTATTATCATTCCTTTCTTTTTCTCTCAAACCTTCTGATTAAAACCTTTTTCTATTCTTTTAGTATAGTTTTAATAGAATATAAATCATCTGTGGTGGTCTTCACAGGGGTCCCAGGACGAGGGAAGAGATGAGGATCTGACTCCATGTTTAGAAGGCTGATTTATTATTTTATGATATATATTATGTTAAATTATATAAATTATTTATGTTATGTTATGTTATGTTATGTTATGTTATGTTATGTTATATTATATTATATTATATTATATTATATTATATTATATTATATTATATTATATTATATTATATTATATTATATATCACATTATGTTATATTATATTATGTTATATTATATTATGTTATATTATATTATATTACATTATATTATATTACATTATATTAAAACTATACTAAAAGAATAGAAGAAAGGATTTCATCAGAAGGCTTGAAAAGGAATAGGAAAAAGAATGGAATTAATAACAAAAGCTTGTGACTCTCAAAGTCTGAGCCAGCTGGACTGTGGTTGGCCATTAATTAAAAAAAACGACATGAAATTAATCACAGATGCACCTGTTGCATTCCACAGCAGCAGATAACCATTGTTTGCATTTTGTTCCTGAGACCTCTCAGCTTCTCATGAGGAAAAAATCCTAAGGAAAGGATTTTTCATAAAATGTGTCTGTGACAATCACAAAATAATAAATCAGCCTTCTGAACATGGAGTCAAGAATTCTCATCTCTTCCCCTCGTCCTGGGACTCTGTGAACACCACCACAGGCACCCCCAAAATCCCAGATTTTGGGGGGAAATTTGCCAATGCAAAGGTGGGATTGCTGCCTTGGATTTGGGGCTGATTGCAGGAATTGATGCCTTGGATTGAGGGGGGNATGAGGATCTGACTCCATGTTTAGAAGGCTGATTTATTATTTTATGATATATATTATGTTAAATTATATAAATTATTTATGTTATGTTATGTTATGTTATGTTATGTTATGTTATGTTATATTATATTATATTATATTATATTATATTATATTATATTATATTATATTATATTATATTATATTATATTATATATCACATTATGTTATATTATATTATGTTATATTATATTATGTTATATTATATTATATTACATTATATTATATTACATTATATTAAAACTATACTAAAAGAATAGAAGAAAGGATTTCATCAGAAGGCTTGAAAAGGAATAGGAAAAAGAATGGAATTAATAACAAAAGCTTGTGACTCTCAAAGTCTGAGCCAGCTGGACTGTGGTTGGCCATTAATTAAAAAAAACGACATGAAATTAATCACAGATGCACCTGTTGCATTCCACAGCAGCAGATAACCATTGTTTGCATTTTGTTCCTGAGACCTCTCAGCTTCTCATGAGGAAAAAATCCTAAGGAAAGGATTTTTCATAAAATGTGTCTGTGACAATCACAAAATAATAAATCAGCCTTCTGAACATGGAGTCAAGAATTCTCATCTCTTCCCCTCGTCCTGGGACTCTGTGAACACCACCACAGGCACCCCCAAAATCCCAGATTTTGGGGGGAAATTTGCCAATGCAAAGGTGGGATTGCTGCCTTGGATTTGGGGCTGATTGCAGGAATTGATGCCTTGGATTGAGGGGGGACTGATTGCAGGGATTGGAGCTGATTCCAGGAATTCTCATCTCTTCCCCTCGTCCTGGGACTCTGTGAACACCACCACGGGCACCCCCCGGATCCCAGATTTTGGGGGGAAATTTGCCCATGCAAAGGTGGCAGGGGTGGGGAGAGGGAGCTGCTCACCCATCTCCACCAGGGTGACCACGATGTCCGAGAGCGTGGGCTGCGTCCTGGCCGTGTGCTCGCAGTAGGACTTGGCGCTCCTGCCAATCTCGGAAATATCTGCAGGGGAAATCCAGCAGGGATGGAATTCTCACAGCTGGGGCTGCTCCAGGGATGGGGAATTGGGGGCTGAATCCAGGGATTGGTGCCTTGGACTGGGGCTGATTTTTGGGATTGGTGCCTTGGACTGGGGGGGGCTGATTCCAGGGATTGGGGCTGATTTTTGGGATTGCTGCCTTGGATTTGGTGCTGATTTTTGGGATTTGTGCCTTGGATTGGGGCTGATTGCAGGGATTGGTGCCTTTGGATTTGCTGCTGATTTTTGGGATTGGTGCTTTGGATTGGGGGCTGATTCCAGGGATTGGTGCCTTGGATTGGGGGGGGCTGATTGCAGGGATTGGGGCTGATTGCAGGAATTTGTGCCTTGGATTTGGTGCTGATTTTTGGGATTTGTGCCTTGGATTGGGGCTGATTGCAGGGACTGATGCCTTGGATTTGGGGCTGATTTTTGGGATTGGTGCCTTGAATTGGGGGCTGATTCCAGGGATTGGTGCCTTGGATTGGGGCTGATTTTTGGGATTTGTGCCTTGGATTTGGTGCTGATTTTTGGGATTTGTGCCTTGGATTTGGGGCTGATTCCAGGGACTGATGCCTTGGATTTGGGGCTGATTTTTGGGATTTTTGCCTTGAACTGGGGGCTGATTTTTGGTATTTGTGCCATGGACTGGGGCTGATCCCAGGGACTGGGGGCTGATTCCAGGGATTGGTGCCTCGCACTGAGAGCTGATTTTTGGGACTGGTGCCTTGGATTTGGGGCTGATTCCAGGGATTGGTGCCTTGGATTGGGGCTGTTTTTTGGGATTGGTGCCTTGAATTGGGGGCTGATTCCAGGGATTGGTGCCTTGGATTGGGGCTGATTTTTGGGATTGGTGCCTTGGATTGGGGGGGGCTGATTCCAGGGATTGGGGCTGATTTTTGGGATTTGTGCCTTGGATTTGGGGCTGATTTTTGGGATTGATGCCTTGGATTTGGGGCTGATTTTTGGGATTGATGCCTTGGATTTGGGGCTGATTTTTGGGATTGGTGCCTTGAATTGGGGGCTGATTCCAGGGATTGGTGCCTTGGATTGGGGCTGATTGCAGGGATTGGTGCCTTTGGATTTGGGGCTGAGTTTTGGGATTGGTGCCTTGGATTTGGTGCTGATTACAGGAATTGATGCCTTGGATTGAGGTGGTGGGGGGCTGATTGCAGGGATTGGAGCTGATTACAGGAATTTGTGCCTTGGATTGGGGCTGATTTTTGGGATTTGTGCCTTGGATTTGGGGCTGATTCCAGGGATGATGCCCTTGGACTGGGCGGCTGATTTTTGGATTTTTGCCTTGAACTGGGGCTGATTTTTGGTATTTGTGCCATGGACTGAGGCTGATGCTTCCAGGGATTGGTGCCTCGCACTTGGGCTGATTTTGGGGATTGGGTGCCTTGGATTTGGGCTGATTTTTTGGGATGTGGTTGCCTTGGATTGGGGGCTGATTTTTGGGATTTGTGCCTTGGATTTGGTGCTGATTCCCAGGAATTTGTGCTTTGGATTTGGCTGATTGCATTGGGAGCTTGATTTGGGGCTGATTTTTTGGGATTTGGTGCCTTGGATTTGGGGCTGATTCAGGAATTGGTGCCTTGGATTTGGGGCTGATTTTTGGGATTGTGCCTTTGGATTTGGGGCTGTTTTCGGGCATTGAATGTGCAGGCGTCAAGGCTGGGGCTGCGCTCCCCGCCCCGGCAGCTCTCTCCCCACCCTGTGACTGTGTGYAAAGCAGGGCCCAGCCCCTCCTGGGCGGGCAGGGGGCACTCACAGCTCTGGATCATCTCGGTGAGCGTCTCCACCGCCGCCTTCTCGGRGCTCTCGAAGCCGGCCTCGGTCAGCAGCGAGCTCACCACCACCTGCAGCGTGCGGCGCCGCGCCAGCTGGTAATTGTCTGCGGGGGTGCCCGCCTGCTTGCTGCCCCTCTGCCAGGGAAAATGGGAAAAGTTATCCATGGGATCCATGGGAATTGTCTGCAGGAGTGCCAGCCTGCTTGCTGCCCCTCTGACAGGGGAAAATGGGAAAAGTTATCCATTGGATCCATGGGAATTGTCTGCGGGGGTGCCCGCCTGCTTGCTGCCCCTCTGCCGGGGAAAATGGGAAAAGTTATCCGTTGGATCCATGGGAATTGTCAGCGGGGGTGCCCGCCTGCTTGCTGCCCCTCTGCCAGGGAAAATGGGAAAAGTTATCCGTTGGATCCATGGGAATTGTCTGCGGGGGTGCCCGCCTGCTTGCTGCCCCTCTGACAGGGAAAAAAACACAGTTATTCATGGTGTGGGATCCATTGGATCCATGGGAATTGTCTGCAGGAGTGCCCGCCTGCTTGCTGCCCCTCTGCCGGGGAAAATGGGAAAAGTTATCCATTGGATCCATGGGAATTGTCAGCGGGGGTGCCCGCCTGCTTGCTGCCCCTCTGCCGGGGAAAAAAACAGAGTTATTCATGGTATGGGATCCATGGGATCCATGGGAATTGTCTGCAGGGGTGCCCGCCTGCTTGCTGCCCCTCTGACAGGGAAAAAACAGAGTTATTCATGGTATGGGATCCATGGAATCCATGGGAATTGTCTGCAGGAGTGCCAGCCTGCTTGCTGCCCCTCTGCCGGGGAAAATGGGAAAAGTTATCCATGGGATCCATGGGAATTGTCTGCGGGGGTGCCCGCCTGCTTGCTGCCCCTCTGCCGGGGAAAATGAGAATTAGGGGATGGGATCCATGGCATGGGATCCATGGGAATTGTCTGCAGGAGTGCCAGCCTGCTTGCTGCCCCTCTGGCAGGGGAAAAAACACAGTTATTCATGGTGTGGTATCCATGGAATCCATGGTAATTGTCTGCGGGGGTGCCCGCCTGCTTGCTGCCCCTCTGCCGGGGAAAATGGGAAAAGTTATCCATGGAATCCATGGGAATTGTCTGCGGGGGTGCCCGCCTGCTTGCTGCCCCTCTGCCAGGGAAAATGGGAAAAGTTATCCCTTGGATCCATGGTAATTTTCTGCGGGGGTGCCAGCCTGCTTGCTGCCCCTCTGCCAGGGAAAATGGGAATTAGGGGATGGGATCCATGGCATGGGATCCGTTGGATCCATGGGAATTGTCTGCAGGGGTGCCAGCCTGCTTGCTGCCCCTCTGCCAAGGAGAAACACAGAATTATCCATGGGATGGGATGGGATGGGGCAGGGAGCAGGGAATGGAAGGGTTTGGGAGCTGGGACTGGGAAGGGTCACACAGCAGGTGGAAGAACCATGGAACAGCGACTGGGAAGGGACATGGAGCAAGGATTGGAAAAAGTTTGGGAGCAGGTAATGGGAAGGCTGGCACAGGACACAGGTACACACACACACASGTGTGTCCTATACACTCACATGGGTACYTGTATATATATATATAAATATTTATATAAATACATATATTTACACACGCGTCCTTATAGAACCTCCCAGACACTTTTTGGGACGCGGCCCCTTTAAGGAAACCCCCACCCGCCCCCCGCCAGCCAATTGGAGCGCGCCATCCTCAGCCAATCAAACCCCGCCTCCCCTCGGGCCCTCCAGCCAATCAGCGCCTCCCTCCCTCCACCCGCCGCCTCCACGCTCCGCGGCCTGGCCGCGGCCGCCTCCGCGCCCCGGAGGGATCGGGCGCTGCCGCCCCGCCCGGCCCCGCCGGGGACCCGCCGGGAACCCGCCCTCACGGCCCCGCGCCCCGCGGATCAGGCGCCGTTACCGTGCCGGAGCCCCCGGACGCTGTGTCAGCCATCTTGGAGCCATATGGAGCTGTGCGCATGCGCCAGGTACGGGCGGGGCGGTGAGCGGGCGCGCGGGGCATTGTGGGAGTTGTAGTGCAGGAGGAACTACGCGCGGAGCACTGTGGGAGTTGTAGTGCGGGGGAGGGGCAACATCTGGATGCGCCCGCCCTTCCCTCCCCCCGCACATCTGGAGATCCCGAGGGGGAGGAACGAGATGGYATTGATGGTCCCGCCCATCCCAACCCGGACAGGACACGAGGAACGCGAGGATTTTATTGAGTCGGCAAAGTCTCCATTGAAACCTGATTTATCACATCCCAATTTATGATATTCTGATTTATCACATCCCAATTATGATATTTTGATTTATTATATCCCAAATTGTTTATTATTTATACATATATTTTTATATATGTGTGTATATATAAAATATATTATTTATTATTATTTATTTATGACATCCCATTTTATTTATTTTTATATATATTTATATATATAATATGTTATTTATTGTTATTTTATTTTATGTATTTATGACATCCCAATTTATGATATCCTGATTTATGATATCCTGATTTATTTATTATTTTATATTTATATTTATATTTATATTTATATTATTTATATTTATTGATTTTATTTATTTTTGACATCCCAATTTATGATATTCTGATTTATGGCATCCCTGGAGCTCCTTAATTCCGGGCTCTCCTCGAGCCAGGATGAAACTTTGCCTGCTCCACTCATTAACTCTCCTTTCTTGCTAATTAGGCTGCAAAGTGCACAAAGACCATCCTGATTTGAGATAATTGTGATTTATCCCACATTTTGATCGTGATTTATTGTGATTTATCCCACATTTTGGTCATGATTTATCGTGATTTATCCCACATTTTGATCGTGGTTTATCCCATAATTTGGTTGTGATTTATTGTGATTCATCCCACATTTTGAACCTGATTTATTTTGTGATTTGTCCCACATTTTGATCGTAATTTATCCCACATTTTGGTCATGATTTATCGTGGTTTACACTAAATTTTGATTGTGATTTATTGTGATTTATCCCCATTTTGATTGTGATTTATCCCACATTTTGATTGTGATTTATCGTGATTTGTCCCACATTTTGGTCATGATTTGTCCCACATTTTGATAGTAATTTACCGTGATTTATCCCACATTTTGATCGTAATTTATCGTGATTTATCCCACATTTTGATTGTGATTTATTTTGTGATTTGTCCCACATTTTGATTGTAATTTATCCCACATTTTGGTCATGATTTATCGTGGTTTACACTACATTTTGATTGTGATTTATCGTGATTTATCCCCATTTTGATAATGATTTATCCCACATTTTGATTGAGATTTATTGTGATTTATCCCACATTTTGCTCGTGATTTATTTTGTGATTTATCCCACATTTTGATCATGATTTATCGTGATTTATCCCACATTTTGATCGTGGTTTATCCCATAATTTGGTTGTGATTTATCCCACATTTTGGTCGTGATTTATTGCGATTTCTCCCACATTTTGATTGTGATTTATTTTGTGATTTGTCCCACATTTTGGCCGTGATTTGTCCCACATTTTGATCGTGATTTATTTTGTGATTTATCCCACATTTTGGTCATGATTTATCGTGGTTTATCCCAGAAAAACATACAAAAACCAAAAAAAAAAAATCAAAACAAAACACAAACAAAAAAAAACCAAAAAACCAAAAAAACAAAAAAAAACACAAACCAAAAAAAAAAAAAAAAAAACCAACCCAAAAAACCCACAAGAAAAACAACCAAAAAAAAACCCCAATAAACCCAGCTTGGACCATTCCTCTCCCTTGGGATCCAAAACTCCAGCAGGGATGGAGGGAGCAGAAATTTCTGAGTGCCTGGGAGCAGCCTGGAGCAGGGTGAGTTTTTTTGGGATTTTTGGGGGGATTTTCAAGCTGAGGGGTGGGAAAATGGCCATGCATTCATTCAGGGGCTGCTGTTTGGTTGGTGAATGAAGATAATCGAATTTCTTGGTGCCAACGTGCCCTCTGCTGGAGCGGGGCTCCTGGCAAAATGGGGGAGAAATCACAAAGTAAATCTCGATTAAATCACGAATCAAAATTGATGGGATAAATACAATAAATATCATCAAAATGTGGGATAAATCACGATAAATCATGATCAAAATGTGGGATAGATATCACGATAAATCACGTATCAAAATGTGGGATAAATTACAATCAAAATGGGGGATAAATCACAATAAAACGTTACAAAATGTGTGGATAAATCAAGAATAATCACAATCAAAATGTGGGATGAATCATCGATCAAAATGTGGAATAAAATCATTATCAAAATATGGGATAAATACAATAAATCAACAATCAAGTGTTGATGGGATTAGAACCACGCATAAAATATGACCAAAAATGTGGACAATATACAGAAATAAATACACGACAAATGTGGGATAGAATCTACACCAAATTTATGGGAATATAACCAGAATCAAGAATGTGATAAATCATGTAAATCGATCAACAAATATGTGGATAAATCACAATAAAGATGGGGAAAATCCACGATAATCACGACCAAAAATGTGGGTAAATCACAAAAATAAATTACAATCCAAAATGTGGGATAAAATCACGATAAACTGCATATCAAAATGTGGGATATAATCATTGATCAAAATATGGGGATAAATCACAATAAATCAAATCAAAATGTGGGATAAACATCGATAATATGAACGAAAATGTGGAGAAGATACTAATGATAAATTCGATCAAATGTGGGATAAGATCAAAAATAAGATCAATCAAAATGTGGGAGAATCACAACCCAATTATGGGATAAATCTCGATCTAAATGTGGTGAATAATCATGCAATAAAATGGTGGTATAAATAAAATAATACAATACAAAATG